>CM068371.1:394469392-395069392 GCA_034769895.1 Magicicada septendecula
TTTAAAAAAACGCATTTGGCATAAGATACAGTAACTTTCGAAAATTTTGTTCAACAGACCGACCTTAAGAGTAAATCTAGAGTAGACTAGGTACAGGTAGGATTATAAGTATTTAAAATAGATTGTTTTCAACTTTTGCACATTACCTTTTTAGAAATTCTGAGATCGCGGTATTGATGCTTGTGAACGGCTTATTTAATTAATAGCTTGTTGGAGAATTTGGGAAATCTGCTTGAATTAAACTATGTAAATATATTTGTGCATGTAAAACAGACCTAAGTATTAAAATCGTTTTCAGTTTTAAAAGAAAGTATTCATTCCCAATACTGTATACATTATAATGCGATCCTAACGGTCTACCAGTTTTATACGACAAAATCATAAAAAAATAGGACGTGGAAGAGAAAGGGCGCCATATTTTTGCTGAACGTTGTGTCGCTTATTCCCATATTTAATTTTATAATTAAATTAAACAACAAAATGCTGCTATGTAATATAATATTCGCCACGTACAAATAAAAATACCTTCCTTACCCGTAGGCCTACCATTTGTATCAGGTTTCGTTGCATACGTAATTCTAATATTACAACGTTTTAAGGAAATAAAGTACCTAATCACTATCTACGAAGCAACACAAAACTCGTAAAACGTTTAACAGTGTGAAGTTATGTATCACAATTACAGTAAAGAGCAATGGTAAACTAATTTTTTGACGTGTGTTGTTGTCATATCATCTTCTTGTCCTGGACCAGCTTCTATCACGCTTTCCAGTCCTTTCAAAGGCCATTCTTATCTTATAAAAGTTATTACATCCTTCACTTTTACATTTGTTCATCGGTAGAAACCTGACGGCCGTAACTGAACGGTGAACTGTGCGGAGCCAACGAAAGGATTACCCCCCCCCCCTCTTATACGTGACTATAAGACGGTAACAGTTTGCTCTCAACGACACTTGAATGATTGTGCATTCTTGTAATGTTCTCGCCAGCCTTGTGGCAACCGACCTATACAAACTGATCTCTACATGTGCGAGACGAATGACAATTTGTTAGACTAGCAACAGATATTTGTCCACTGCGCATGTCGAAGTCACTGTTCAAATCTATCGTCAAGTCTATATAATTGGAGGCTATATAAAAAAGATCGTTGTTTGCATAACCTTTACAGACGATATATTCAGGTAAGGGGCTGGAGGACGCACTGCATGCGGGATAATGCGTAGGACTCGAGGCTGAAATGCGGTAGAAGACGATGAAGAAAGCGAAGGTTCAAATAGAGTGTGTAACTCCGTACACCACGTAACTGATGAACTGATGAAAACGTCACAGCAGACGTCGAAACCCAGAGAAACGAATGGGGAGCCAAAACACACACACATAAATCGGTTCACACCGGCGTCTTCAGACATTCGTTCAAGCTTTGGTGCTCTCAGCTTTCGTTAGTTAATACGTAAAAGTGTCGGGGAGAAGTCCTAGTTTGAGAAGAAAATATTGTAGAATATCGTTACTCAGAAAGAGAGAGAGAGAGAGAGAGAGAGAGAGAGAGAGAGAGAGAGAGAGAGAGAGAGAGAGAGAGAGAGAGAGAGACGCAAAAACGCGACGGCCGACCGACTGCTCGCGTACACTTTCACTTGACAGCACAGCAAAACAAAGCGTACTTTTTGTGTAAAAGCGACACAATGTTCAAACGGGGAGAAACATTTCCTTTGGTCTCAGTACAACTGCTTTTTCACTTACATCGATTGGCGAGCGCGCGAGCATGTCACGTACACGGTGTAGCTGGAAAAATGCTTCGCCGCGCCGGAGCAACTTCAAAGTTATACATTTTGACGTACAATGGTTGTCGCCTCTGTGAAACACGAATGTGAAACATTTTGTTTTTGTTTTATAAGACTATGATCGGCCTTATGTCGCTTACTACGTCATTGTTACACATGCTTCAACAATTTGGAATAAATTATTAAACATCAAACAAATTAAACGTCATAGTTTTTATTGAAATCACTTAATAAACAATAATCGCATTTACAGTAGGCCTACAACAATGAGCTTGTTAAACATAAAAAGGTATATGGGAAAATTACTAATGAAAGTCTTAATTGTATTTCGGATATTTTGCTTCTTGAAAAACAGGTCGAATTTCGAAGGGGCTGTTCTTCCATCGGCGACGTATTCACTTTGAAAATATTGACAGAGAAAAGACGGGAATTTATAACTTACAGCTGCATCTTGTCTTCCCTGTCTATGATAAAGTATCTGACAGAGTTAACAGATACATCTTGTGGAGGAATTGTCGGGGTTATCCGACACGTTTATAAATAAGAAGCTCCTATAAGAAGCTTCTGTTGTTGAACAAAGATAGTACTGTCTGCTACAGGAGAGGATTTCACTGAGGAGTTTTACATCAATCAAAAACCGCGGCAAGACTGTAGCTTACCTCCAAAACACACACACACTTCGATTCTACGTTCTCACGACTCGTAGCGTTGTCTGTTCTATGTGATTCACATTCTGTGGAAACCCGATTTTATTCACTTAGACTAGTCGCATACTGAGGGCAAGACAGTCTGCAGACTGCGGCGCGGCGCGACAGTAGAAGGGCAAAACAGTTTTTCGCCCTCCTGCGCACACCGGCGACAGTCTTGTAATGGAAACCGCTGATACTGTTGCTTTATTAATTCGTTATTTAAAAAAAGAAAAAAAAGACAGTAATGGGTCCATCCTATGTATAGTTCGAAACTAATGAAAGGAAAATTTCATACACTGTATGGAAACTTGCGGGAGCATCCGAAAAAGCTTTTTCATACTTTATAATGAATTATAACATCTTCTCTAGTGTTATAACTTGGGGAACCCGAAATAATTGGTTCTGCCAATTATTCAGGCTGCCTTATTCGACGAGCTGAAATTTAATCAGAACAACACAGAGTAAATATAAAAGGAATCAGGGAATGAGAAAACTGTTGATTTATGTACTCAGTATATGTGTATAACAAGAAGACTTCTCTTTATTAAACATTTGACAAAATAACATTTACTCAAAAGATAGATCCCATGACATTACTAATTGAATTATTAAAGTTATTTGAATTCTTTATTTAAACTTTGGGATCACAACAGAATTTATTTAGCTATACCACAGATCCGGGTAACCTTAGGTATTTAGTCATCAAACTTTTAATTATATTCAATTCATGATATTAGCTTGCAAGACCTTTAGTTTTATGCTTCATTATTATTCCATTTGAAGAATGGTATTAATTATACTACGATACATTAAGATTTAAACTGTTACAATGTATGATGTCTGAATAGTTACATTAAATTCTTAGAGTTAATTCTTTTTTAATCTTTACAAGTTTAATCGTCTCTGAAAAGTCTCTCTTTTAAAGTGTGTTGTGTTACAATTATAATTATTATTTATTCCTCGATAGACGTGCTATCGAGTCACCTTTAATTTGGTATGTAGAAATTTCCTCCGGGAGTGTCCGTCTTGGGAATCCTTAAAAGCGTCGTCCTCATCTAGGTCTGGTCTTAGTCATTAAAGGCTTAAACGTCTGCAGTCTAGGTCGAACCTTCTACGATGGTAGGCGTAGATTCTTTGATGTCTCGAACTGCATCTTCTGTCGGGTCTACTAGAGTTGCAAATTCTGGTAGTTCACCTCTCCGGGTAGGATGTTGAAAAGTGTCGTCAGTTGGTGAAGTTAGCAGTCATCGTTATTAATACTCGTACTTTTGTTGTCACATATTTCTTCTTGTTACCACGTTTCTGATTTTTAATTAATGTTACATGTTACACTCTTTTATGTAGCAGTTAATAAACTACATTTGAAATAAGCCAAACTAACAACAAATCACACAACATTCCAACAGAGCTTTTGCTCGTGCGTGTGCACTGCTTGGAGTCTTCATAGCGAGAGAGAGATTTTTCGCCCGCTTCCACTGGTACTGCATAAGAGGTAGTGGGGTGTTTATTCCGCGAGAATATAGTCCCTGTCTCTCTCTAAATAAACTTTTTTATTTATACAAACTATCCCTAGATAAAAATACATAATTTAAATGAGTAGTTTTAGTGACTATCTGTGTCTTCAGATTCTTTAATTATTAACATTAGTTTTTTATTTTATTCATAATTACAGAAGACTCGGAAAACATGTCGAGTCCGGAATCAACAGGTAGGCGCCTGATAGCAAGCAAGGGTTAAATACGACAATAATAATTATTTACAATATGCCTTTTTATTACAGTTTCTTTGCCCTTATTAATTACTTCTTCCTTTCACACTTAGTACCTACATGTTTTTATTATTATTGTGAGATTTAAATGGTTAATGGCTCGCAACCTTAATTTTTTTTTTTTATTTCTTTCTTTTTAATAATGGTTACAATTTAAATCGTCACATACTCCGCCTCTTAACCAACACAGACTCCTGAAAATATGGTCAGCAACGTACCGAGAGTATGCTTGGGGCGTACCGCGTGAAATTTCCTTATTATTATCATTATTTATTATTATTGCAAGGTTTGTTTTTTCTATCTCTCTTTAAATGATCTTGTTCTCATTTAAATGTTCGTCTTCGTGAAATTCCCTTTATCTCACTTCTTACAGTACTAACTTATAATACTAATTTCCCTAATTACAGTAACTCACAATATCGTGGCCCGACTGACATCAGCTTACTCTAACTCTACAGGTTAGCTTTCAGCATTCATAAATGAACTCTTGGCACCTTTTTTGCCTCATCATTATCTTTTTCAGCCGGCGCCGTTGTGACTAGTTACTTTACATGTATATAATTCTATCTTGATTATATACCATAGACTTACTTCTAAAATAATCTAAAGAGGATCCCATACTCCACTCTAGATTATAGTTACTTGAGAGAAGCGGAATCTCACGATGGTAATTCTTATTATCTCTTTAACAATAACTAGACAAACTATGCGGAAGGGGAGACACTTTACACAATCCATTGTATTTCACGCGCGGTGGTTTTCATTGTTTAGGGAGGCAACGGTTTATCACAATAGGGAGAGTGTGGCTGCTTACTACAAATTTCTTAACACGCTTTATTGTTCTCTTACTGGCCACAACTGGGGTGTTCACTATGCAACGTTTCTCGTATTATTATTTACCTCTCTTTTATTTACTGCTACAAGTTCCACAAATTTAGTTTAACTTAAGATTTATTCAGCCTTATTATTATTCACTTATTATTACTTTAGGGGTTTAAAAAAACTTACCTCGAATTATTTCCTATCGACTTACCATATCTATTTACAACACTTTATTTACTTTGTTTTTTTATTTTTTTATTTAGCTCAGTTTACAAGGTTACTGTTTTGGGACATGGGGTTTAATTTTTTTATTTAACAAGGGAGGGTTAACTAAGTCATTTACTCATTTGAAATTTAAGTCATAATATTATTTGCTCTACTATACTATACACAATTATTTCCTAGACACTTTAGTACATGGTAAACATTTATTAACAGTTATTATTATTCTATTAACAGTTATGAACATTAGCATTAAATTCTATTTAAACGATCAGCTGTTTCGCTGGAATGTAGGTCAGACGAGTTTTAAACAATGGCATTGTTTTGTTTACAAAGGGGACTCAACTAGAGGGTGAATGCATTGTCTCACTCAACTTGGGGTAGGGTGACAAGGACGAATACACGACAAAACGTACCACCCGACAAAACGTACCGTCTAACCGGCCGGCTACCTGCGACGGGTCTGCTAATTACATCAGAATATTTTGGATGCGACAAAACGTACTCCGCAACTTGTTTCGTTCACTTATAGTGTATCTAATAGTCAGTTAAGTGCTGTTAGTCAGTAACAAGTGTAAACAATTTATTTTATAAAAATTATATAAATGTAAACTTCGAGTCCCCCACGTAGCGGGGGGGGCGACCCCCCTGCGTATTATTATTTCTAACCTAACCTACCTACAGTACTTGTTTGTGTCAAACTCTTTTCTTTTTACAATTCAAATAAATAAATATAAACAAGTGTTAACAATTGATTTATATAAAAATTATATGTAAATGTAAACTTCGAGTCCCTCACGGTTCTGATTCCCATCACACTTTATCCAGGCTTTTTACTGGCAAAATCATTTTGGCGTGTTTAAAATCAGCTGTGGTTAAGCTCTCGTCATTTTTGGATTTTTTTTTTAATTTATACATTTTGTTTTATTTTTTTATTATTTTTGTTTTATTTTTATGGTTTTTTGTATTTTTAAGTTTCATTCCAAGTTCTGCGAATATGAAAGAGCTCTCAAGCAGGATCTTAGGTTTCCATTTGCTTCATACCTCTCCATTATTCTTTCAAGTCGTCCCTCATACTTGATGTACTTTGTCCTTCTTTTTGAACCTTCAATGTTCAGTTCGTACTTCATAAAAGCGCAGTTGGTCTTCTCTCCTTCTCCTTTCAAACACATCACCACGTCTTTTATTCTAGGATTTGGCCTTTCTAAGAGCGTGTTCAAACGGTTGTTCCACCCTTCGACAGAATTTGTTGTCCGATGACGCCTTTGGTAACAGCTCCACAATTTTATTGGAAACTCCGGGTTCTCCAACCAATTTTCAACAAAGTAATCAAAAAACAGACTTAGCTTGGGAGACTCTGGGGCTTGGGAGTGAATCTCGATCCAGCCGTCCTGCACTTCCTCTGGTTTTAAGAAAGCCAGTGCTGCACACATGCGGATATGGAGTCGGATATCCTCATTTTCACGGTACTCAGTTGAGAGACCTAGTTCTTGTACTTTGCGCCAAAGGCATTTTTTCATATGAAAAAAGCATTCTCTTATATGTGCTGAAGGCAGTACTTCTCGAATAGCAGACACAGCCGCCATTTCGAAATCCACGTTCACTGTCTCTGGAACAGCTTTACGTATCAATTGAAACAATCGAATGTAGGTTTCCTTCTTCTTGTTGGGCAATAGGGCAAAAACAATAGGATTTACGTTAGTTTCTTCATCAAAATCTGCATGAATACTGTATATCTGTGTAAACTGTTTACTAGAGCACTTAAATGTACCATCCAAGAAACATTTTTTGAAGCATTTTAAACTGTCTTTGCCTTTTTCACCTCTAAAAACTATAATTCTATCTTCTTCGCATCATCGGCCAGGAGAAAAGAAGTTCCGTCGAACATTTTCAGCGTTTCTTCATCGAGAACCACTTCTTTGCAGTTGCTCGGCTCTTGGGTGTTGCCTTGCGCCTTACATCTCTCCCGCTGTAAGGTTCTTCTGATAGACTGTTCACGCGGCATTTCAGCAACAAAGTTATACCCTGTAAAAAATAGAATTAGAATACCCCTTATAAATAGAATACCCCTTTAGAAATAGAAAGTTGTACCCCTTAGAAGTAGAATAGAAACAATAAATTATCAATTTGTAAACTTTAATAACACTTACCTCCATCGTGGAGATCGCCCAAAGTGTCTGTGTGAATTTTAGTTAGTGGTGTTTCTTCTTCCCGCGCTCTCTTCTTGGCGCTTTGCGTGCGTTTAATAACTTCTAACTGAGCATCGTTCGGAGGTCCACACACATGATTGGCTAAAGGCCCACTGACAATTTCACCTCCTCTTGATTTCATAATTACACAACACTTTTCACTTTGTTGCCTTTGACAAATCCAAGTTATCGTATCGTCCTTCCCCTGCCGTTTCTTCCTATAACTATACCCCTCGAAGTGCAAACACAACCCGCCTTTATTAGTCGTAGTCAGCTCCATTCCAAAAAATGTTAAAACCCGCACAGTGTGAATGTTATGGTAGTAATAAGGTTACTTCGCGGCCGTCCGTGCCCCATGCCAAACTTGACAAACACAGGTCAACGACTCGAGGGGTATTTAACAGTTACGCGGAAGCCGTTTGAATTTGACAAACACAGGTAACAGGTACGTTTTGTCGCGGTGTAAATTATTTAGGGATTACAAGGAGACACTTCGCAGATAGATATCGACCTAAGTGGTACGTTATGTCGCGAAAAGTCAAGTGGTACGTTTTGTCGCTGGTACGTTCTGTCGGGACACGGACAAGGACAGTTCAGTACAGGCGAGAACAGGAAATTTACAGGTCTCATTTTGTTTACAAACCGACAGGTTGATGAATGAACTTTTGACAAGCGCGTACCTGCTGTTATATCGTATTCTTGGGGCGTCTTTAGTTAACATGATGTTCATTCCTATATCTAAATAATAATTAACTTACTTATTTATAAAACTATTATAATAACTATTATCGTTTAATTTTATTTAAGATTTTAGACACATTTTAAAGTACACGAGTGAATAAATCAACAGCTTATGGGCTGGGTTAATCGGGACACAATTACTGCTTAAACAACACAAGTCACCAAAAATTTTTTTTTACTAATTAGCACAAAAATTACAACAAATTAGCAGAGTTGCGCAATTTATAACATCTTCTCTAGTGTTATAACTTGGGGAACCCGAAATAATTGGTTCTGCCAATTATTCAGGCTGCCTTATTCGACGAGCTGAAATTTAATCAGAACAACACAGAGTAAATATAAAAGGAATCAGGGAATGGGAAAACTGTTGATTTATGTACTCAGTATATGTGTGTAACAAGAAGACTTCTCTTTATTAAACATTTGACAAAATAACATTTACTCAAAAGATAGATCCCATGACATTACTAATTGAATTATTAAAGTTATTTGAATTCTTTATTTAAACTTTGGGATCACAACAGAATTTATTTAGCTATACCACGGATCCGGGTAACCTTAGGTATTTAGTCATCAAACTTTTAATTATATTCAATTCATGATATTAGCTTGCAAGACCTTTAGTTTTATGCTTCATTATTATTCCATTTGAAGAATGGTATTAATTATACTACGATACATTAAGATTTAAACTGTTACAATGTATGATGTCTGAATAGTTACATTAAATTCTTAGAGTTAATTCTTTTTTAATCTTTACAAGTTTAATCGTCTCTGAAAAGTCTCTCTTTTAAAGTGTGTTGTGTTACAATTATAATTATTATTTATTCCTCGATAGACGTGCTATCGAGTCACCTTTAATTTGGTATGTAGAAATTTCCTCCGGGAGTGTCCGTCTTGGGAATCCTTAAAAGCGTCGTCCTCATCTAGGTCTGGTCTTAGTCATTAAAGGCTTAAACGTCTGCAGCCTAGGTCGAACCTTCTACGATGGTAGGCGTAGATTCTTTGATGTCTCGAACTGCATCTTCTGTCGGGTCTACTAGAGTTGCAAATTCTGGTAGTTCACCTCTCCGGGTAGGATGTTGAAAAGTGTCGTCAGTTGGTGAAGTTAGCAGTCATCGTTATTAATACTCGTACTTTTGTTGTCACATATTTCTTCTTGTTACCACGTTTCTGATTTTTAATTAATGTACATGTTACACTCTTTTGTGTAGCAGTTAATAAACTACATTTGAAATAAGCCAAACTAACAACAAATCACACAACATTCCAACAGAGCTTTTGCTCGTGCGTGTGCACTGCTTGGAGTCTTCATAGCGAGAGAGAGATTTTTGCCCGCTTCCACTGGTACTGCATAAGAGGTAGTGGGGTGTTTATTCCGCGAGAATATAGTCCCTGTCTCTCTCTAAATAAACTTTTGTATTTATACAAACTATCCCTAGATAAAAATACATAATTTAAATGAGTAGTTTTAGTGACTATCTGTGTCTTCAGATTCTTTAATTATTAACATTAGTTTTTTATTTTATTCATAATTACAGAAGACTCGGAAAACATGTCGAGTCCGGAATCAACAGGTAGGCGCCTGATAGCAAGCAAGGGTTAAATACGACAATAATAATTATTTACAATATGCCTTTTTATTACAGTTTCTTTGCCCTTATTAATTACTTCTTCCTTTCACACTTAGTACCTACATGTTTTTATTATTATTGTGAGATTTAAATGGTTAATGGCTCGCAACCTTAATTTTTTTTTTATTTCTTTCTTTTTAATAATGGTTACAATTTAAATCGTCACAGAATGTAACAACTTTCGACGAGTCACTTAGACTTCGTCTTGAACGAGCTGTGACATACAAAAATACAAATTTTCGCATACACTTAAAAATACTGTTTTTAACATTGACATTTTAATAGTCTTTTAGGTTTTTATCGCAAATGGCCGGTTTTTTCCACCTCCTCTATTCGTTTTTCTATGTCTTCCATCATTAAGAAATTACACCAAATAATTAAAATTTTCAAATTTAATTTTCGTAATAACAATAAATTCAAGGATAAATTTAGACAGTACAAGGCGACTTGGTACAACACAATACTGGTATAGACTGAGGGTGGCAGACAGTTTTGCCCGGAAACTCCATCTACATCACTGTAGAGCAAAAATGACGGCAGGTGTCGCCTGAGCTCGAGGGCTATTCTGTCGCGCCCCTGTCCTGTCTTACAGTGTGCGTACTCACGTAAACAACATGTGCCTTTGCCTCGGAGACAAAACAGTCTGCTGGCAAACAGTTTCCAGTGTGCGGTAGCACTTGAACAAAACACTCGAAGACTAACTATACCTGTATGCTTGTGTGTTTCCGTTACTGTAAATGTAACATCTTGACGGGCAGGGGAAGAAAGTAAGTGCCTACTGGCTAGTAAGCTGACCGCATTAGGAAGTCAAAAACTTCCCGGAGGCGCAACGAACGGTTTCTGTCGGACCCCTCGCCGCAAACAAAAAAATACACATTATCGGAAACGAAGCAAAATACTTACTGTCGGATTTTTTATTATGGATACTCGAGTTTAAGCGTTAATTACAAGTGAACCTGTAGGTCTACTTATAAACTAGTTACATCAAATTTTTGGGCATTTAATTTTGCGTTGATCTGTGTAAGAAACATATTTTTTGAAGGTTGATTTAAATTTTTTTTCGCGGTTAGAGTAAAAAACGTCCATGTTTTTTGTGTTTTTCAAGAAACCGCTCTCTTTGAAATTATATAAATTAAAATTCCTTGGTCCAATCACAACTAAATTGTTATACAGTATGTGCACACGTGTTTTCAATACATTACTTAAGTTACAAAATTGTTTTTTGGTCCAAAAAAAAGTTATCAGTTTTGTGAAACAACTTTTTCTCGGTACAGGATAGTCGTACAAAGGCAGACTTGGTCTTGTTTTAAAGCTCTTGATCGTGGTTATCAAAATCCACAACTGCTGCAAACATACATTGAGATGCCGATTTTATACAGAGTGATATTCATGCAAGGGTGTGTGTGCGCTGGACCGTGTGTAAGCGGGCCTTCCGGCGTCGAAAGCGGGTGCCGTGTTGCCACGTTCAATCACCCCGGCCGCTTCACTGCAGTTGAACAGTTGCTGTTTGGATAATTTTAACACCTTATTAATGTTATAACATTGTTTTCTATTATCCATTTCGCATCACCTTTTCTCATGAGGGCCGTGTGGTATGCGGGCCATACGGCAGTGAAGGCGGGTGCGGTGTTTCCGCGATGATTCACCCCAGACCCGGACTTTGCCCTGGCTTTTGTGGCCTACCCCCAGACAGGTATGATTTGCTCGTTAAAAACGATTCATTTGAACATTGGTCAGTCTGAGTCATCAGTTCTTTAAATCTGCTTCGTCCGCATGCCACTTGTCATTCTGGCTGTGTTGGTCGTTGTGTTTATATCACGTCAAGATGCCTCCGAGACCTCCGCTCTCAGAAGGTGAAGTTGCGATGATTTTAAGTGCTATATGTTTCTTTAAGAGTGAAGGAGAAAAGGTTGGCGACAAGAGGTTTCCTGTATACCAGAAAGTATCACAGTGTCTTGGAGTATCCTTAGCGTCTGTGAAGAGAGTGAGTGCCTCTACCAACGAGAACGAAGAAAATACGTCACCTGGATCAAGAAAGAAGCAGTGTGTCAGGCGAGAACGTCCGAAAATCCAACTTGATGACTTCACTTTGGGCACAATACGGAGGAGCATACATGATTTTTACATAAACAAGATTTTTCCCACAATCAAAAACCTCCACACGAAACTTGTTGAAAATATGGCAGATTTTCCTGAGATGTTAAGATCTACTCTCTTGAAGATTGTTAAAAGCTTGGGATTTAGATATAAGAAGCTTAATAAGAAGCCAGTCCTGATGCAATCTATGACAGTTGCTGCGTCCCGGCATACCTTCCTGAGAAAAATGAGAGAGCTACGTTCCCAGGGGTACAAGATATTCTTTACAGACGAGACCTGGTGCGGACAGAACCACGGATGATGTACGGGTGACAAGAAAACGTGCTGGATGCATTAGAAAATAATTTTGACAACTATGATCAATACAGAGGACACATTCAGCAGATTTATGGATGGGGAGGAGGATTCAAGACACCGTCTGGTGATGGGAAATGGATAATAGAAAACATAATGTTATAACATTAATAAGGTGTTAAAATTATCCAAACAGCAACTGTTCAACTGCAGTGAAGCGGCCGGGGTAATTGAACGTGGCAACACGGCACCCGCTTTCGACGCCGGAAGGCCCGCTTACACACGGTCCAGCGCACACACACCCTTGCATGAATATCACTCTGTATAAAATCGGCATCTCAATGTATGTTTGCAGCAGTTGTGGATTTTGATAACCACGATCAAGAGCTTTAAAACAAGACCAAGTCTGCCTTTGTACGACTATCCTGTACCGAGAAAAAGTTGTTTCACAAAACTGATAACTTTTTTTTGAATCAAAAAACAATTTTGTAACTTAAGTAATGTATTGAAAACACATGTGCACATACTGTATAACAATTTAGTTATGATTGGACCAAGGAATTTTAATTTATATAATTTCAAAGAGAGCGGTTTCTTGAAAAACACAAAAAAACATGGACGTTTTTTACTCTAACCGCGAAAAAAAATTTAAATCAACCTTCAAAAAATATGTTTCTTACACAGATCAACGCAAAATTAAATGCCCAAAAATTTGATGTAACTAGTTTATAAGTAGACCTACAGGTTCACTTGTAATTAACGCTTAAACTCGAGTATCCATAATAAGAAATCCGACAGTAACTAACCGGTGGAATGATAGTGTTTTACTTATTTTGTTATTAAATGTGTAAGTATTTTCAATGCATTACTAATTACTAATACGTTCCTGATCTTAAGACTGTCCGTATTACTCTACCTCAAAAACACTGTCAATGTATGTAACACTTACCAAGGAGATGCTACGAATGTTGTTCTTGTTCCAGTCAGTGAAACAAATGACTTACCTATAAAGAAAAATTTACAATTAATATTGACTTACGTAGCAGAGTTTCTTGTAAATTAAACGAATAAATTATGACGACAATGATGGTGATGATGATATTAATAATAATTATTACTAATTTCATTTCTATTTTTATCTATTCAATTAAAATCTCCTTTTCCGAAACGGTGTCAGGTTTTTACAAATCTTATATTCTAAAAAAACATTAATTCACATATTTATGGACATTAATCAGGAAATTACATTCAGCTAATTTTAGTCCGTTTTATGTTAAAACACAAATAACTTTATTGACATTCACGCTTAACATTCTGTTGATTCGGGATTATTGACAAACACGTGACACTGCTTCTTATACCCTCACCAGTGCCTTCGCCTTACGTCAATTTTCCACTTTCTCCCTAGAATCTTCCCCGTTGGGTTTCCGACCTTTCCTTTCGGTTTCCTCTCTTCCGCTTTATTTTTATTTCGGCCTACCGTATTAACTGCGTCCGGTACTGTATAGATGACCCCACCAATTGAATTGCCGCTGTGTACACCAATAACGGTTCCACTCGCAGTTCATTTCTTATTTGTTCTTTTGTAACTCTGCCCTATGCTACAAGCCAAATGGCTCGTTTCTATCTAAATCATTCATTATTTTACTACCTAGCTGCACTGATATATATATATATACGCACACGCACACACACACACACACACACACACACACACACACACACACACACACACACACACACACACACACACACACACACACACACACACACACACACATACTAGTATACTCCCTGAGCTGCAGAACACGCTCACTATTTTATTATTGAAAGTAGTTTATTTATTATTGGATAAATTTTGATATTAGATCGTTTTTAATCATCAGAAAAATAACAAAACTACTGATTACCTTACTATTTTTTTGTTTAGTAAAGTAACAATTGTAGAGCAATCATACAGTAAACGCTAAAAATTCAAAACATTCGCATTTCTGTTAAAATATCCTTTAGTCTGGAGTGTAACAAATTTTCAGACTAGTGAGCCCTGTGGTCAAAAACTGTTGAAATTTCTAAACCTACATCCAAGCATATCTACATTCAGATTCTTGTTTTTGAAATCTCCTTCCGGTATGGATCGCGTCGAAAATGTCTTGTATGACGACGTTTCACTCATATTACAATGAGTAGCCTCAGATCTATGTGACGATGAGGCCGGCAAGCGAACTCAGTCGGAGTAGAGGCGGTGAGTCCGATAAGTGGCTCCCGCCCTGTAGGTGTTACGCCGCATGCATTATTTGTCCGGTCAGTCAACTCCCGCACAGTCATGCCAGAAGGTAAAGGGTACGAAGTCTTGCTGAGCGTGACTGCTTCTCTATTGTTGTTATCCTTGTGTTTATTAATTTCTATTGCTTCTAGGACCATTCTGTCATAATATCTATTACACGACCTTATGACAGATGCGTCTTCGAAGTTCATGTGACTAGCTGAATCCTCATCAATTGCCAACATTTCAACTGCTAAGTTCTTCGTATGTCTCACATATTGTTTGACTCTTTTGGAAATCAGAATACAATAACTACAGAGCATTCTTACCGTACGTAAAAGGCACAACTGATAAGATTAGCAATATATTGAAGACATTTGGCAATAAAACAGTGTTTCAACCACGTAAGAAGCTGGCACAATTTTTAAAACCAATTAATGACAGAATCCCGTTTAACACTGAAGATATCTACAAAATTCCATGCAGCTATGGAAAACTCCACATTGGCCAGACAGGCCGCCTGATTTCCACAACAACCCAAGAACATGTCAGAAAGCCGACAGTTGAAAAGTCGGCAATTGCTGAGCATTCAGCCATAATTAATCACATGATAAATTTTGAAGACGCATCTGTTATAAGGTCGTGTAGCAGGTATTATGACAGAAAGTTGACTCACCGCACAAATAATGCATGTGGCGTAACACCTACAGGGCAGGGTCCACTCACCCCTCTTCTACACTGTATAACTGAGTTTGCTTGTTAGCCTCATCGTCACATAGACCTAAGGATACTCATTGTAATATCACTGAAACGTTATCGTACAAGACATTTTTGACGCGGTCCATACTGGAAGAACCCAGAAGATCTCAAAAACATAATGGACACCGGCCGCGGAACCCTACTTACATTCAGATTTTGGCTAATATTCTCTTTCGTTTGATATCCCGCATGGAATTTGCACACGAATTTTGCGGTTTTATACAAAATTTAATCCACTTGTTGGCCCCCGATGTCACAAAATTTTGAAATACTGAAATTGAAGCGGAATTCATATTTTGATTTAAATTCCCTTCAATTTGAGACACCCTACATAGACTTTTGCGACTTTTTCCAAATTTTTCCTCTCGGTTTTTGCCTCCCCCCCGTTTTTTGAGGATCAATCACAAAAACAATAGGGTTTTCTAGGGTGAAAGTATGGACACGCGTGTCAAATCTTACTAAAATCTTTTCATGTGTTTAAAAGTTATCGTGAAACGTATCCAAATTCCAAACGGTCGATTACAAAATGAGAACTATCTTCATGTGTTTAATAATCACAATAGAAAAAAAAACAGTAAAGATTATAATTTACCATAGACGATGCCATAAAGTTTATGAATGCAACCTTGGAGCAGTAAGAAGGAGCGTCCAAGAAATCAAAAAGCAATTATTGATTGGCAGTCCGAAATGCTAAACAGCTAACACTATTTACATGTAAATTTACAAACAAGCCGAGTTTAAAAGGCACACACCCGGGTTATCCCAGCATGAAGGTTTGGCTCCGTTGCCCACCAATAAATTTGAAATTGCCCGTGACGGAGTAGGCTGTCTTCTGGAAGCCGACACGTCTTCGCGTCACGTGTTAACGAGAGGAAAGTTTCCTTATCCACGAGTAAAGTCGTGCTTGAGGGGGAGGGGGGTCATTGCCCGTTACGTGAGCAGCCGGCATTACTGAAGAAGAAAAACTAACGTAGAAACGGATCTGAAAGAAAACGGTTGCCGGTTGAGTGCGGACCGCTGTTTTCACTGCACCGGAGAAAGTTAAACGTAACAATGATACATTGTTTGCACCAACAATGCTACACACGCGTGCGTATGTCACTGCTGACAATTACGCATACACACCCGTGCCTTCTCTCTCTCTCTTTCTGTCGACACTGCCGTTTATTTTAATTACTGTATACGAAATGTCATTAAATAGTTTTTGCAATTTTTGTTTGCTTAATAAAATTATGTCTTTATTCATCTCTAATCATATTGTTGCCTCCAAAGTAATCTATAGCGGATATAATGCAATTATAGCAACTTTTTTTTTCAGATTTTAAAACACTTTCGGAATGCACTGTTTTGGTACAGCCTTGAGTTCGCCCAGCTATTTTTGTTCATGTCATCGACAGGTGCCAAACGTCGTCTTTTACTGTTTTCTTTTTCACTCTTCGGAAGAGGATCATACCGGACCAATATCAGAAAAAAATACTGGTTACCTTATCATTACGATGTTTTTACCTGAAATTCTTCAACAAGCAAATGGCGTGCTTCTCTTTATACTTTATGGGGGAGCAGTCTCCACAAATTCGGCCGCAAGTGACGTAAATTGCCCAAATATTATTCTCTACTGGGCAAAATACCTAGTGGTAAAATTTCGTAGAACACCAGTAGAACAATGTTTATCTTGACATTTCGATCTTAAATACATTCACGACTGCCCTTGAAGTTTTTGTACAACTCACTAAAAGCCTCTTGCAACAGCTTCACCAATTGGAGGCCAAGTTCATCTTAACTTTTTACACAAAATTTAATGGAAGTTCTTCAATCTTACGTTGTAGAATTAAAAAAAAAATCGTAGGATTCGCTAAAACACAAGTTAGTAAATCAGCGGCCAAATCTAAATTATGAGGGGTCAAAATTTCGAAAAAATCGCGAACCTACATATGTGTGAATCAAATTAAAGAGAATTTTAACGAACATCTGAATATAGTGTTAAATTTTGTAAATTCCAAATTTTTTGGAAGCCAGGGCTCAGAAAATGAATCACAATTTGAACAAAATCGCAAAAGCCCATGTGGGGTTAACCAAAAAAGTGGTCAGATTTAAATAAAGTAAAACTTGTGGATATCACATTAAATGCCAATTTTAACCAAATCCGATAATTTTTTAACTTAGGGACACCACGGGCAAAAAAAAGAATGTCAAAAATTTTAAGAAAATTGTATAAGTCATCTGGGGCATTAAGTTAAGAAGAATTTTATTCAAAGTGCAAACGGAATATCTTTAATGTTTAATCTGACACAATTAATGTCGCTCAACTCGCCTGAAAATTGTTGACCTCCTCCAAAAAGTTTGTAACCTATGTTTACAAAAACGTTTACACATTATTATCGGGTATCCATATTTCTGGAAGTACTAGATACCTATAGATAGGTATCTGTGGATCTGTGGAAACATACCATAATGTCAAAAGCTAAGATTTAATTATATGTCATTTAGGTATAACTTTTAAAAGGTAAAGCAGAAGTTAGGAATTTTAGGGTTTATTAAACAATTTTCTACTTAACGATTGTTATTTTACTAAAAAAATATTAAAATTTATTTAATAATAAATTTACCTCAAGATGTATTTTCCTTATTTGGAACGTGTTTCGAGACGATTTGTGTTCCCATCCTCAGCCTTTCTATTTTTGAGTCTTGTGAAGTACTTTAATAGTACTTGTGCAGTATAAAAAGTGCTTCACAAGACTCAAAATTATAAAGGCTGAGGATGGGAACACAAAGCGTCCCGAAACATGTATCAAATAAGGAAAATACATCTTGAGGTAAATTCATTATAAATATTAAATATATTATATAAATCAAGAAATAGACTGTAGCAAAAAGCGGTTGAATTAATAATAAATGTATTTCGTTCAAAATAGTGGGAGAGTTTTACAGCTCAGGGAATTTACTAGTTCATTAATTGAAGGGCTCAAAATAAAAGCGTACAAGTCCACTTCTTATACAATGTTAGTGCTGCAGTGTATGAGATCCCATACTATGTTCTGCAATAGCAAACCAGGTACATTATTTATAGTAATTCCCACCCGTGAGCAATTCATTTTCATTCAGTAAATGAATCCACTTGAAGGAAAAAACTTTAATTTGTATTATCTGAAAATTATATGACAAGGGCTTGCCCCGCTTTGGTTGTGAATCCCTCAATTATGACTTGTTTAAACCGCGTATAAAGAACGTGGACTCTAAAATACTGAAAGTTTCATGATCTGACGATTAAAAAAATAATGTTCTACCACCTGCACGACTCATTCAAAATATTTAGGCTTAGTTTGAAAAGGAATAAGGTCGGTCGACAGAGTAACATGAGGCACCGAACAGAACCCGACTTCATTCGGTTGGCAGAGTACGGCATACAAGTAAGGCTGTGAGGCCTACATTCAAAGCTTCAGTTACTTATACAATGTTTGTTATCCCGGGCACTTTCTTCCCCATTTTGTCTCAGCCTTTCGGGGAGTTGAAAAGGTAGGGCAAGGCCTACTAAGCTGTGAAAGTGTCCTCTGACTCTACTGGAATGCGGTTGTGTGGATGTTGACTAAGTAGTCCGCGATGTGTACACGCTGTCTGCACTGTGCACCGTACACTGTGTGTACTTTATTCGATTAGTGTACCTTCCCGCCCGTCCCCTCTGTACGTTTACTGTCAAATTCAGTCTCATTCATAAACAGCAGCATCCTTAGGAGGTGTGCGGTCGCACAGGATTCCGCGCTCACTGAGTATGAAAAAAAGGAACACGAATGAGAGAGAGAGAGAGAGAGAGAGAGAGAGAGAGAGAGAGAGAGAGAGAGAGAGAGAGAGAGAGAGAGAGAGAGAGAGACAGACAGACAGACAGACAGACAGACAGACAGACAGACAGAAACGAGGTAGTGAACAGTGAATCGGCTAGTTTAAATTTATTATTGTCTTGTGTCTTAAACCCCTTTCTGATTACTTTTTTAAATATCGGTTGCTGAATTTACATTTACTCAAATATCGACTGAGTAAAAATCCTCCGCTCAACAGTCCGTTAAAGACCAAGGCGTACCGCGCGGCTTTTGTGTTAGTGTGACGGTGTATGGCTAGTACTACGCGCCACCAGCCGCTAGTTGCGGTATTCACAGCCAGGAGGCGGCGCTGTTATCTCATCGCCTACTCAGTTTGCCTCACGACGCTGAGTGCACGCCGTACGGAACCTCCGCTGGGAATTAAACCAGGGACCACGAGCGCATCAATCGCCCGCGTTAGCCACTAGACCACCTGGAGGCTCATCGACTGAGTAAAATGAACGTTATAAACAGCAGAACATATAAACGACTGAAACCATACCTTTCCATCTTGATTCATACACATTACGCGAGATTAAACAGTCGGCAGTGCGAGGAGTAGAACAAGCGACTTTACAGTGTTCGGTATGTACTGAAAGGAGGGCGGATGAGCAGGTAAAAGGATACCCTCTTGCCCTTGGGGATGGAAATCATCCGCAACGGGGGATGAACTGTCAAGTCAACGCCATAGGTTGGAGAAGGAAGCTGGAAACCACTCCATTAAAGATCCAATAGAATATCCCTCGTCTATGAATGTTGAGAATGGTGGAACAGTCTCTAGAGGGACATTCTATGGAAGGGAAGACATTTTAAGCCCACCATCCTCTGGGTTGAGGAGAAGAACAACAAGATGTAGTGAAAGAGGAAGGTAAATTTGTGAGCTTTGTAACGTCACAGAACGTTCCATAAAGGAAATTATTTGCATAGTAATTTATCATAAGAGGAAAGTGAGGTGAACAGTATCGAACCCAAGTAATCCGAAAAATTTTGTAATATTGTCTGATAATTAATATCATTAACATGAAAAAACGACAAGACTATGACTAAGACTCAAACCCCATATATATTATTTAAGTGAAGAACAGTGTAAAACCAATAATATACTATAAGCGAGTCAGATAATATCAGAAATAACCAAAATGAGGTCATTACTTATTAAGAAATGTAACTCTGAATAGGGTATAAAAAACTATTTATTGTGAATTAATGGACGAGATCCATTATTATACTTTGTAATATAAATAAAATAAATGTATTAAATGATTTGAATACATTATTAAAAAGGATGTAAGTTAAAATATATAAATGTTATGACAAAAAAATCTATGTTTAGGAGCTGAGTCCAAACACTCAGATTTTATGTGAAAATTAATTATTATAGAATTAATATAAAAACTATACATAAATGTCAATTAGACAAAGACGAACAAATTATCTTAAATAGAGAAAGCTGTAAAGTGAATAGAAATCAATTAAAATAGCCAAAAACAGTATTAACTGAAAACATGTGATGGACCTATAATATTGTAATATTTATGAATTTAATGTTGACAAAATGCAACCAAATTGTATTATAAAGTTGAAATACAATATAATGTGACTATACTTACATATTTGACCAACTAAAACACTTTAACAGTCGAGTTAGGAAACTATTTACTTATACCATACCAGGCTGAGGCCAAAAACAATCACAAAAAACAGTCATATTTGACAGAATAATTGCAGAATAATTGCAGAATATTAGCAAAAATAAAGGAAAAAGGTACAATCCTATAGTGTACTATAGAAACAAACTTACTCAGTTGAAAACAAGCTTAATTATTAAAGGATTTAAAATATGAGAGTGAAATTTGTCACACCAAGAAAATGAATCACTTATGCAAACCAATATGATGCTAAGTAATCTTACAGTAAAAATAATATGTATCAGGATAAACCAGGTATCACCAAAGATAGACAATATAATAAACTCTCAGTGAATACCCAAAAAATCCCATATATGATACCGAAAAAAGACAAATTATTGTAAAGAACCAGTGACAAAAACATAGGCCATATGTAAGGCCTATACAAAACCGAACTTATTTATATGTTATATGTGTTAATTTTTGTTTATTTTGTTATAAAAAGATAATTATGTTATGCATTAATGTTGTAGCAAGAACCAAACAACTTCACAACATTATTATAAGTAGAAAATTGAAAGTAAGAGTTGTATTTTATGTTATTTTATTAGAGTTAATTTGTTCAAACCCAATCGTAATTAGTATAATTAGATTCAGTTGAAAGCAGAGAATCCAAAAATAGTAATGGCATGCAGATTGTAAGTAGTTATGTAAAATTGTTTGACAAATACCAGAATAATTTTAGTAATATCCTTAGTGTGAAGAATAAGAAGTTTTTGTTCTAAAGCTTCTACGGAAGTCAAATTTGTTCCATGATGTTCCATTTGATTATTCTCGAACGTTCTAGAAGGAATTTTTACACAAATACACCGGAAGTTCATGTCAAAAAATTAAAACAATGCCCCTTACAGAGTATAAAAGGAAGACGAAATTTGACCAAAAAACACTTTATGCTTTGAATCCAGAAGAGACACATCACCCACGAAACTGATCATCACGTCCGAGGCGAAACCGAAGAACGAGAATTCGACACGAGAACACAGAAAGGCTTTTCCCGTACATGACAAAAGACTGAACTAACCTCTACAAGGAGTATACGCCAACGTGTTGTTGAATAGAGCAGCAACACGCCATATTTAATAGAACGCACGCAGCCAGAATACTAGCGACCCTGAAAAGGACCAAATTTTAATAGAGAATCAATTCTGCTGGTATTCGCTAAGACAAAATGACTTTGACAAAATTCCCAAAACGATTTACTGACAAGCCTTTCAACGTTGAGTCCGGAACTGGCGCTGCGACGGCCGAATCGAGAAACCACGCAGACAGCTGATCACCGCCGGCGGAATTCAAAGCATAGATTCAGTGCGAAACTTATTTCAATCGTGCGGAGTTTTAAAAACCGTATTTTGACTTACAAGTAATTATCAGTGCACGAGGAACATTAACACGAAGAGGCAAGATTGAAAACGTCACCAAGAGAAGTGTCCAGTGCAAGAAATAATTACCCACCGGAACGTGAGTTGTTCAAAAGTTAAAGTCTTTTTTACCTGGTATCATTTGTCACACAGTTGTACTACACATGTCACACACCTTCAAATCACACGATTTTTGTAAAGCATCCTATTGATTTGTCTTGGTAGTTCAAAGGAGTCACGTCCTGAGTATAAAGATTTTTCATACACTAAACTCATGCTTTTCAACTGAGTAAATAAAATATTTATTAGCCGATACTTGATTGAAAAAACTTGTCAATAAGAAAAATATTTTTTGTAACTCTGCAATTTTATTTAATACGAGTGTTAGTCCTTCAGACGATTTTTAAGGTTCATTAAAACATACGTTATTTTCAAATTCAAACTGTCTTGTTCACATTTTTTCATAGAATTAATTTAACAACTAAGAAATCAAAATTTAATTTTAATAATAATAATAATAATTTCTTGGAACAAAAAAATCCAAGTGGCGCCCACATACACATAGTAGCTTAAGTTGTTTTGCAGGACGACACCATCGCAGAGGAACCAGTCATCAGTAAGTATCAAAAGTGCGCGGAGTGTAACACCCGACATATAACAACACAAACAACATACACAATTAGTATGTTATAGCTTTTATCACACCGGAGACGCATCATTGATAGGTTAATCTGTTATTTGATCGTTGATAACTTGTATTAACAACACCGCCGATTCTGGCGACTGCAGTTCTGAATCGGAAACAGAAATGGAAAAAGAACCGAGTTTATAATTTTGCGAGACTTAATGAATTATGTGAGGTGTAAATAATAAGTAACTACAGAAGCATTCGTGATTACGTTATCCAGGTTTGTATTTTTCCGAAGTGTATACTAAGCACAGACAAAAAAAGGTTACAATGTAATCTCGATGGTATGTAAATAAAAGGTTACAACAACAAAGTTATCTGCCTTGTACAATACGATGAGTTCTCTTCCGAGAGTAGATTATACAATTTGGATAAAATCTGTCGGTACTGGATCTGTCAAAGTGAATTCAAATTTACCGAAAAACAGCCGTCAGTACTTGTTTGTAATCTATCACATCACGCCACTGAGAGATTGAGTTGGTGTTTTTTCGTAAATACGAATCTAGATTTCACGGGTTTCAAGGAAAAAATAAAATGAAAAGCGAGAAGATGAATTCCAGTATTTGTTCAACACGTCTCGTAAAAGTAACATTAGATCGTAAAGAAACGTTATCATACTTAATAAATTGCAGTTACAAGCTGACATTGTAAACTTACGCTCAATTTAATAAGAGATACCTTTTTCTAGAATTTTAAGACAGGGTTATATAGAATGTAAGGAGAGGATTGAGTGATTTAATTTTGGGGATGCGGTGGGGTCTCGCGGCTGTTAATTCATTCACGCATAATCCAGTCCTCTTATGGCTTCCAATCCACTCCTTAAGTATTGAGGTTTCACTACTGCACCCTTTCCCTTTTTCTCACAACACTCTTCTTCTTTTTCAGACAGCTTTCCAAAACTTTGGCCAATTTCCACAGTTTTGTGTACGCTGAAAATGAAGGTTGAGACTTGGATGCTTCCACGACGGCAACAGATAAGAGCTATACTATCTCGCTACATACGAACAAATTTCCCACGACGTATTAATACAGCCTCCATTCACTTACTTACGTGAGGAAATATTTAAGTTTTATAACACATACATTTCTGTAACAAGTTACTGAAATTACTTTTGCGATTAGCTTATAAAATGGTATCGAATCAAAAAAAAAAAAATGTTCACACAT
The DNA here is from genome assembly GCA_034769895.1 of Magicicada septendecula. Classification (NCBI taxonomy): domain Eukaryota; kingdom Metazoa; phylum Arthropoda; class Insecta; order Hemiptera; family Cicadidae; genus Magicicada; species Magicicada septendecula. Next base: position 394,493,401 of record CM068371.1, read on the forward strand.
TATGTATGTGACTTAGAAGTTATATTGTTTCTTGGTGAAGAAATGTATTTTAAGATTAGATTTCAATATTGCAACTAGAAATATAGTTAGTTTTCTAGGACTATCAAGAAAGCGTTCCTTAGAAATAAAGTACGGATTTGAGGAAGTAATTATACAAGTTTTCCGAAAGAAATACGGTAATTAAATTTTAAAAAACAATACGTTACGACCAATTTTGACTAAATATGACCAATTTCTGGGGACAAATTTTTCTTTTATAATTTAAAACTAATTTTGAGTTGACAAAACAGAGGTTTTTATATATGTGATGATGATGAGGTAGGATAGAACACTATTTTTTCAACCCTACCCCGTTCCTGCGTAAAGTATGTATGATTAATTAATTACAGTCACCATCATCTTCCTGTAAGATTAGTCGTATGGGCTGTTGTGTCCTCTAACCGTGGTACAGATGAGAATAAATAGCCGCCAGAGAGACGAGCTGCACGGTGGGAAGGGGTTTTGTGTGTGTGTGTGTGTGTGTGTAGGCGCGCCCGTTGTTACTGACTGAGGTTCGCCTATCTCAGTAAGATAGGTCTGCAGTATCGGATCGACTCGACTTTAAGCCGAACTCACAGATCATTCAAAACGAGCGCTATTCCATCGAGCTATTCCGCCGTATGATTTTTTGGCTATTATTTATTATTTTGGAAGCTGGTGGATAATAACAATACAATTTATAATTTTAATATGCAATTCCAGAGGTTTTTCCTTTATGGTAGACTCTGCCTTTGTCACAAACCAACAACCAATCATATTGCACAGAGCCATACTGTAAAGCCGACTCCTACTTACACGCCGTTTGTAAGCGCACAGCTTCTCCTTTTTCATTAGAGTGCAATTAACTCGGACAAAGCACTTTAATTAAATGGATGGAGGGCTTAAATTATAATTACTTTCTTTTACAGGAAAAACTTAAACGATGCATTGCAGCACAAGGTAATTACAGGCTTCATTAGGTGCCGCTCTGGCCGTTGCCAACACTATTTAAATAACGTATTTTTTGTCTTAAAAGAAAATTTAAAAACTAAAGATTTAAGCGACTAACAAGTGTCATTCTGTAGTGTAAACATATCGTCATAAAAAATAGTTAAAATAATGGGAATATACTCTCTGACGAGAATCTGGGGAGTCAGATCAACAGATGGGATGGGGTGGAATTTACTAGATAAGCAAATCTAGTAATTGGGATTTACAATGACTGCAAAGAATAGAGATACAATAGAAGATCTTGGAGAGACAAATGGACAAACTGGCAACTGTAGGGCGGACTTCGGGAGAATAGAACAGCAAGGCAGTAATAAGCGAATTCTTAATTCGGCACGAATCTTTATTTGGTGACGATAGAAAAATTACAAAGTGGTTTACACAAAGCTACAAGTAAACAAATGGTAAGAATATAACAATTTGGAAGATATAACAATTCTTCTTCTTACTGGCGCAACAGACGCATCTAGCTGCCCTTAGCCTCCTCAACCACCTACGGAGCAATTTAGATTTTTATCATAAGCTGCCTGAGATCACTCAGGATACTGTTCCTCCACAGACTCCCGGGCCGTTTTCTACGTTGCACTCCACCAGCAGAACCCTTGTACAGCTTTTTGACTGCCCTATTGTCTTCAATTCTCAGGACATGATCTAACCACTTCAAACTTTGTACATTAATGAAGGAGGTAATCCTGAGATCGTCGTATGCTGCATACAATGCTCTATTTTTCCTCCGCCGCCACATTCCATTTTCACATGTTGGCCTATAATCGTCCTAAGCAAAGACGGAGTTTTGCAATCAATGCAAGTTTCTTCGAGAATTGACACGGGTCGCGTGGAGCAACCCACTGATACGTGAATACTGAAACCTTGAGCTGGCACTTCTTGGTGGACTTAGTAGCTGAGTTATGTCGACTGGAGCTGAAGAGAACTCGAGGCCCGTCAGGATCGCAAAGGATTTCATCCAGGACTCGCACGGAATTTTGTCACTCACCTGCACATCAAGGAACGAAGGTTCTCTGTGTATTCCAGGGTAGTAAAATTACACTAATAATTATTTTGAAACTGATAACAGGCATTTTTTTTAGAGACACTAAAGTTACTGTTGAATACGAAAATTTGAACGATATAAAATTTCTACTTTTGTCTTGTATTTACAGTAAATTGAATAACTTTATTGACATTATTACTACATCAGACACTGTCTTCATAAAGCGAGACAAGAACTTAATCACTGACAAGACATTTGTGTGTGAAATGAGTGACATTAAATCTACGTACCTATCGTGGTCAACTTATTTTATGTCTAGCTACAATCTCTTGCAGAGCAGGTCACACGGTTTTTGACTGACCCTCTTACACCAAATTTCAAGACGGTTTCGTGCACTGTCGTTGGTGACAGTAGTCAGTTTGATCTATCGTGATGCATCAAGATCGTTAGTTAGCGAGTTGATACACACGGTATATAACCCTACTGTCTGTGTCTGACTCCATTGTTGACATACCCTCCGCAATGAGAGCGGGTAGTAACTCCATAACCCCCTTGCCAACGCCATCGCATGTAATCCATAATCAAAACAAGCAGTGCCGCCTTTGAAAATGATTCCACAGTTATAAAATCTATTAGCATGTTTCTCAATAACGATGAATGTGTACAGTGAAGTTACAAAAATTGTGTAAGTGTATAATTTTCTAAAGACAAACCTGAAATTACCTGGAAATACCACCACTTCAATTTACCTTCTTACATACCCAACGATCACGATGATATCCAATCGATGAATTACTCGTCAATCGGCAAAGCCAATCACTAGACAGACCTACGATACCATGTTTTTGCGGTTTTAATAACCGAGTTAGCGTGTTGAAGTGTTGCCAACTGTCCAGACAGTAATAAAGCGCATCACCGACAACCGAGTGAAAATAATTGCATCGCCAGAAATAGTGCCCGGTGATGTCACAAGACATAGCGCACTGTAACTCAATGCGCTGTACACAGATCGGTTTACAGTGTTCTCCGATGTTTTGCGATCTCTCTCTACTGGTCAGTAAATCGTCTACAGTCCTCCTGTATTTATCTAAACCATCTTATTAGCTTTCCGTGTTCGCCTTACCAATTTAACAATTGTTTTGGTAGTGTAGTACGTCTGCAATCCGACGTATATTCTCTTAGGAAGACACTAAGAAATAATAAAATATCCACAGGACTTCATTGTCAGATTTCTCAAAGATATGCATTCCCCGTCTTTATGAGTGGGTCACAAGTTCGGAGGTTTACAAAAGCTAACAATGATAAGACTCCTTTTTCGAACCATAAAAACGGTTCAAGAGAGGCTGTTGAGCTAGAGCTAATTATACGACTTACATGTATGGTAGTACTGCTTCAGCCGCGATCGTTACTCAAGGCATTCATTTCCAAGAAACCGTTACAAACTGGACACGTGCTCTGATATGAACAGGTGCAAAGGACACGTCAGGAAAGTTTACTGAAACAGATTTAGCAGTGGGCATGTAGAGGAAGAGGAAGATGAGGAAGAATAGGAGAAGTTGGAGGAACGGAAATTAAGTAGAAACGGAAGAAATTGTTGGTGAATAAGAATCGAAACACATACACACACGCGCGCGCACACACACTTATTTCCAGAGGCTGAAAAACTACCGTGATTTTGTGAGCTTCCCCCGACCTGTGGGTTACTAGTTATACCAACTGGTTTATTAAGCTTCTATTACCAAAACCTAAAATTCACAAAATCTCAAAGGCACAAAGATAATGAAAATGTAATTACAAAGACAATGGATTAGGACATGACGAATGTAAAGGGCGCAACATAACAAGTTCCTCCACAAAATGGAACTTAACGGATCACGGACTCGCTATGGGAAATGATATTGGCTATGATAGAAACTATGAAATCGGTTAGACGATCCGTGGGACAATCAATGTACATCGAGAGACAAAATTAAAGTTGTACAAAGTTATGGCAGTCCGTGTACTGTCCTATGGGTGTGAATTATGGACGCCAGCCAACACACAAACAAGTAAAATACAGGCGTCGAAAATGGTGTTCTTAAGAGGGGTTAAAAGGTGTTATAAATTGACAGTATAAAGAATGAAGTCATAAGAGAAGAATTAAAGTTTTCGACTTGAATGAGTGATTAAAAGATCATAAAGAACGATGAAAAGAACACTTAGAAAGAATGTCAGATTCAAGTCTGTGACATAAAAGTCTGGAAATATAAACCTATAGGACAAGGTATATCCAGGTAGATGGCTGGAGGATCTTTGAAGACGGAAGCACCTTGCCTATCCCGTGATGTCAAGATAATGATGATGACAATGTGGATTTACATTAAAATTTAAAAGGGTTATAATTTAAAAGTACAGACTTAAAATAAAGACAAAAAGTGGTGGATTTTAGACGGAAGGAGTATTCAGAAGGTAGAGAAAACGGCAAAGCTTGAGGGAGGCTTCATACTAGGCGCAAGAGGTCTTACAAGAAGAATAAGGATGCAAAGTTATATTTTCTAATAATAATAATAATAATAATAGTAAGCTCCCTTAGCTGTAAAACACGTTGACTATTTTGAACTAAATACATTTATTATTAGCTATAGCCAAATTAGTAAATTTTAATTGTTTAAAACTGTGAGTAAAATTCTTCAAATGAATGATTCTTAGCGTCAGGTGAGAAACATCGCGAGGATGTGACCTTACACAAACGTGCGTTACGTGTGTTTCCACAGGTCTATGTCTAGTACCTACCACATCCTATACGCAATTGCTAACAGTATGTCAATATTTTCTGCAAACATAGCTTACTAACTACTTGAAAACGATCCAAAATTTGGAAGGGCTGTTGACACAAATTAATCTTATCAAATTATTAAGAATACCGCGTTCTCGTTTTGAATAAATTTCGACATAATGATGTCCAACATAAGCTTTTACAATTTTTTTTCAAAATCATGACTTCCATTTTTACTTCCATATTCCTTAAGGAATGGAAGTATGGTGATGGCAAAAAAAATCGTGTTCGAGATTATTGCAGATTCTGATTCTACTACACTCAAAACATGAAAAAAAGTCGTTTTCCGAAAAGTGTCTGTGTGTGTGTCTGTCTGTGTGTGTGTGTGTGTCTGTGTGTCTGTAGATTTTTTTTCTATGGCAAACGATAACTGCCGCAAATTCAAACAGAATCAAATAATTTTTTGCATACAGCCCTGATTTGTAGAGTACTCACGACCTATTGTTTTTGGTGAAGATCGGTTCAGGGAAAGGGGTAGTTTACCTGCAACGGTTTTTTTATCAAGGGAATTTTTTTTTTGGCAAACGATAACAGCCGCAAATTCAAACAGAATCAAATAATGTTTCGCATACAACCCTGAATTGTAGAGTTCTCAAGACCTATTGTTTTTGGTGAAGATCGGTTAAGGGAAAGGGATAGTTTACCTGTAACGTTTTATGTTTTAACAAGGGTATTTCCTATGGCAAACGATAACAGCCGCAAATTCAAACAGAATCAAAAGATTATTTGCATACAGCCCTAAATTGTAGAGTTCTCAAGACCTATTGTTTTTGGTGAAGATCGGTTAAGGGAAAGGGGTAGTTTACCTGCAACGTTTTTTATCAAGCGTATTTTCTATGGCAAACGATAACTGCCGCAAATTCAAACAGAATCAAATAATTTTTTGCATACGTCAGTGAATTGTAGAGGACTCAAGGCCTTTAGATTTTGGTGAAGATCGGTTAAGGGGAAGGGGTAGTTTACCTGCAACCTTTTACGTTTTAACAAGAGTAAAGTACTTGAAAATTCATTTAAACTTTTTCAAACAATGGTAATTGTTGAAAATAAAATAATTTTGTTGCCAGGCAATAAAATTATAATTTTTTCATTTTAATGTAAATCATGTATAAGAGAAAATATATCGTGCTTGGCAGGCAAGCGTATCTCAGTTATGTACTGTTTACGTTTCCATTTTATTATTATGACTACCGCAGTAAAAAGGCAGGGAAGACACACACACACACACACACACACACACACACACACACACACACACACACACACACACACACACACACACACACAATTCGCGTTATTTCTGGCCTCATTCATGTTTATTTTCTTACATTTGCACGCTTTTTAAATGGAAAGTGCCGAAACCCATACCAGCATAACGCGTGCAAGCCGAAAAAGTGTCCAGCGTGGATAGCGATTTGCTTCCTGTGGATCGCTGGGCAGTGTAACTGCACGTGTTTACAGAGGAACGATTCATAGACAGCTTTTCGTCTTTAGGGAATGAACCCTCTGCAAGATGCTGAGGGTCCATGAGTGACTTCGGAGCGCTCCTTATTTTCCGCGTGTTTGTTCTGTGAATCGTACACTGTAGATTCGTAGCTTTACTCTAAGCAACGCTCAATAGGAAATGTTGAAAATTTTTGTCCACGGTGTACCCTCATACACACTAAACCTGCTCTGATGTTTTAATTACGGACATCATAATATTAAAACTTTGGAAACTTGAGCACTACTTAATGGAGATCAATCATTAACTTATACAAGCCATTAATTTTATGCATATTTGTTATATATATGTGTACAACGTTATCGGCAACAAAAAAGTAGTTTTTGTTAAAATTCCTTCCCGGGATATTTGGCCGTAGTCCAATGTTTTCTACAAAACCAGACGTTTCGGCAATGCCATCGACTTCTATCATCAGTGAAAATCGAGTGCGATAACGTGAGGTGGTATACGTTAGTGACCACAGTACTGTGGTTAAGGCTGAAGCAGTAAGTAGAAAGAAGTAGTTTCTATGGTAATATTTCATTTCGAAAATGATTTTAAATATAAATCTTAGAATATGGAAGTCATGTATGGTTCTCCATACCGATATTTAATCTGCGGTAAAGAAACTTTAATACTGTATACAATTTTTTGGTTAAACAATCTTTTCTTTAATTTGATACCTCACTTGGATTTTTGTCAAAATTTCCCCCTTACATTAATGCCTCCCGCACTCCTGTTTTGGTGGGGAAGGGGGCCCAATCTCAAAAACCATAGGAGTCTTCTGTGGGATACAAATATGGACACGCGTGTTAAGCTTACGAATATCAGTTGATGCATTCTAAAGTTATCGTGTGACACCGCAAACAGATAGATATAGACAACAAATGGGAAACGGTCAAATTAAAGTTATCAAAGTGCGCTTTGTTCGTCCAATAATAATAATAATTTCTATTTTTTTTAGAGGGGGAAAATGGTTTACGCATCGCCAGAGCCCCTGATGGTGTGTGGGAATCTCATCCACTGCACTCATATCCATCCTGGAACCACTTAGCGTATTACTTCAGGATGGAACCTATTGCGCCCTTATGCCCTTATCGGGCTCCTTCTAGTAGTCCCTTATCTTCTACTGCCCGTTGCATGCAAGTTGGGCCTGTTTTTTCTTTTCTAGTAGGACCCACTAAATAAATTCAGAAATGCGGTCCCATTCCGCCTTGCCTCTAAACATAATCTCAACTACGCTCTCGGCGTGACCTCCTCGAGCTTTATCTCCAGTGCCATCCTCACTCTTGTGAATCTGGAGCACTTGGGGCATCTTCATGGGGAGAGTCACCGTATTGGCATGCTGGAATTTGCTCCCATTCTGTGGAGGTAGGAGTTAAAATTGCCATGACCGCTGAGGAACTGTGCCAAATAGTAGTTAACCTCACCGAATTGGCGGTCAGTCTACACCTTCAAGTTCGATATGAGCCTAGCGGTCCATCTTCCTCTACCCTCCCTATTCCATCGATCTTGCCAGTTCTGGAGAGTGAGTTCCTTGGCTTCATGCTTTGCCGCATCCCTTTCAATTACATCTCTTCTTTCGAAGAAATGCTTTCGCTCTAGAGCCAACAGATCTATGGGAGTCACTCCTACCTGAACAACAACGACCAGTATGTACACGTGGCAGAGTAATCACAGTAAACCGCATCATAGACGAGTGCTCTGCAAGCCTTAAGACAGAGATGCGGAGTCAGAGGACGTCTGAAAACAGATCTCGCTGATAAGACGACACCGATTGAGAGAACTGTGAATTTCTTGAAGGTTATAAGTTCAGAATCGATTTTGACCAAGCGGTTATAAAAAACTTATTGTCGTGGGTGGGCAATATCAACAATAAATGAAGTCCATTCTTTTTTTATAGTACTGATTGCAGGCTGAGAAATAAGGAACACTTACAAAACAAAACAAAAATAAATAAATAAATAAAATAAATAATAAAGCCAGCAACAACAATAAGAATACAAGTCGGCTTTAGTGTCAGATCTAGTCTAATGTCATAGGATTTAAATATTTATTTTAAAACGTAGATAAGCGACGAGGAAAGTTTCCAATTATACTGTGTGTTTATTTTCTATCTTAGTGGAAGGTTACCATTTGTCATAAGGTTACTTACTGTTTACTGAAGAACTAATTAATGCAACTAAATTGACGGTCAACGTGGAAATTTTTCTCAAACTGAAACACACACATACACACAGCTGTACGGCAGGTTTATCGTCCAATCAGTGACCTCCGGTGACCCTACGCGTCTGGTCCCCCAGACACAAACGTGCGCGAGTTTCTGTATACTTTCCGCTTTCTGCCATCGTTATCTTTCTCTTTGTATCTTGTCCTTTCCTCTCCGTGTGTTTTAAGGCTCATAAATAATGTAAAAATGACAGATCGCCATCATAAAACTACAATAAGTAAATAAATACTGACAACAGGTTATCTGCAGGTGGTATTAAAAATTTCATGTTCGGAAATAAGCATATGTTTGTTTAAGTCTTACTACAACATCAATATATGAAACAGATGTGAACACTTCATAATGATTTTAGACGGCGGGGACGATAAATACGCTGTATGCAGATTGTACCTGAGACAGCAATAACGAGCCGCAGCGAACACAGTGGGAATTAAACTATGCGTACATACTACCAAAAAGCCTATAGGCCTATGAGCAAATGAAAAAACTGCAACTAAAAAGAATTTGTTTGTAAATATAAGAAAACTTTGAAGACGTAAACAGACAAATCTTTGAAATACAAAAGAAAAGGAAGGTGGAAGAAGAAGGAAAAGAAGGAGGAGAAGGAGAGGAGGAAGGAGGAGGAGGAGGAGAAGAAGAAGAAGAAGAAGATGATGATGATGATGGTGATGATGATGATGATGATGATGAAGAAGAAGAAGAAGAAGAAGAAGAAGAAGAAGAAGAAGAAGAAGAAGAAGAAGAAAAAGAAGAAGAAGAAGAAGAAGAAGAAGAAGAAGAAGAAGAAGAAGAAGAAGAAGAAGAAGAAGAAGAAGAAGAAGGCCCTTTAAGAGAAAAAAATCAGTAGATTTGAGAGGTGAAATATACGGGTCAAGTTTGGATCATATATCTGTAGGTTTTTTTATAACAGATTCTTGTCTTGTTTTAGCTTTCCTGGTAGCCGAGACTATAATGGGTATTTGCATTAATACAAGATAATACGTGTATGCAGGTCTCTTTAATAATATTCTTGTTGTCGCATTGTATTGTCAAAGGCGATCTCTTCTATTGAATGAAAACACTATAAATATAGTTTCTGCTATTGTATTGTGTTTGTTTTGTAAAGCGATCCATGCATTACCAAGATTAAAACGCCACACTATGGAAGCCAGTAAACACGTTTGATATTTATTGAATGGGAAACAGAAATATATGTAAACACTATAACCGTCGTATAAGTAATTTACACAATATATGTATAGTCTGTTGCCCACTATCATTGCTTGTTGTGTGAACAGTAAACACATTACAAATAACATCGCTGTTCCACTGTCGGTCTCTCTCTGCACTGCACTTTAACTATCACTTCAGCTCTGCCTTCGTCACTTACCTGCAGCCGTTAGTTAGATTGCTTCATGTATTCAATTTGCTTTGTTTATTTCTTACATTAGCAGATGACACAGTTTTGTTTTCTAATCCAAAAGAAAGATTTTATTCGGAGAAAAATGTGAAAACTGGTCGGAAGTTCGAACAACGCAGAATTTATCCTTCAACACCGAAGAAACATAATTAGTCCGGTCGTCACGTGTGCATGTAAAACCTGGGTAGTAACGCAAAAAAAAAAAACGACCAGTATCTACGAATATTCGAACGATAAACGTTGTTGAACCGGTACAAAATAACGACGGTCATGGATATAGACAATACGAAGGAATCATGAAATAAATAACTTAATACACGAAACCGATGAAGTAAGGTGTTGTTACGTTATGCGGAAAGTGTTACGTAATACGGAACGTTCTATAAGTTTCTCGAATATTCCAGTTGTAATGTGTGTGTGCGTACCTAGTGCTGCTACTTAAGGTGAAAGACAATTACGCGTCAACTGTCGAGTCTATACCGGACCATACCGGTAAGCGCAGTGTGTCAAGGACACTGTTTCTAGTGGATTCTCGAGAGCGCCTGCTTTTTTAACAAAGTGACAGATTATTCTGGCAATCAGCGGGGTATAAATACAGCCATTCAGCGACGGTCGGGTTAGTTGTTGTCGGGCGATTACACAGTGCGTTTAAGTGGCGATTCACACAGTGCGGTTTGAAGTATTGTGGCGAAGTATTACGTGTTTTATAATTGTGCGGGACTATTGTAATACAATTGTGTTTTACTTCAGTTAACATTTTTATTGCGTGTGAACAATTTTAATTTGATTTGTTGTAAGAGACTGTCTTGTTAATTACAAACTGTTTAAATTGTGATTATTAAAGCTGGTGATTAGTGACGTAATTGGTGTTTTGTATTTTGTTTTCCACTGTACCATACGGCGATCAGTAGACCGTCGTAACAGTATATAAAGAGTAGAAGGATAGGCTGGCTGGAACACACAATGAGGACAGGGCAGCACACAATTCCCAGAAAAATTCAAAACGGAGACTAGTAGGTAGGAGATCAAAAGGAAGGCCAAGGAAGACATGGATCGAGGATGCTGAGGATGATCTGAGGAATATAGGGATAAGACGATGGAGAAGTCTACGTAATGAGAGGGCTGAATGGAGAAAAAGCGTTGAAGAGGCTAAAATCCAAATTAGGTTGTAACGCCAGTAGAAGAAGAACACATACGAAAACAAAACCTATGGTAATTAGTAATAATTCAATTTGAAATGTAAATATAAAACAAGTTAATTAGAGAGAATTAGTAAAAGCAGACAGCGACACGTAGCTAGAGAATTACTGGGGATTAAAAGTAAAGCATGGGGATTACTAGGGATACAACTGCCCACCCCTTTACGTAAGTTACTAATGACGTCTTATATGTAAAATCTGCAAGCATGTGACGTGCATGTAACATACACAGTAGATTATAAATGACGAATCTCCTGATATTACTAAAACAGCCAGTATATTAATATTCCAAAGTCTTTAATGCAACAATTTGTTCCTAATTGCGCAGCACTTTCAGAACCGTCTCTGAGCATCAATTACTTGAACTTGGTGAGAGACAATAAGATGAGATTACTGTTTCGTGTCCACGTTGCCTTAGTGTTTCCACAATTACTATTCATCAACCGCAGCTTATGGACTTTAATGGATCCTATCCAGTCTTATGCAGAAACGTGTCGACAACGTAATTACACTGGTATGAGGTAAAGAATTAATTACCACGATAACATTTGCTTTGATGCCGACTACCAACCTTCTAAGCGAGAGAGTAATATCATCTACACCTTTCCCTTGTATATCATCAATAACGTGTCTCCGTGGAAAATCCTGGCCTACAATACAAACTCCTTATGAAGCTGAGTGCATGGCGTTTGTCACATCGTAACTTCCGTTTCTGCCTACCTCTCCAGTTTCTTTTCCAAAGTGTGGCTTTCCACTATATCCTCATTCCATCTCCTTACGAAAATGTTGACGTCTTCTGTTTCTTTTTAACTGTTAACTGCCACTTTTACATTTTTGCGGTCATCTTTCTTTAGGCATTCATTTACTGTCATTTTTCTTTGACTATACAATTTAAATCGCTTTGTACATATTGTTTAGACTATATCCATACTCTCAGACCATGTTAAAATTTCTCCATTTCTTATTTTGTTCTGAACTTCTTAAGTCCGTACCTTCTTGTTGAGTAGTAGACCTCAATTGTTTGTACCATTCAAAATTTTCTTCATTGTTTTCTACACGTATTCAGCGATAGTTTCCACTATGGACTTGGAAAGGCGTCTTTTAAGTTACGACTTCATGCGTTAGAAGCAATCAACGGATGGCTGGTGTAATCCATTGTTCGAATTCATCATCACTACCTACCTTGACTGACGCACGATTATATCCTGATAAATTAACTTTGGCACAGTCTTCCAACAGCTTCCATCTTCCATTTGAAAATTAATTGTTGTTTCTCTTAAGACCTTAATTTTTCAAAATTAATCGCAAGGCCACCTGTAAAAGGTCATACACCCTAAAAAAAATGGCCAATGTAGATTACTCTTCACATAAGTTTTCCAAATAAAAAGCAAGATCTAAACTGCAATTCGGTAGTACAGGGCCACGTTCACACACACACACACACACACACACACACACACACACACACACACACACACACACACACACACACACACACACACACGCGCGCACACACACACACACACACACACACACACACACACACACACGATAGGATTATCAGAGCTGTCGCTGCTTTCCTGCTTTCAGTCACAGAGTCTCCAGTCTCCTCCCCCAAATCAACCTTTATTTTCCCACTCTCGGACTCGTATTTATGTTCCCCTACTAGTTCAGCCGGTGGCTGAAACCAGTTGGGGTATGTAATGGTTGGCGCGCAAATCTTCCACCGTTTTCTACATTCCAACAATGGTCTCAGCCAGCTACTAGTAGTGCAGTATTCTGCTAGCACTTAGAGATATGGCGGCATTTTTTTGGGTTCAACTTGAACCATATGACAGTTTGCTAATCATATTAGCACTTGAACGCTTCAACGATTAGTAGTTGTTTTTCGATAAAATATTCTATTGAGTCTCTTAAACCCCTATTTTTAACAGCCAAATTAATTTTACTGTCTGAATTACCTTAGATTATACTTATAAAGCTTAATAACACTTTTTTAACAAGACATTTTTGTTCATTTTCAATCAAATTTCATTTAAATGGCCACTGAACTTTGAAAACCTAAGCGATTCTCCTCAAGAGGGGAAAATTCTCTACCGTCTATGGTTTACTGGTGGGAGTGAAGGTTGATGTTCTCTTCCTTTCCTGAGAGGACTCTTTAATTCAGTAAATATTCATTGTTAACCCCCGTCTCTTTTTACTTTCCATAAAAACTCCCACAAAACACGCCTCGGCATTTTTTTAGACGCCATTTACGCATGTAAAAAACATTGTAACAAAACATTATAACCATATCCTAGCCCGATGTAATTAAAAAAAAATATGGAAAAGTAAGCTACAAAAAAAAAAAAATGCGTGGGAGAGATGGGTAAGTCAGAGGCTGAGATTGCAGGGGTATGTAAATACGACTCTGACATATCATCTTCCCATCGTCTTATTTGTTACTCCAGGACTTCCCTCTTCTGATTCTTCTTCCACAAAACAAAGAAGCTCATAACCCTTGCTATTCATGTATCATCGCCAGATCTTCTCTTATCAAGTCTGTCTTTCTATTCAGTATAACTAAGCACATATTTTCCTACCTGCATACTTGTTCTTATTTCATCGTTCGTGATCCCGTCCATTCTTGAGCGTCGACAGCTCTGATAGTTACTGATGAATAACTATCGTAAAAAATACGTATGAATAAGTATCGTAAAAAATAATGATTACTTTTTAGGATATTTTTCATACGCATACTGCAAAATAAAACTTAAGAACGACTGAATAATGAAACCGAGCGGTCCTGTTATACCGACTTCGTCCCAACGGAGGCAACTGAAAGAGTCAAACTTCATAGTAACGAAAAATGACAACGAATGAGCAAAATTTGTTACTAAGTCGAAACAAAGACTTCTTTGTTGTTGTCGTAAAAAAAAAACTGTAAACGCGGTGAGAGAAGTGTACAAATGAAACCGGATATGCTGCTGAAAATAGGTAAGCTGACTTGTAAATATGACGTCGAAGTACCTGAGTGGCGTCATTTTGTCCGGTTGAACAGTAGGTATAGCACGGATCAGCCAATTCAATCCCATATGCCTACTGTTGGGGCAATTAAACAGACTAGCTGAGATAGGCAGACCTCAGAAAGTAACAACGTGACATCTGTAACTGAACACACACGCGCGCGCGCGCGCGATACCCCTCCCAACTAAACAGCTCCTAACTGTACGCACTTTGGAGGTTGTGTGTATCTCCTACGTCTTTTAGAGCAACAAGGCATAGACTTAATGTCTGGAAGAAGAAGAAGAAGAAGAAGAAGAAGGAGAAGGAGAAGGAGAAGGAGAAGAAGGAGAAGAAGAAGAAGAAGAAGAAGAAGAAGAAGAAGAAGAAGAAGAAGAAGAAGAAGAAGAAGAAGAAGAAGAAGAAGAAGTTGGAAAAAATATATCTACTAAATCATATTAAATTAACAGTAAAGTTGTTCCCTTACTTTCTGTGTGACACGTGTTCCACACAAAAATTACTCTGAAACATCACACGAAAAAATTCGTAATGATTCATACTCGCTAAAAATAACTGCAAAACAATGCAGACAATTAACGAGTAAATCATGGAGTACGGTAGTGTAACCAAAAACCACGATATGAATACGCCCGATTTAAAAGAAAACCTAAATATATAATTATCATAATTCCAACGCAGACAAGGAAAGTTATTTCAGGAATGACAGTCGTTTTTATTCGCTCAGTTTTTTTTCCTATAGCGCCTATAAATTACAACATTTTATTACAAAATTAGTTTCCTCGAAAATAGAATAAAATTGTACAGTGTATTTTATCTCTTTTATCAGAAATATTAGCTCATGCTTTCCTTTCGTGTAGCAGGGAGAGGAGGAGTGGGCGGAGTTCAGTCTGGTCTCTCTCTTCACCAATTTTTATCCCTCCCCCAAAACCGATACATTTTTTTCTGACTAATGAAAACGCTGAGCTGGCAATCAATTTATTTCGTCTCTCTCTCTCTCTCTCTCTCTCTCTCTCTCTCTCTCTCTCTCTCTCTCTCTCTCTCTCTCTCTCTCTCTCTCTCTCTCTCTCATACTCTTTTCCTCTTTTTGTCTACCACAACCAATAAAGACTTTCTGCTTCTTTCAGTTACCAACAACAAATCACCTTGACTGAAACACGCAAAAAAAATTAATTTTTCCTTTTCATATATTTTTCAATACCACTCAAATTTCTTGTATACTCTACTTTCTATTTTATACTTTCTCACTGTGGTTTCCTTCTAACAACCTAACACACAGAACTTGAGATATTTTAAGCACTAGTGGTTTGAACAAAGATGAAGAAATCGCATCATGTTCGAAAGATAAAGAAGATGCCAGACGTTGTTTTCAATTCTTCTTTAATTCTTACAGTTACGGATGGTGCCTGCAGCACTTTTATTATCTTCTTTTTGCCATCCCCGACAAATTTGTGTGTTTTTTTTAAATACATTTAGGCTTAGTCGTACGAGTAGCCTGCTAAGACTTGGTGTTAAACAATTTGTTAAGATGATTTTTCGGAAAGAATATCTAGAAATAATAATACTGATGAAGTTTAGAGAGTCACGGTGTTCCAGGGGATAGCGACGTCTCGCAGAAAACCATTACGTCGCTACACGCTATTATCACTAGAAAGGCTCTGACGACAGTCTCTTCCACCTGCAGCAAGTCGCTAAAGACATTAGACGCAAAACTGGCTCGAAAACTCGGGCACTCCGAATACTCGCCAATCAAAGTGTGGGGTTTTATGTCATAACACTTTTCGACCGAGAAATCCAGTACATATGAAAATCACATGGAGATAAGTGCGGAGATCGTGTAGTCCGCAAATCTTTACTGACATCTCTACCTTCCGCTTCGTGATCGCTGGTTACTGAATTAAGAAACGTGTGACTAACGAGTTCATACGAGTCAACTGGAAGCAGAATTATTCAGAAATAAATAAGTAAATACAAAAGTAAATAAATAAGTAAATTATTCACCTGGAGAAAAGTAAATAAGTAAATGACCATAGTTATCATCAAGTGAAGGTTTTCAGGACCGATAACCATGAGTATATAAATATGGTGTTGTTCGCTGATGACAGACAGTATTTCACAAGAGTGAAGACGCTCTGCAGAGATCTTTACACCACTTGAACCAATTACGTACGACACAATTTTAAAATATCAAACTAACCTTTTTTCAATCCGCATTGTAAATTATTTTTTATACTGAAGACGCGTTTCATATTGATAAAGCATATGCTTCATCATCAAATCATAAAAAATTCCTCGCAGGAGGTCGTCATTGGTTAAAAGTCCACTAGCGTTTACACTGTACACGTGTCAGTGGTGCGCACCTACTCACGATTGATCGACCACTAAGCAGTTGTTCTATAACGTCTCACCTACGTTATAACATCGGGAACCTGTGCTTAATTGCCTCGGACCAATTGCATAGGCTGCCATAGTCGTAACCAACTTCTAATTATTAATTTTTACAAGCTGTAGTTAGAATTAAAGGAAATTTTACAGGGGTGTCTGATGATTTATTCACTCAGTATTAAGTGTTATGTAATGACATCTCTTTATTAAACGATTTCTTTAACAGCTCTACATGAGGTTTTCACCATAAGGTTTTCTTAATATATAGTTTACAGTTTACAACATATTTTCTGAAGGGGCCCTCTAAATAAGGAATGTTATATGCTAGCATTTTCCACGGATCCGGGATATTAAACTGGTTTGTAAGTTAAGCTCACTTACTCATAAACTATCATACTATTTGGGGGCCATTTGAAGAATGGACTTGATTTAACTTTTAGTATCAGAGAAGCTTTATAATACAAGCATTACTTGCTACTACAAACATTTTTTAATCGTATGACATACTACATGTTACAAAGTGACTATTATTAAAGTCTTTTATATTGTTATTTAAAGTGTCTTTTACAAATCATTTGTTTGAATGTTAATTAACCACGGAAGACAGGCTTCCGCGTCACCTTGCTATTCTGATGTTTACTCCGTGTCCTGCTCCTTGGTCCTTGGGGTGTCCACAGACGGTCGATCTTTATTGTAGTTTTCTTTCCTGCTGAAGTTCCTGAAGTGATTCGGTCATTATGAAGCTGGTACGCTGTTCTCAGAAGTCTGGTAGCTAAGCCTCTTTAGTAGTATAATTCAAGTTAATGTTTTTGTTTGCCACAGAAATGCACGTCACATCATTATTGATAAAAGGTTCTCACTTTAGGTACGTCGTACCTTTTTATTTTAAAGAAACATTGATATCTTACACACTAGTCAGTAGAGATGTCATCCCGCACTCTTATTTATTCCTATCTTTTTTTTATAGATTACATGTTTACTTTATGACACACTAATTTACCGCTACATTCCTCTGCACCTTGTTAAATCTAAACTTAAAAAAAAACAAATATTGTCGTACTTTTGGGGCATGGTTCCGGTATATACTGTTTACAACGAGAACGCTCCATCTCGACTGATTTACTATGTTAGGACAGGTAAGTTAACTGCGCGGAGATTACGCTTCACCATAAAATAGTTCCACATTTATATACCGTAATTATAAGGTATTAATGTTTGACCTATTAATTAACCAAAGTTATGCTTTACTTCAGAATTAATTATGGTATACTACTGTGTTATTGTTTATTTATTTATTTAATTGCAAATTTACAGGTATTATTAGTTTTGTTTATGGGTCTGTATGCAAGTTGATTCCGGTTACCGCATGTCAATGCATGGTAAATTGTTAAAGGGTTTCCTTACCTTTACACTCGCATTCTTTTTGGCCTTTTAACTCTCTTTATTAAATATTATTTTGAGTTATTTCAGGGGTTTAAAATTTGTTTAAATGTGCGATTTATTAAAATTTAAATTTCTCTCCTTTATATATACATATATTTTTTTTTTATTAATGAAATCGTCACAGTTCGTCTCTATCTGATAAAGTAGGTTCAAGGCGGTATCGTATAGCGGATTGGATTTAAAGTTCAGCTGACCATTCAATACGAAACCCCGACTGTTTATGTTTTTGTATGCTCTGTAAATTTCAAACTGCTCCAAGGAGTTCATATTCGTTCCTTTTCACAAATGTGTAGTGGTTCCGAGTCAGATTTGAAATCCGTGTAGCTGTGGACATATGAGAACTAGCGCCGAACATAGTTAGAGTTTATGTTAACGGAGATAAGAGTTTTAATTGCTTAGGTGTGAGTTCAAGAAACGTTTAAGAAAACCCCTCCCCATGTGACCATGTAAAAACAATTACAGTCATTAGATGACAGTTTGTAGATGTCTGTTTTCTTTTCCGAAGGCATCAAAGATTTATTCCGCCGAAATGTTTTAACCTATCACAACGATATTTTGTGATCTGATGATGAATCATATACTTTCACACGCGTCATCAATATATATAAAAAAAAAAGAAATCACAAGGCGGACTGAAAAAGGTTAGTTCGTCCATTCATATAAGTGACTTGGATACCATCGTAAACATGCATGCTAAATTTTAAAATATCTCATAACAAGACGAAGGTCATGACGTTTAAGGGAAACACCCAGTACGTTCCCAAATAGTAAACCTGGCAAAGAATAACAGTGTCACGTTTTAACTTTTAAGCTGTGATACAATAAGATAAAATGTCTCTTTCGTAATGGGTTACATACAGCGTCTCTCCGTCTCCAAGCGCCAACTTGGACGTCGTCCACTAACAATCCGGGCGCTTCAATAAAGAGAACAGAGAAGTTTTAAGGCGAGTAAAACGTTATAGGCAAAAAGATTGGAAAGTAATGAAGACATAAGGCCCGATTTGAACACACTTTCTTTGAATAACACAACAGAAGAAAGAAAACAAGAGTGAAAAGAACAGTAGAAAAAATTGTAGTGAAGACAAAACCATGAAATAAAGACGACGATGAGACAAACATAAAATATAGCACTAGACGTTTACTCACGGTCAGCGGATTTTTCGAGGCACCTTGTCTCGTCCTTCAACTGATGTAAGCCTTTACGTGTTACTACTACTACTCCACGGCGCTACAGCTCATGAAGATCCCTGACCTCCGGAATGACTTGCCTCCACTCCTCTCTATCCTGTGCGACTCTTCGCCACCTTCTGACCCCCATTCTTCTCAAATCTTCATCTACATCGTCCACCCATCTTCTTCTTGGCCTCCCTCTTGCTCTTCTTCCTCCTGGTCCTCCAATGAATACTTTTCTCACTGCCCTTTCCTCTGTGTACGTGACCTACCCACCTAATTCCGCCTTGTTTTATTGCTGTGACGATGTCCGGTTCCTTGTATAGATCGTACAAGTCGGCATTTGTCCTCATACGCCACATTCCAGTACCTAGTACACCTCCACATATCACCCTCAGAATCTTTCTTTCCCATCTTCTGATTATATTTTCTTGGGCTGAGGTCATGGTCCAGGCTTCTGAAGCACATAATACTCCGCAATACAGTTTTGTAAATCTGGACCCTGGAGGTTCTAGAAATGTTTCTGGACTTTAGGAAAGGCAGCAAAGAAAAGTAGCGCCTATTTTCCATGGCCAGTTTGTCTTGAATTTCCATTGCCATCTGATTTTTTGACATCAAGAGGGAGCCAAGAAATCTAAAAATATCTACCCTCTCAAATTCACTGCCATTGACTATAATTTTTGGGACTATTTCTTCTCGGGCATTCTTCTTCATCAGCATATATTTTGCCTTTTGGCTATTCACTTGCAGCCCTAGGTTGTTCGAAGCATACTACAGAGAGGTGTTTGCCTCTTCCAGTGCCTGTTTGCTTCTTGTCACGAGAACAATATCGTAAGCATATGCAATGCACTGCGACCTTCTATTGTAGCGGTCACAGGACCGTACGTAATATTTAAGACTAGGTTAATGAACCTAGAGGAAGCGAAAAGTGTGCTGGAGCTTAACAGAGTGACAGGATTTGCAATCAACACATTTTAACAAAATAACAAGATATATTAGATTTTACGTTGGTGACACAATGTTCCAGTTTCACATCGTTCTTTACATATAGTCATTAATTTATAGTATTTAGAAAATAGACATAAAGATATACATATATATATATATATATATATATATATATATATTTCCTGACTAGCATACCCCATGAGGGAGAACAACGCGAACATTAATCCAGTAGAAATGACGGACTATACCAAAGTTAACCCAACCACTTAATTAAAGAAAACACTAATAACCTTTGAAGAATGATTATAATAAAATAATGGTAATAAAGATAATCTGACTCCACATAGCTTAAGCAAGGCAACGATACTTTAGTAGAACAGTTTAACCCCCTCATGGTGTATGTTAAACAAGTTACAATGGAACCAGTTACAGCTTTTACAAACTTGAGTTCTTATGACCTTGAGGTATTTTCAGTTCTTAATAAGTTTGTTACACAGATTGAGTTGACAGATATTTAATGTAGAAAACAAGGGTAGCCAGTCTATGGAGTTGATGTAGTTAGAAGAGGCATAAATGAAACGCTCCCACCTGTAAGTATGTAGCGACGAACTTAAGTTGAAACAGGATGAACTGTGGACGAGCAGAGGTTCCAAAAATTGCCCATGGACTATGGTGAATGCTTACTGGAAGTCGTTCCTGGTCTTTCTGGATCTTTCGGTGTATTTTGGTTCTTCCGCATTTCTTGGTCTGACTGCTCCGGGGAGCGCCTTAATGTAGAACCGCTCTGCTGGTGGTCACAGATGTTCGCATGACCACAATCGATCTTCCCCCTGTTTCCTGGCTGAGGCAGGGACCCTATAACATTTTATTTGGGGATTAGCCGCCAGTTAATATACCCAGACATTACCCTCTCTCGCCTCGGAACACAACCACCGCAATCACTTTGACAATAATCTTATTAACACATTATTCACATTAACTAAGTTACCATGTACAGATTTTTTATTGTATTCAATTCAATTAAATTCAATCGTTTAATTTCATTAAATAATAATAATTAATTTCAATAAGTTTTAACTAAATAAGAGTTAACAAGAAATCATTTCTTGTTAGACAGGAAGTAACTAGTACATTAAAATTTTACAAAGCATAAGGTTAGGTACAATAACGAATAACCCGGGCCACACACACGCTTACACAATTGTAACACACATAATCCATAACTAAATAAAAATGAAATAAAATTAATTAATTATACACACCTGAACGTCTTGAGGAAACTACAGACGGATGAAAAGAATACCGACACACATAACCTAGGCCGTCAGACCAAAAGGGAATGTCCTGGTCGAAGGCTTGCTGAGAAATGAGACGGAAACAATGGTGTGTAGGTCGTACCTGCCTGCATAAAACAAACCTGTCCCAGTTTGTCAAAAAAAATAAAGCTTTTGGCTTACCTAACTAGACAGCCATCCTGAAAACCGAAACACAGCGAACAGCTGACCACAGCGACCGAATCGCGTCGCCGTAGCTTCGACAATGGCACTGGCAGGCACTGCTGCCAACCGTGTTGGTAGCCCTGAACCACTCTATACGCACCGAGAAAATTGAAAGTCCCGGCACACTACTCATAATTGTACCACCAGGGTTTATTGGTATCTGCCTTATTACTTTCTCTAGGCATAAATTAAAAATGAGGGTAAACAAGACATCCCCTTGTTTTACCCCTCTTCGAACTTGGAAATCCTCTGTTAAGTCTCCTTCTACTTTTACTTTACATCTTGTAGCGTATCTTTCAGGGTCATGTGAACCAGGTGTATTAATTTGTTGGGTATTCGGAAGCCATATCTTCTTTCCGTCTAAGGAATCAAATGCTTGTTTGTAATCAACAATCAACTGGTTGACCAGTTCGACTTTATATTCCTAAAATTTCTCAGATATTTGCCGCATCATAAATATTGTCATCTGTGGTGGAACGATTTCTCCTGAAGCAGCACTGATAGTCTCCGACTATATCTTCCATAAATAGTTCCAGCCTTGCTGCCAATACACTGCCAAACACGACAATAAAACAGTTCACAATTTGTTTTTTATGTTCACGTTTCCATTTATCCCATCAATAAAATTTGCCGCGTGAGTGGCCGGCTGTTGCAACTGGTTGGCCGCATTGTCTACAACACGTGTAGGTAAAGCATGCTGTGGGCGACTCATCGCATATCGATGCGAAATTAGCTATACACACAATTTTCCCATATCATTTAGAAAGTCACGAAAAAATTCTAGTTCATTTATGACTATTGCGTCATTGTTTACTTTGCTGACGTCCTTCATATAGAGCAGACGGACAAGAATAGTTCCGTCCGTGTTTTTATTTTTACAATGATTGTTTTTATGTTATTTGTGTACACGTGTTGGAATTACGCGTTTTTACAGTACGTTATAATTGTTATCTTTTAAATTTATTAACTCAGCGACCATTATCACTTGTTGTGGTGTGTAATAGATATTTGCAATTATAGCCTATAGGTTCTTGGAGAGTTACTGTGTCAAAATTATCAGAGTGTTAATAAACAGTCGTGACGGTTGATTTCTCCGCTATTCCATAATTTAATCCACTGCAGTAAGATTGCTACTAACGTAACACGTACTTTAATATTTTCTCGTGATATTTGGGATTCGTCAGAAGACGAGCCGCGGGCTGATGTGGGACAACGCCGCCTTCAAACAAATGGTAAAGACGATGAGGAGAGATCTACGCCATCTCAGGCCGAGTATTTAAAAAGAGGAGGCACTGAAAAAGAGAGGGGATGAGTGCGGGGTGGCGCGCGCGTGGCTGTTATGTAGAGACGCTTGGAGAGGCGATCATGTTATGATGTGAACACCGTAGATGCTTGTGTGACGTGACTGACAAGGCGTCGTCTGATGTTAAGGATATTAAAGACGGTAAAGTCATAAACTTGCCGAACGAATTTATAATAAACTTGTCACAACAGGTGTAGACAAGACAACATTGGAAGGTCACAACGTGACCGAGTTAGGAAATCGCAACAAGTTGTAACACCTAATCGTTGAAAGCTATATATGGGCATATCCAGGTAAAGCTCGATTGGCAAATATTGCCCTCACCAAGATTTACGCACGCAAATTTTACAATTTGGTGTTACATGACATACAAAAAACAACATCGTAAGAGAAAACTTTTCTAAAACATAAAATACGATGTAAAGTCAATGAACCAACTCCCAGTAATCATTTAATACAGAACATTTTATCACATTTAAATATTACAAAAAGTTTAAAATACTTAAACAAAGAACGGATAAGATGCTGAACCCAAATTAAATAACATAAACGAAATTGCAGTTTTAAGACTAGTAGGTCTACAGTGTCATACCGTTTTCACATAAATAAATAAACACTTTAAAATACTAGAATAATGTAATTTAAATATTTATTTAAAACATATTGTCAGCAATATTTGTTCCTTTTGTCGTCATTTACATTCTTAAATCAATGCAAGGAATTTTCTCAAAATTAATACATCGGCCAATTAATGTAATCTTCCCCCTTTGGTTATTCGACGAGACACTGTTTCCATGCAACACATCTCTGTTCTCTTTCATCACTTTTGGGCTGTATTAATCTTGTAGTAGCGTATTTTAAAAACATGTATTTGCATTTTTATCTTGTTTTGACGTGCCGCGGTTAATTCGAAAACAAAATAATCCGCCCCCAAGTAATTAGAGACTTGACAATATATAACGATATTTAAGGTTATGCAAATAAATGCAACAAAGATTGTTTACCTATTTTCTATTTTACTGCCTTGGTTTTACACACGGGATGAGATGATTAGATGATGGTATAACCCGATGACGTCATAAATACGTCTGGAACATTAAGAAACGTCCCATATCACTATCTGTAGGGTCTGGGGGACACTTCAAAGAACGCTATCAGTGATAAAAACATTAAACATGTTCAGGAAGTATGCTAGACGAAGCAGTGAGTCTAGCTGTATCGACAACAGTTTATGTATTACTTTTAAATATTTCCTGTTTGAACATTTCATCCTGGCTTTAATGTGGTATAAAGTTTGGACTTAAGAAAAAATCATGTTAATTATTCGTTTAGACATAAAGATTTATGTGATTCCTGTTTATTTTAGAAGCCTAAACTCGTACGCTTTCGTATTTAAACTGTTTAATGCTAATTACGTAATGACGCTGTTTTGACGAATATATCTTGTATCGGTTTGAAAAGCTTCATGATGTAAACAGCTAATGTTCTGGCATTCGGGATGATGGTTTGAAACAAGTACGGGCTCTGTACTTGTCCAATCAGCACAAAAGGGTCACACGGATAACAGCAGTACGGACGCATTACTATAGAAATAAAACAGTCACTGATAACGACTGAAAGTTATTATTACTATTACTATTATTTTTCCAAAAGGCAATACGTGAAAGAGAGTGTCAAGCGAGGACATTAGGTTTGTCTGACAAGCAAATGTTAAACATCGTGAAATTTGCAAAACAAGGGAGGTAATAGTAAAAGGAGAGTATTAATAGAAACACCAATATGAGTTGACACTATGCAGGAGACCTTAGGGACTCGAAATCTGAAAAGACCATAGGCGAAATGGGCAGAGAACTAAAGATCAACATGGAAATCATAATATACCTATGTAAAGAACAGGCAGAGTGTAAAGAAGAAGAAGAAGAAGAAGAAGAAGAAGAAGAAGAAGAAGAAGAAGAAGAAGAAGAAGAAGAAGAAGAAGAAGAAGAAGAACAACAACAACAACAACGACGACGACGACGACGACGGCGACGACGATGACGACGACAACGACGACGACGACAACAACAACAACGACGACGACGACAACAACAACAACAACAACAACAACAACAACAACAACAACAACAAACAACAAGAACAACAACAACAAGGTGGATGAGAGAAAAATAAAAAACGAAGAAGATAATGATAAAGAAGAAAAAATTAAGAAGACACTTGTCCTCTTACATTCTTTCCAGTTATTTCGTATTCAAAGATCTACACGTTATTCTAGCCACAGTAATATCTTATCTCTTTCTTCTAATGAAACTCGCTGACACGAGAAGAACAGACCGAACACACACACACACACACACACACACACACACACACACACACACACACACACACACACACACACACACACACACACACACACACACACACAAGTTACAATTTCGTGACAGGAAAGTTTAACAAGCCAAGTAGAAAAGAAAACTGTAAAGAAGAAATCGGCGATCTATTTCTTGATAACTTTCGTAAAGCTAAAGCTATCATTAGTACAACAAATATTTTAACGAGTTATTTAACAATAAAAGTAATGTGTAGCATCCGTTGTGAAGCGTTGATGGCGCTTACACACACACACACACACACACACACACACACACACACACACACACACACACACACACACACACACACACACACACACACACACACACACAGAACTACGCCTGGCGTAAAGTACTGGCGCGCGCAAAGTAAGAAGAAAGTTATAAGGTCGCGAAAGGAAAGTTTGATACCAGCGGAGTGGAAAACGAAAATCGACAGAAGAAATCAGCTGATTTCGGAGAAGTTGTCAGATGTGTAATCACACACACACACACACACACACACACACACACACACACACACACACACACACACACACACACACACACACACACACACACACACACACACACACACACACACAGAACTACGCCTGGCGACGAAGTTTATCGTTCGTGTTTAATTTCAAAACATCAACTTGGATCGTTTCGCTTTGAATTAATCCAATCTAAATCCAATCTGACTTTAGACAGAAATAAATTTCATTTACAAAGTGACGCGGCCTACATATAACTGTATTACTTTATTTTTCAAGCAACAAGAAACTCATTTGTTGTGTCACCTAATACGTACTGTCCACGTTTCTGATCCAGTCAAGCAAGCGGTGAGTAAAACCTTGGGTAGTTATTCTATATAATATTTTATAAATTTCAAAAAGAAACTCACATTGTACTTACTCAGTTTTTTAAATGTTCAAGTTGTCGTAGTAGGGTAACGGAGGGTAAGAGTACGCACCTAGTAGATTTTTGGAGAAATCTCAGGTAATAAAAAAGATAACAACTTCAAAATGTTACTAAACGTTCTTTGTTTATTAATGAACAATTACACAAAGTCTCGTTAACTTTAAAATAAACATAAAGTAGGAAATCGGAAAAACAAAAAAAAAAGCCAAATGCGTACTCTTGGGCTACTAGGCGGCAAAGAATACGCACTGTGAGGGGCTAAGAGTACGCACTAGCAATAATCGCAAATAAACGGCCCACTACCTTCATAGGCGGAGCAGTCCTTGTGCCACCACTCCTTACACAAGCCGCACTGTACCCAATCGTCAGAATAGGAATGTCCACATCCTGCGCACAATGTTGATTCGTCCTCTTCATCCTCGTAAATTACAGCTTGAGCCGAACTTGTGGAAGGTTTTGGATCTTCGTGGGATGGTTTTGGATCTTCGTATTTCAACTGCTTCTTGATATTTGGTTTCTTTATAATTTTACCATCTGCTTTCACATTTTTCTTCAAAGCTCTTTCTACTATTCTTTTTTGTTTTGCCTTCTCTAGGTCCTGTTTCTCCTTTTCTTTTGCCTCTAAATCATTTTTAAATGGTGAGGAAGTGATAACTTCAGATTTTTGTGCACGTCTCTTCCTCTTTTGATTCTTACCTACTTCTACCTTGATTTGAGGAAGTGGAAAAATTGTGCTAATACCTACAATAGGTCTACTGATATTCAAAGTCCTATTTTCTGGATAAATCGTTTCTATTCCTGATGGATCTAACGATTTGCCGTTTACTTTTCCCAGCCTCCAACCCCGCTTGGCCTCTTCAATTTTCTCCGCAGTGACAATTTGTCTGTCTGTTTTCCGTTTATACGGCACCATTTCACAGAAGAAAAGAGATCTAAAACAAAAAAAATATATTTAAAATATACACTCAAATATATCAACACAGTTCTTTAATCATAAAATTGTTTAACTGGCCATTAAAGAGTTGAGAATATCGGGAGGCCAAGAGTACGCAGTGAGCAGCTGCTGCGTATTCTTGGCCTCTCTAGAACTGTTTTACAGAATCGCCGCTAGGTGCCAGCACCGTTCAGATACATTGTTCTGTCTCATCTCAATTTGTTGCTAATGAACTGTACTTCGCAGTGATATAAAGTAAAAAACATAGGTTTTATATTATGTACTCGAAAACCTTAGCGTTTCAAGACTCAAAACTTACATACAAATGATAGAAAAACATATTTTACCTCGTATATTCCAAATGAAGTTGAGCACAATGATGGCACTACGGTCGTTCCAACTGCTGTTACAGACACACTGAAACATCACGCCACCGACCGTCTGCAGTGTTGCCAACAGTTCGAAATTTCCCTGCGTACTCTTATCCGCCTGCGTACTCTTAACCACCGTTACCCTACTGGGTTTCAAGCTCAAAAGTCGTCTGCGGAGTAACCAACATGTATGTATAAAACAACACATTTATCTACTATTGCACGAAAGCCTTCTCTTTAAACTGGCCCACTCTCCAATCCCCAAGTCCATTGTGCTTTTTCTCCGACCGAACCTTCAGGATGAGCGTCGACGGGTCCTGTTCTTCAGTTCGACCTGTCGCCTCCTGCGTCTCGCAGGGTTCTGTACTCGGCCTCGTTCTGTACCTTGTGTACACGAACTACCCACCTGTTATGCTCGGAGTCACGCTGTCCCTTGTCGCCGACAACGCTATGTGCATCGCAATTCCCTGTCCTCGCGATTTGCGAGTACAAAGCTGCAGCGTCAGTTGGATCTGCTTCCAGCTTGTCCAACACGATCAACGCGGAGAAATCCGAGGCAATCTATTTCACATTTAAGTCCATTCCCCGATACCAGTGCCTCTCTCTAGAAGGGAGGGCCATCGCCCGGATAAAGTCGGTGAAGTATTTGGGCTCGACCGGTGTCTAAGCTTCGATGCTTATGTGAAGGCGATTGAGACCCTCGACAACGGTCGCGGCGACCGAGCCAAACTTTTTCCTTCCTCTCGTGTCGCAACCCCCTGGCTCTACGCAAAAAAAAGTTGCCATTTATCGTCTGATCTTACGTCTGTACTTACCTATGCGGCTCCCACATGGTGGTCGCTTCTGTCGACCACCAACAGGTGTAGGCTGGAAATATTCCTATCGATAACATTCCGCTCCTTGTCGGGATCTCCTTGGTTTTACAGAACGACGTAATTCGTTGAGGTCTTCGAGTTCCCATCCTGCCTGTCTTTGTCCGGTCGTTGGCTGTAACTCTCTTTGCTGCAGCTGCGACCTCCTCGTTTCCGCAACTGAGGACCATCATCGCCACAGAACCTCCACCTCCAATCCGGGAAAAACACACTCGGGCGATTCTCGATGACCTACCATACAGACATCCTCGTGCCAAACTTCAAATTAACAACCCTGTCGTTGACTTTCTCAAAACTGTTCTTTTCTTCTTTTCCTCAGAATGTGTCTGTTGCTGCTACCTCTGCCAATGGCACGGAGGCTCTGCCTCGCGGAGAGTGACTGACGCCTCAAGGCGTATGTTCACAGGGTCTGAGACAGGTGACGCCTGTCGCCTGAATCGGTTCTAGCAGCTGTGCCACATCAGGTCTTCATCCCCTCCCCCCCCCCCCCCGTCATAGCGAATAATTGCGTTGCGGTTTCCTTGCCAGTGTTAGGCACCTGTCGACTGTACCAGCACTAAGTTACCTTCTGGCAGCCATCGGGCTTGACCCAGATGCTGCAATCAAGCCACGGCAACATGCTACTCTACCTTATACGGTGCAGCGTAAGTGCACTGTAAGTAAAAGCGATTGACTAGTAAAATATAAACAAAGGAATGGGCTGGACATAAGCGACGACATACGAGGTTTGATTAAAAAGCTCATGCAATTTTTGTTTATTTGAAAAATTATGCCTTGGTTATTTTACATTTAGGGCCTATGATGCCTCCTTCAACGTAGTCTCAGTCGGATATAATACGAGTATGTCAACGCTTTTTCCAGTCCTAAAAACATTTCTCCATGCATTTTGTGGTACAGCCTTCAGCTCGCTCACCGATTTTTGTTTTTCTATTCTATAGACCCGAAACGTTGTCCTTTCGCGGTGATTTTCCTTACTGGGAAGAGGAAAAATCGCAGTGGGACATATGTTGTGGTTACGGTCTCATGTCATAACGATATATTTCTTTTGCCTAAATTTCTTGAACAGGTAAGGACATGGGTCCTGACACATTATCGGGATGCAATTTCCACAAATTACCGTTCCGTAAAGCTGTCCATTTTCTACGAATAGCTTCACACAAGTCGCTTAAAACGCCCGAATTACCATTCAAAGTGGTCGCAGAAACCACAATCCTTGTCCGACTACCACGATCTTCAACTCATTCACGACGTTTTGAAGCTTTTGTTCCATTTGTAAACCGCTTGTTCATGCGTAAAAGGCTCAACAGAAGCCTTCTGCAATACTTCCATCACGGCAGAACAGTTACCTCATTCGTTCCACAAATGA
The DNA here is from genome assembly GCA_034769895.1 of Magicicada septendecula. Classification (NCBI taxonomy): domain Eukaryota; kingdom Metazoa; phylum Arthropoda; class Insecta; order Hemiptera; family Cicadidae; genus Magicicada; species Magicicada septendecula. The sequence continues at coordinate 394,523,107 of CM068371.1, forward strand.
CCCACGTCGTCTTACAATTTTGTATTGTAAAAAAAAAAAATCGGTTAATACACCAAAATGTAAGTTACACAATTAGCTGTCACATCTAAACTATGCACCCAAGGTGGCTAAAATGTTAGACGATTATCAGAATACGCCGATATGAAGTTATACGCAGAAGATACGGAGGCTCAGATCTATGACATATTATTAACTGAAAGCCAATAAGAACAAGAGGAACAGAGAGGCAAAAAACTGGAGGGGAAGACCAGTTAATGGGGGATGTGAAAAGTATGGGAGCTTTAATACGGAGGGAACAAGCTGAAAACTGGGAAAGTTGGAGAAGAGTATGTATTTGAAGGAACAAAGACATACATAAATCTACAATAGATTAGACGAAAGAAAATGGTAAGTGATCCACCACAATGAAACTCAAGGAACTGAGTGATCTATACTAAACGAGGAACGTGTGGTCTTATTTCTAAAAATGTATACTCGTATTATTTATAAACATATTATTTCTACTTCCAAGAACCGGTCTGCAGGAAGATAATTCTTGGTAAAAACGTTTGCGTATGAGTTATTGCCTAGTCCGTAAGGAAAAGTAGAGTAAGTATCCAGCACAGCACAGCACAGATCCTATAAATCACCACGACTCAGAGAATACTGTGCACAAAGTATACCACGTCCCTGGGGACACGACCTGCACGAGTTACGGAGTACACACACACACACACACGAGCATTTGTGTGAAGAAAAATGACGGACAAACGAGTAAAGTTAGACACGTACTATAATAGTAATAGGGTACTTACGTTTGAAAAATAAGAATGAATGCTCTTACAGCCACGTTGCAGTATCACTACTAAACAATAGATAACGACGTACATACCAATGAGTAAGCGTAATAATGATAATAATAATAAGGAGAAGAAGAAGAAGAAGAAAATAAGAAGAAGAAGAAGAAGAAGAAGAAGAAGAAACGAAAAAGAAGAAGAATGAGGAGGAGGAGGAGGAGAAGGAGGAGGAGGAGGAGGAGGAGGAGGAGGAGGAGGAGGAGGAGGAGGAGGAGGAGGAGGAGGGGAAGGAAGGGGAAGGAGGATGGGGGACGAGAAAAAAGGAAGAGGAGCAGAAGGGCCAGGAGAAGAAGAAGAAGAAGAAGAAGAAGAAGAAGAAGAAGAAGAAGAAGAACAACAACAACAACAACAACAACAACGATGACGATTATGATTATGTTGCCAGTAAAATAATAATAATAATAAACGTCACCTCATTAACATTACCTCGTCGTCATCATCACTATCACCATCATAACAGTCACCCTTTAAAGAATTAGGGCTAAACCTATACCGCGATTCGGAATGTTCACCACGCAAAACATGGTAAAAACAAAGAAAAACAAGACAATTCTTAATTAACTTCTGTTCTCTGGGACCGGGGGAAAAAAGCAGATTTACTGAGCATTCATTTATTATTTTCTACATTTTTTTTCATCTAAACTTTAGGCCTTGTTGTTACAATTATAATATCACCAGATCACCAATATCCTTTTCAGTATATCACACTTCCCATCTCCCTACTATTGAATATTTCCTTTTCGACGTACCTTCTTCACCTCTTTTTCCAACAGTTCCAACTTCAACTCATGTTCACCAGTTTTCCTACAAGACGATCACAAAAAATCCAATACGTTTGATCGTACGCAAACGTAAATATTTTACCTTCTTTTCTCCACTACCTTGTAATGGGAAAACTTTACTACTTCTAAAACTTCCAAGGCCTGTGTTCCTTTCTCTGCAACTTGTCTCCTACCTACGTCAGTGATTCACAAACTTCAGTGACACGGGATTGAGACCACACAAATGAATAACTTTGAAACTTTTTCCACGCAAGACATATTCCTTAAAATAGTGTAGGCGTAGAGGAAGTGTTATTGAATGCGTTTAAAAAATTAATTTTAATCAAAATAAGATTTTTTATCAATGGATGTAAAACACAACGAAACGTAACGAGAAAGAATAAAAGACGTTTGAAAGTAAGATACACAAGAAGATTTTGGATCTATGTGTGAGAACAGCTTCCTGCATATGCGTTATAATCACAAATCGTACAAAATATACAAGGAGCCATTGACAAGCCAGTTAACAATATAGCCAGTGGGTCTTAAGAGGGTCGGGCGTGGAAGAGAGTGAGCCAGAAACGTGGGAAAACCAGACAGGCGAAGAGAAGACATAAACCAATAAGGCGGATAAATGAGGTGGAAGAGAGTCTGAAGAAGGTGAACGTTTAAAACTGGGTAATGTTGCCTTGGACCCGTGACCAATACACACCACAGAGAAGACCAAGGTTCGTGCAAAGATGTAGCGCCAGAAATTGAAGAGGATAGTAATGAAAATTGTTACTATAACAAACACTAAACAAGGTTAACCAACACCACCATGAATTTTTTAAAACTCAAATGTGACCAATGATCAATCATATTGCTCCGTTGAGCTGAGAAATAACAAAAGTGCCTAGGTGACGCTTAACACTCGGCAAGACACGAAGCTGTTTGGAGATCATTCCGCGCGGTAGAAATTACGTAATGCTTTAAATAATTAGAGACGCCCCTCCAACTCGTTTCTCAGCTATTCTACCGGATCCAGGCCTGCTGTGACACCACAGTGCAAGTCGGCCGATGCATAAATAGTGAATTTCGAAGCGGCCAAGTTCAGTTTAGACCTGTCGATATTACTAGTGCGGGTCACAGCGACTGTTGCGTGGACAAATTTAACTTGAATTATTGTAACAGTGCCTCTGCTGCTTTCTATGTGTTTTTTGGGTCTAATTAAAGTTTGTAATCAGTGACTTTATTGGTGTCAGTTATTTTGTTCCCACTATACAACACCAGGATCTGAGTGACCGTCGAACATTACCAATGAGAACGTGATCAATGAGATGTATGAAAATGTTTTAGATTCCACTGATAAGTCTACTTCTGGGAAGACGTGGTACTTAATCTCAAATGGTACTCTACCGAAAGATTGCTATGAGTAATTTTTTTTATAAAATTAATGACGATAAAGCACGTACGCACGAATAAATAAAGGTAGCTGAAAATATCCTCGAATACCTGAAGGCGATTAGCAAAAAGCATGAGTATTCTTTGCGCATTACAATAAAAACGAGACGCGACTGGGAAAACCTCTCCATCAAAGTAATTTTTTCTTATGGTTTCGATCTTAAAAATCTGTGGCTGTCCGCACACGCATAAATTGGCGATTAAAGGACGTTGCTGAAAGACGCAGAAGCCAACCGTTAACAGTACTGTGCTGAGGAGGTAGACGATATGCGTGGGTACGTGATGCTTTGCACGCGTTGTGTGAGCGGCAGAGTTACGCAGTGCTCTCGCACGTTCTCGATCTTTCAAACGCTGGTCAGTTATTCTATTGGCATTCAGCTCAGCCTTGTCACACAAGATTTGATGACACAGGTTAAGTATAAAAGCGCTATTTCGGAAGCAGCCAGACAGTCAGTCAATCTAGGTTTCGTACCGAAGCAACAAAAAGTGTTAGTGGTTGCAGAGTTGTAGCGACTTGCGATTAGTATAATATGATTATTGTTGATTACTGTGTGCGGAAATCTGTAGTTAGTGTCTTGCATTATTTATTTTAATTGTGTTAATTTATTAGGTGACATACACTATTAGTTACATTAGTTGGGGTTGGACAATCGTAAAATTGAGAATTGTTTTATACGACTGTTTTGTTTATTGTTTGTTTGTTGAATTTGTTATTGTTACGACATTTCAGAACAGTCTACGTGTTTGTCGAATGTGCCAGAAGAATCTCGCTCTAATGTGTGTGGCATACGTGACTCGAGACGCATTTGCGAGAGTTTTCTCGAAGCCACCAGCCACGCGGACTGTGTCGGGGCCGCAATTAATTACGTAGTACACACGCGCTAAGACGCAGTTTGGAACGTTCTGGTCTGTGAGCGGAGGTATAAATACATGGCGGCAGCGGCCTTTAAGTTTCAGTATAGTGGCGATTAATTTACAGTGCGGTTCGAGTTATTATCGAGCGATATTACTGTGTACGTTCAAATGGTTATTAGTGAAGTGTTGCGTTTTATAATCGGGCGGAATAATTGTAATACAATTGTGTTTAATATTAGTGGACATTTTATTGCTTGTGAACAATTTGTATTTGATTTGTTGTAAGAGACTGTGTTGTTAATTACGAACTGTTTAACTGTGAAAATTAAAGCTGGTGATTAGTGACTTAATTGGTGTCTTGTATTTTGTTTCCACTGTACTACGACGATCAAGTAGACCGTCGTAACAGTGGTGTCAGAAGTGGGATAGAACGGTTAACAGTGGAAACACTGGACACTTTGTATAAGGCGAGTGTAATTCGTAATTAATCGGAAAACAATGGATGCCAGTCAGATGATGGAAAATTTACAGGGGCTGCTGTTACAGACGGAGAAACGACAGGATGAGAAACGCAGGCAGGAGGCGGAAGAAGCAGAAAAACAACAGGATGAAAAACGCAGGCAGGAAAGAGAAGAGGCTGAGGAACGTCAAAAAACACTAATGCTAGAAACAGAAGAAAGACAAAAAGAAGAACGAAGACAAGAAAGGGAAGAAACAGAGGAACGACGTAAGCAGGAAGCAGAGGAACGTAAACGTGAAACAGAAGACATCAAGGAGTTAATACAGGAGCAACAGCAGACACAAGAACAAACCGCTGCTGAGTTGGGTCTCCTACGAGGTGAGCTTAATAAGCAAGTTACTAAAATATCGGAGGTACAAGAATCAATGACATTCAAAATAGGCGAAGTAGAAAAATCTGTTTCGATTGTTGAAGAATCGATGTCTACAAAAATATCTGTCATATAAGAATCTGTGTCAAATAAAATATCTGCAGTAGAAAACTCAATGGCAAACATAAGAGAACAAATTAAAAGTGAAGTTGAGCAGTTCATGAAAATACAACCCAAACAAATTTCTGAACAGACTGTACCAATGATAAAGACAGAAAAAGACGCAGAAAATAAGTCAATAGAGAAGGTCACCTCGCCTGCGGTTGGGACAGTTCATGTCAGGCCCTAACCTTTGATGGAAGCACGCGCTGAGCGACGTATTTACGTCAATTCGAAGCTGCTGCATGCGCAAATAATTGGACAGAGAAAGACAAGGCTGTTTCACTCGTTCTTGCATTAAAAGGACCTGCGGCAGAATTACTACAGAAAGTGCCACCTGACAGCCAAAAAACCTATGCCGAATTGATAAAAGCTCTGGAATTACGGTATGGTGATAAACATTTGCGAGATGTGTACTACGCTCAGTTGAGAATAAGACGACAACGTTCCGGGGAGAGTCTTCAAGAGTTTGAAGCAAGTATCGACAGATTGATTAGATTGGCCTATCCTGAAGCACCAGAAGATTTTCGAATAAGGTTTGCGGTGCAGACACTTATTGATGGCATCGGAGATTGTGAACTTCAGCAAGTGTTACGAATGGCAAAACATCGAAATAGCTCAGAAGCTCTTGTTCACGCCCTAGAGTTTGAAGCTGCCAAGTCAGCGTCCCGCTACATTAATGGGTTTGGCCATCACATTGCAGTCAGAAGATCCCTGTATCACATTGCCGTTACGATGGGTGCAGAAAAACAATGTTGTCGGACAAACAATTCAAAAGTTCAAGAGAGTCTCAACGATTTGAAAAAGACAGAAGACCGAAATGTTACAACTGTGGAAAACGTGGTCATCTACAGGTAGACTATTGGGAGAAGAAGATACCGAGAGAAGAGAGTGATCGCACCAATTGGAGAAGTAAAGCCTCAGAACAGCACACAGTTTCCACGCTACATAAGACCAGTGGAAACTTTATTGTTAATGGATTTGCGGAAGGTAAACCAACATCATTTACAGTTGACACGGGCCCAACAGTGTCCATTGTGCGCCCTGACTTAGCAACTGCCAGCCTCTAATTAGCTCTTGTACAATACAGACTGTGACTGGAAGCCCCATCAAGGTGCTAGGAAAGATAGACGTACGTGTACGCCTGGGTCTTCTCTAGTTTAGCCACCAAATGCTCGTTGCAGACACTGTCCATGAAGTGATTCTTGGCACGTACATTATGAATGCCTACGGATTCGTTGTGGACTTAAGAGAGAATGTACTGAAGGTTGGCCAAAAGAAGATAAAGCTTTGGATGGCTAAAATGACAGGGTCTACCAACCATTCGATTAAGCGAGTGGCATTAGTCGAAGAAAAAGTCAACAGGTCTGGTCAAGAGGAACCCTCCTTATTGCAAGCGGAAATGGAGGAAGAACTAGCAGAGGAAATACAAATAAGTGTAACAACAAAAGAAGTGATTGGAAAGCCAACTATGGGTGTCGAGACAAAACTCTTGCTTGTTCCTGAGCTGATGGAAGCGCCCGAGGGCAAAGTGGCTGAATATGAGGTTACGCAAGAAGTTATGGACGAGAACCAAACAAACTTGGATCAGCCAGTGGTCTTTAGGTCATCAGTACATGACGCAACGGGAGTGATTCCAGCAAAACTAGTGGTTGAGCGGAAGACTTCCATTCCTGGGAACGTGACGTTCGGATCACACGAGACTGAATTCGAAGAACCAGAGAATTATCTTTCGCAAGGACGTCCACCTAGATCGCCTGGTCGAGTATTACTTCAGAGACGGGTTGCCAGTTCGGGACGAACAGGCTTAAGGAGGAGGAAGTGTTACGACATTACAAAACAGTCTACGTGTTTGTCGAATGTGCCAGAAGAATCTCGCTCTAATGTGTGTGGCATACGTGACTCTAGACACATTCGCGAGAGTTTTCTCGAAGCCACCAGCCGCGCTGACTGTGTCAAGGCCGCAATTAATTACGTAGTACACACTGGCGCTAAGACGCAGTTTGGAACGTTCTGGTCTATGAGCGGAGGTATAAATACATGGCGGCAGCGGTTCGAGTTATTATCGTGCGATATTACTGTGTACATTCAAGTGGTTATTAGTGAAGTGTTGCGTTTTATAATCGGGCGGGATAATTGTATACAATTGTGTTTAATAGTGAACATTTTATTGCGTGTGAACAATTTTTATTTGATTTATTGTAAGAGACTGTGTTGTTAATTACGAACTGTTTAACTGTGAAAATTAAAGCTGGTGATTAGTGACTTAATTGGTGTCTTCTACTGAATCAATTAGACCGTCGTAACATTATGTTTTGTTTATTTAAACTGATTTTCACGGTGTACAATTATTTTATTCCCACTGTTAAAGTCAACAACCCGTGCGACCAGTCGTAACAATATCCTTCGGCCACCACTCTCCAGTGGCGTATTTAGAATTTAGCTTAATGGGGGGGGGGGGAGACCGGTCGAGTCGACTTCATACAAAAGAAAAATCAAGTTAAGACTAATCAGCATTACTATGTTTAAGTTGGTTGAAAAATGTGTGGTAATATCCTGAAATCAATCACATTAAAGTGAACGGTAATACTACAATAACAATAATCGTAATTGAATCATGGTTTACAAGATATTTATTGACTGAATTGATTTTTCTATATTTCATATTTCAAATGTTTACGCAAATGCTGTGTGATAAACTGTTTGTATATTTAAAAAAAATAGTTACTACTACATTAGCGTCCACAGATGAAAAAACTAACAAAATAAGCTAAACATTAAGAGATTAACAAATCTGTAAAGTTTTCGACCCTCTAGGGTGGGGGTCCGTAAATACAGCTCTGCCCCCCCCCGCAGATTTTGAGGACAACCACAAAAAGTTTGAAACTTGAAGCTTCTAGAAAAATTACTACGACGGAAACACTATCAAGGGATTTTCCCCAGATGAAGTTTGAAGTTTTAAATAGTAGGTTTCTGTCGCTGCACAAAGCTAAACGACAACTTTTAGCGAGGACTCGCATGACAGTTGCATAAGCAAAATCTCCTGGGGGGAGAGAGAGAGAGAGAGAGAGAGAGAGAGAGAGAGAGAGAGAGAGAGGGTGTGTGGATGGAGAGGAGAGAGAAAGAGAGTGTGGATGAAACAGTACTGTGACGAAAAATAACCGATAAAACATTATTAAAAATGTAGGCCTACGTTTAACAGTGCAATATGGATTTGCGTCCTTCGGAGAGCACTGCCATTCTTTAAATAACAATGTATAAATTCTGTTGTCGTTGTCTGGGAACTGTTTATTACCTAAGACAATTTACTTACCACACAGCTGTGTGCGGAACATCGGCACCTACCTGTAACACACACGATAACAGCAAGTTAGCAACTTCATACAAGAAAACTAAATCTTCTATACATAATGTTATATGGGTACCTTGTAATAATTTACTAAAAACCAGAAAAGCAGCCGTTCAAATACTTTATAATAAACCACACTCGTAAGACAGTAATTTTCATAAGCCCCTTTACAAGTAACAAATTTATTAAGACCATAAATGTAGTAGATCGTAATTTTTAATCGTAATCAGACTTCTAACAAGTTCGATAACACTCGACACTTGCGATAATTACCACACTTAATATGCTGTAAAGATAACTCTGCGTTGGAGAGGCTGTCAAGGTCGTCGTCAAGGTTAAAAATGACGCAATAATATAGAAAGGCTAGAACTCTTTCCTCAGTTTTTATGCAGTTTTTGGTAACTTTTTGAAACGTGCTTCTCTATGCACATAATCGCTATACACAAAACCGCAAGTCAGAATAACAACTACGTTAACGCACAAACTGAAACAGTCCTCTTCAGAATCACGTAGTTATACCCTGTCTATGGGGTAGTACGTGACAAAAATGACCTGGATGTCGGTAGAATAATCGACCGTAATCTGCAAGGTGCGTCTGTTGGAGTCGAGAAGGTGTCCGAACGTTGCGTAATACTGCCTGCTCACACAACGCATGCAAAGAGTCACATACTAGTAGTTAGTATATATTAACATGTTTTAGAAGCTACCACACGTTATTTATTGCCTCGGCGTAGCACTGTTATAGTTACAATCTCATTAAAGTTCTTTCACTTCTAGCTCCATCTATGTATAATAATAAATAATAAGTCTCCCTCAACAGTTTGTAAAGGACCAAGGCACACCCCACGGCTTTTGTGTTTAGTGGGACAGTTGCATGGCTAGTACAACGCGTCGCCAGCCGCTACTAGTTAATTATTTTAAAATACGTAACAATCCTACATTTTTCACACACTGTAGCCAAGAAAACTTTACGCGTACATAACATAAAGTGTTGTAGGTAACATAAAAAACGCACTTTTATTGTAGTAATTACAATAATCGAACTGTAAAAAACTCCACTCGACCGAAAGCAATAAGTTAGCAACTAGAAAATCGCATTGCCGTACGCAAATCTACCAAACTATCAAACTAATCGACAATTGTGAGTGCAAACTATGTTATTTTGAAATTTCAATGCGTATGTAGGCTACGCTTTCGTTGTTACGTACAAACTGTCCATACAATCCTATAAGTCCGGTGATAGCTGTAGTAACGTTGACGTTTTATTTTGTTTTCACAACACTACATGTTTAATTACAGTAGGCATGCGATTAAATCGACAGTATACGAGGTTTGATCAAAAAGCTCGAGCAATTTTGCAATTTCCACCGATACAAGTGTCCGATTAAGAAATTGTTTTTACGCGATGTTGGTACTCATGTTAGTAACAATAGTCTAACATGTTAACGATATTTGATTCATATTTTAGATTTCACAGCTAATTTAGTAAGTCGTTCTTTGGTATATTAGGCGATTTTTGTCATTCTACAATGCAAAATTGAAAACATGCATTAAATTTTGTGTAAACTGTGTGATAAACTGCTCTGTCCTGGTAAACGTGTTCAGAAGGCTTCTGGCGAGATTGCTGTGCGTGAACAAGCGGTTTACAAGCTTCAAATACTACCGTAAATGGGTTGAAGATCATGGTCTGACGATTAAGATTATATTTTTGTGTTCCACGAAATTTCATCGCTAGGCGCAGTCGTGAATATAGAGAACTATTCGGACATTTTACGCCGTTTGTATGAAGCTATCATAGACACGTCCAGTTTTACGGAAGAATAATTTATGAAAATGGCAGCCCGATAAAGCGCCTGGACGCACGTTATTCCTTGTTAAGAATTTTGCCAGGTTAGACAAAAGAAAACGTAATAATGATGAACTGCCATATTCATCAGATGTGTTCCAACGCGATCTTTTCTCCTCCCAATAGTGATAATTTCCACGAAAGTACATTTCGCGACCGTTGAAGCAAGGACGCACTATATATACAGGCCGTGCTACTCCACCACCACCTCAGATGCCACGTCACAACTGTGGACGAGCGGACATAGCGACGGGGTGAGTCAAGGCCCTGTCAGTGACCTTCTTGTGTTGTGCTGTTCACTTTATACCTGTGCTTGAGTGTCAACTCATTTTATTGAAGTGGTATATAGTTTAATAAAGTATGTTTTGCATAACAGTGGTAAAATATGCCTTATAATTGTTGCGTTCCAGGTTGTAGAAGTAACTATGATCCAAAACAACCTGTTACTATATTTTCATTCCCCAAAGATTCCACAAGGGCTCAAACATGGCTTAGAGCTATTCATAGGAGTGACTATAAAGTGAATAAATCTTCTAGAGTGTGCATCAAACATTTTGACGAGAGATACATAGTGCGGAAGGACTCAGTAACTCGGCCTGATGGTTCTGTTTTGACTGTCAAACGGGGCCAGTTAAAATTATCTAATGATGCCATCCCCACACTTTTTTAAAATTTACCAACTTACTTATCGAAAGTGCTGCCTCAAGATAGAAAAGACCCCCCAAACAAAGACAGAAGGAGATAGAAAAACGCATAGAAGATACGAAGAATAAGCAGGAACTTCTAGACAAGATCAACAGCTACGAAGAAATAACAAGCAAATTTGCAGTGAAATGTGCCCCAGAACTGAAAAATGTTTACTATAAAGTAAGTAATAATCAGTTATGTTTTTTACGGTTACTTTGACTGAAAAACAATTTCCAAAAATTGACGTATCATTAGTAATCAGAACTGATTTGACTTTTGTTGTCATTATGGACGATTTTATAATAAATGATAACTCCTATGTATTAGAAGTAAGTAAAAGCTCTAAAATTTGTAAATGGTCACAATTAAAACAAATGTGTAACTTGTTATTTCAGCAAGGCATCCAATTACAGATTTCAAAAAGTGACAAATTAGCAGTTTTAAATAGCGTTTTAGACACTATTACAGAATGAACTGATGATCAAAATATTTGTGACAAATTAAGTTTTTACAAAGAACAAATAAATCTATCCATGTCAAAAAAAGTTAGGTACTGCGTTACTACTTTAATTTGGTTTGCAACCATTTTTTTCTCATTTCCTGCAGCATACAAATGTATTAGACAGTCAAAATTAATGACTATGCCACATATCTGAAAACCTTTACTTATAATATAGGTAGTGGAAGCTCAGGGATAGATTCATCTCATATAAATTATTTACAAAAGAAAGTATCTGCATTGAATGAACACGAAAAACATTGTAACTTGCTACTAGATGAGATTTATGTCAGTCCTGAAGTAACATATAAAGGAGGTAAGTTTGAAGGTTTAGCTGTACAGTCGAATGCAAATTCATCAAATTTGGCCACAACCATACAAACTTTTATGGTATCCTCCTTATTATCAAATAATAAAGAAGTGGTAGGTTTATTTCCTTGTAAAGATTTAACAGGAGATCAGTTGTACGAACTGACTTTACAAGTATTGGAGTTGTATAAAGTAGGTTACAAAGTTTTTAGTATTATATCTGATAACAACCGCATCAATAGATCAATGTTTACTAGGTTATGTGGTGGAACTTTAAGTTCTAAATTTGTGAATCCTTTTGATAATACCCACAATATTTTTGTAATGTTTGACTCTGTACACCTATTTAAATGTATTCGTAATAACTGGTTGAATCAGATTGATTCGAATCAAACCTTTCATTTTCCAGATTTTATAGATCATAATAAAATACTTACTGCAAGTGTTTCTGATTTAAAAATGCTTCAAAATATGGAGCAAGAAAGTGTAGTTAAATTAGCTCCAGCTTTAAATAAAAAAGTGTTGTTTCCGACTTCCTTGGAAAGGCAAAATGTAAATTTATGTGTAAGGTTGTTTGATCAAAAAATGTGGCTGCTCTAAAACAATACTAGTTAGAACTTAAGTACTCCAATGTTGAGGGTACTATTTGCTTTTTAGAAACTGTACTCAAGTGGTGGAAAATATTTAATGTAACTCATGCATATAAAGGGGTAAGATTTAATGATAGTAATTGCCATCCAATAACATCTGTAGATCATGAGAGTATTTTATTTTTAAGACAATCTTTGATCTGGGTAGAGAAATGGAATAATGTTGTAGTTCAAGGAGAAGGAGGGAATATAAAAAAAAAAGAAATGGCAAACTCACATCTGACACCCAGTTAGCATTGATCCACACTGTCAGTGCTACTCTAGAAATAGTTAAAAGTTTATTTACTGTTTTAAATTTTAAGTATGTGCTACTAGGAAAATTCCAAACGGATGATTTAGAGGCTAGATTTGGGCAGTACCGCCAAATGAGTGGCGCTTGTTATAATATTTCTTTTGTACAGGTTATCGAGTCAGAGAAAAAGCTTAAAACCCTTAGCATAATTAAGGTATTTTCTGCTATACATCGTGAGGTAGAGATAAGAGGTATTTTTGTTAATGAAAAAGATACTGAGCGTGAAACAAGCTTTGAATCATGTGATATTTCTGAGTTTGAAGAAGTTTGTCATGAGCTCGAAAGTGTACATATTTCTGAAAATGATCTAGTTGGAATTACTTATATAGGGGGGTACATTTGCCATAAATTACAAAAATATGTTGAATGTGAAGGGTGTAAATCTTGTTTTGTGTTACTTGATAAACATCTGTTCTCAGCTCAAACGCACTTTCCGTTTGACCGCACATTATTTTACCGTCATAGACAGGGAAAATCTAAAATACCCCTCAGACATTGTTATAAACATATTAGTTACTGGTTTTAAGGTTTTTGAAGTTATGATTGGTGAAAGGTATGAAAATACCTTCTTAAATTGTAAATCCCAGAGAAATGTACTCATGTCTGTAATATATTATGCCCTTGACGGCATACACCTTGATGTATGCCATTCTTGTGGAAGAGATTTAAATACTTTCTTTAAAAAGTGCATATTTACTTTCTGTAATATTTTACTGAATAATTATAGTAAAATAAAAAAACAAAAGTTAATTGATGAAGGAAAGAAATCCACAAAAAAGAGAAAATTAGACACGGAAAAGGATTAAAATAAGACAAAAGTGTTTTGTATTTTATTTCTGATTAAATGTTATTCTCCAGAAAAGAATTGTACGATAATTATTTTCCTCTTCGTTGTTAAATGTATCAAACTCTAACAGTGTAGTAAATTGTATCCGTAAATAATTAGATAAGATGCTAAAATATTTACAGTTAATCACAGTTAAGCAGCAAAAACAGGTAAGCGAGCAGGGGACTGGCGGCAGCGGGACCGTCCACAGTTGTGACGTCACGGAAGTAGGAGCACGGCCTGTATATATAGTGCGGCCTTGGTTGAAGACGTAAAACGGAAATCACTGAGCGAGCTCAAGGCTGTGCCAAAAGTGCATGTTTGAAATATTTTGAAGACTGCAAAACGGCTGGCTTAACAGTGTTACATTCGACTGAGACTACTTTGAAGGGGGCAGCATAAGTGTCGATGAATTATAGCAGACTTTTTAAAACAAGAACTACATGAACTTTTTGATCAAACCTCGTATTCTCGCGTAGGTTTCCGCCGGCCCATCCATTCTAAGCATTAACACTTTATCCAACATGCACTTACAGATATTTCTCATATCCCTGACGATTAAGTAGGCCTAATTATAGTCACTGTTTACTGAAATAACGAAATGGTAATTTTATCATAAATATATTTCTTAATAAAGAAATTTTGGTCTTCCAAAATATCCGCAACCCACCTAAACCTTCCGAGAATCTGTACACAAACGTCGTTCTCGGGAAATTTTCATCTTTTGTTTCGGCACACAAACGCTGTAAATACTCAGCTTTCAAGGTCTTGGGGGGGGGGGGAACTTCATTAATTGCTCTCGCTCGCGTTGTATAGACGAACATTAAAAGGTAATCAACTTTTGTTTTAGCGCGCGTGTGTGATTACGCACATATACACACAAGCGTAGCACCAAATATTGTTAATTATAACACTGGGGAGGGTAGCATGTTGTGTGTGTGTAGTCCCAGTTACGTGCGCGCGCATGCCAGCTCCTACCAATACCAATCTGTGATGTTCCCGCGTCTATTTATTGCCTCAGCAAATAAATATACAGTTCAGCTATAAGTGTGGCCGTGACAATTACTGACGGAAATTATTCATCAGATAATTTCGGAAAACAGAAATAAATGGAAAGAACGCCTTGACCGAGTGGACAAGAATCGATTAGTCGATTATCTCTTGCAATATTGAATTATAAATACAGAGGAAGGATATAGGTGGTTGTATCGAGAAGGAGATTTTTACCGTATCCGGTATGTGCGCATATTACCTGAAGCGAAGAAGAAGAAGCCCTCAGAGCCGGCGATACCTCTATATGATTCTCCTGCCCGATAACGTCATTTTCCCGCTGAACAACGATATATCTTGTATTTAATGGACGAGAGGTAGTCAAGCACTTGCCCATATTTTTCTCCTAATATAATTTAATGAAAGTTGTTGACGAGATTGGTAAAACGTCCTTTTACGTCAGCTGTAGTAAAATTTCTCACTTGATAGTAACGGTTAGTGTATTGTTAGACGGTAAACATGACACGTCATTTGCAAGTAGATTCCTAATTAGAAATCCGACCAGCGACTCGTTTTCTGTAGACAAGAAGGTAAGACTCTATACTGAAATCCATCACCCGTTGAGGAAAGTGTATCGTGACATAGCATTTTCAAGCCAGGCCATCTCAAAACGGCGCGAGTTGATCGAAAACCGTACCACAGATATCGAATCGAGGATGATTACCGGGAGGGGAGACCAACAACTTCGACAGTGGATGACAACGTTGAACGCATTCGTCAACTTTTGATTGAAACTGGGCGTTTTGCACGTAAGTGTGCAGTACAGCATCCCTGAGCGTCTGCGTGTCACCGCGCATCATGTCACACGTCACGAAGCAATTTCTTGAACATTTTGAGTGGGAGTCCTGACCTTGCGCCGTGTGAATTTTACGTGTTCGGAGCTACGACGCGGCGACACTGTACTGATGAAAAAGTCCAAAATACAGCGTGGGAATGCTAATCGGATGTTGGACGGGAATGTTTGAGCAAGGGAATCGAAAAACTCGTGTCACGCTGCGATAAATGCTGGCATAAACTTGGTCCTTTGTTGAAATGAACATCTTCAATTGTGCTTTCAGGCAAATAAAAGAATTTTCATAAATATTAGACACCTGACGATAGAAATTGAACAGTGGCTAAGAGATGCGCAGTAGACAGTAGACAAACACCTTGTTGCGAGGCTAACAAAATTTTCATTCACTTCGCGCAGGGGCACAACAGTCTTGTACAGTGTTCCATAGTGTGAACATCGGCTGCAACAAGACTGGCGAGAACAATGGAAGCATGTGTCCGACAGAGAGGGAGATAATATGGAAGTGAGACAGTGAACTGTTATCGCGTCGTCTCCCCTCATTCTTATCTAGATAACTTAGCTTGTTAGTGGGGGTAATTCATGCATCGAGTCGGCGCAGCTTACTGTTCAGGAACGACTGTCGGTTTATACAAGTGCAACTACATTTTTGTCTGGCCCTAGCATATGTATTTCCACATATTGCGCACAGGACGTTAAGTGCATTACTTTCCCACAATCAGAGAACGGTCGAAGGCGCGCTAGTAGGGCACCTCAACATGTAGAGAGCGTTGGAAATTTGTGTCACGTACCTTGTGAATTATCTGTGGTGTAGCTATTAGTGGGATAGAAAAGGATGGGGAGCTGGTACGAAGACTTGCTAGAAATACACCTACAATTCATGTCTGATATAACTGCCTCACTTAAACCGTTAACATCGGCTACGAAATCAACTCGTATCTGACTTAATTAATATTTTAGCTCCACCCCTGCAGTTCCGTTGTTGTGTCTTGTATACGTGTATCTCCTCAACTAAGGCCTACATCGACATGTTCTGTGGAGGGTGGCCTACCGAGTCGGAGATGCGTATCTCCATGTCGGAGATGCGTCACATCAGTTCGGAAGACTCCTTTACTCACCCCTTTGATTCAACATACCATTGCTGCAAACCACATAAGCTTACCGGGGAAGAGCAGGAAAGCCCCGGATCTCCATCCCCTAGATACGTCAACTAGCGGGCTGGAACCCTCTCCTCACAAGAAGACTAATCCACTTCTACGCTATGGCATACAAAAACATAAACTGTCGATACAAGACATAACGTGGCCCAGCGGGGGCCTCATAAGGGAGGCGTTTCAGTACCCAGACAAGCGGAAGGTGAAAGACAATCCACCGAATTCGAGTCAGGTAGCCGAACTCCTGCAGCGCCGAATCTCGGGTCGCACCACCCGAGTGGTGGACGCACGCTTTGTTCTGATCATATCACATACCGTCGAAAATCGGTTAACCCTGCGCCTAGAATAGCAGCGTGCGCCAGGGTGATGAGGTCAGACGGAGAAGGATCCATCGCTAATAGCTCCAGTTCGAAACCTGTCCAAGGCGCACAGTTCCAGGCCATCTAGCGGGGTTCAGCCAGAGAAGCGACGACTTTTCCTTAGCGGCCCTACCCCACCAGAACAGAGGTATGCCGCGTGTGGTTATGCTGCTAGCTTTCACTGCACTTGATGTTGGCTAGGACCATTGGGTCACAGGCGGTTTCCTGGTGCAGTTACTTTGCGAGGAACGAGGAAACCGTGGCTTCCGTCATCAGACACACATCTTCGTCCAGTGTCAGACGGCCCCAATCGAGCCGAAATACCGGTTAACTCCCACGCCACAATGAAACGGTGTGTGTCAGGTAGAGATGGCAGAAATCGAAGCCATCGGGTATAGCGGTATAGACTCCTCCCTCTTGCCTCCAGGGAGGCGGTTAACTCCTGTGCTTACGCCGACAGCAGAATGACAACGATACGACGCAACGGGTCAGCTTTATTAAGGCGCCAACCTGCAGCTGTGAATACTACTAATTGAGGCAACGTCGGGTTCAACTAGTCTAAAGGTGTTCGTATCATTTACTAACGGGACAATCTGATTGACACAGAACGGCCTAAGAACATATTATAACATCAAAGCGCTCCGAAAGTAAACCTACTGACTTCGGCTACTATAACTGCTGACTACCAGTTCGGAGATGATGTCAGCTTTAGATCTGTCAGCTCACACTTACTGTCAATTATAGTATCATCAGCGAGCATCGGAGGTTGAATGTTGCTACCATGAAAGCTGCTAGCGTGTTATTAATATTTCTGACCGAGAGTGTGTATAAGTAGCGTGAACCGTTAATGATTTTGGAACAATATACATCGAGCTGCCGCGCATGCGCACATCTAGGCATGATACCGTGTCATCGCTTGGCTTCACGATTCAACCTTTCAAACGAAAGGCGCTAAGCATATGTCACTTTATCTACATTATTCTTGAACACAAATTATTGGATACTAAAATTTTCAGACGCAAGCCAAGCAACAGTGACGGCAAGGGAATCAGAACTGCTTGTCATGATGACGCAAGCGTAAAAGTATCCGTTAATCTGCCCAACGAAAGGACTATTTCTGTGAATTTAAATTTCCTGGAAAGTTTAGAGACGATGGCGCATTTGAAAAGAACATTGCTTATAAACGAGACGTAAAGGGAGAAATATCTTCAGGCCAATATTTCGAAAACGGCGACGAATCCGTGAGCCAAGAAATCGTTTGAAGACTTTTAAAAAGAAGGGCGCGCATCATTTCTTCCGTATTATCTGGAAACAAAATGGTAATCAACGATCCAAATCTTTGTCACGACAAAGAGCAGAGACGTCAGCAAGGTTCGACCCAATTAAGTACGCCTATTTTGATTGTCTTCTTCGTGCTAATGACGCGCAGCAACTAAAGATCACGAGATTTCACGGAAACCAGAGTTTTGATGAAACAAAAACAAAACAAAATGTCTCGTTTTATCGATGCACACAGTACGGTTCGAGCTCTCTCTCTCTCTCTCGGTTACGGTTCTGCACTGACGACGTTTACCAGTTCTTTACGTCTTCTCTCCCGTTTGGTTTACATCTTTCCCTTCCCCGCTTGAATTTCTCATCAGCAGCTGTTACGTTTTCAGTTTTCCAACACACAGGATAAATCCTAGCCCTGTTTAAAAATCCTGTTTAGATTTAATTTATTTCAATTTTATTTACAATTGTGAGCAACAAGGCATTATGAGTCTAGTTACCGGTGGTTTTTTGTGTACATAATAAAGGAGTTTGAGCTGTACACTATGAAGACTGGACAGGATGACCAACGATGAATAAGAAGGATAATGAAGATGTTAAAAGATGTCTTCAGTTATACTGAAGAGAAAAGACTGGTATGAGTGAGCATGTAAAAAGAGCTGGGGGGGGGGGGGCAAAGAACAAGACCTCGAAGGTGCTGGAGAGAGTAAGTGAACGAGGCGATGGAACTAAAAGATATCAAAGACGGAAAATGAAAATATATAAAGATTTGAGGCTGCCGCGTAGGCTTGAGGCTTCGTTTACTGTGGCTAATAGGATTATTTCAGGCATTTATAGTCAATTGTAACAGCTGGTAATTTTCACCATGCATAACATGCCCCAGTCAATGGAGCTTTCAGGTTTAAATTCTGAATAAAAATATGTTTGTTTCATTCCTAGTCTTTGGTGTGTTTGGTAACTCTGTTTTGTTTCTTTTGGTCCACACGTCTTTGTAGCAAACAAAAGAGCTGAAAAGTTGTAGTACTTAACTATATAGTTCTACAGATACTTTTTATTTTCCTGACAAATGTTTTACTAGTTACTGCAGATTCAGAGGTTAGATTTAACCTGAGACATTTGAAAGGTATGTTAGTGTGGGGGAGGGGATGGAGGTAGTGTTTGACAAAGAGGGCAACTGGGAAGTCCCAGGTGAACGGTTGAACAAAGATGCGTGTCCTACTGTTTGGTATAAAAAAATAAACTACCGTTACTGGATACTTATAAATCATATACGGTACAATAAACTTTCCTGTGAAGACAATTTACAAGTCAAACCACGTGTCACTTAAACTAATGTAAATATTATATAAAATATAAATACTACTACTAGGTGATTATAAATAACATAAAAAAAGGTTTTATGTCTAATTTTCGGTTTAGACTGCAGAAGACTTATTCTACGTTCATAAGGGAACTTGGAGACTTTTCTGTCTAATTCTAATGTTTTTGTAACTATTATCCTTTTATTTTATGTAGTTATGTATTTAGCAGAACTATAAAGTAAACATTTCACAAAAACTTAATTTTTGTCTAAACTGCAAAAACAGAAATAAACAAAAACAAAAGACAGTCTACGAAATGTTCTCTTTTTCATTAATGTAATCTAAAGGGAATAGGACGTCTTTAGGACACACGCATGGCATTTAATAAAATAAATGAAAAATATAAGGTGGTGAAGATGAAACAGCAAAAAAGAAAAAAGAAATAAATCACCCTGCCATTTCGCCAAAAACCCAACACAATACTGGAGGCAAGAAATAATAGCCTACTCGGAGGTGACAGAATTAACTTTTATAATGTCACACATTGATAACGTACGGAGATGCGAGCGCGCGAGCGCCGAGTGGCGTTTTGGGTCACAGTGTGTGTGTGGCGGTTCCGGTACATGAAACTCGACCACGACACGAGCGCGCGCGCACATATACACGCGACGATTTGGCCAACGTCCATGACAACTGCCGTCATAAATTAGTTCATTCTAAATCCGTAGCGTGTATTCGCACACCATCCCTCGGGAACTGGATCCCCTTCCTACCCAGGCAAAACCACTTGTTAATACACGATAATATTCCATTATTACTTCTGAAATTAATTCCAATAACGTATTTGTAACTTTTCTCGACAACAGAGCTTAACAGAATTAAGCTTATTAGAATTACTTGGAAACCGAAACAATATTCGTTGTTTGTTAATTAAGTAAGCAACACAATAGTCTATGTGTGTTCACTTTTGTCGTGGTCATTAAATGACGAACACAACACACTCAACCTAATTGAACGAGCAAAGCAAAACCTAATTGATCGAGTTTCAGTTCTGACTCGACCGTTTAGCATTTGTATGTCTGTCTATCTGAATATTTGGAGTTTGTCTCACGATAACTTGTTAACATCAGCCGATTTCCGTAAAACTTTAACTTAAGTGTGTCTATACTTTTACTCTACAGAACTTTATTGTTTTTTTTTTTGACTGATCCTTCCCGAAATAGGGGTGGGAGGCAAAAATGTGAGGAGACGATTTGTAAAAACATTGGACAAGTCCATATGGTGTATCAAATTAAAGGTAATTTTAACTACAATCTGAATATAGTATTCACTTTTGAAAATTTCAAAATTTTTGGACGTCATAACGATAAAAGTGCGTGAAAATTTTGAGAGTCACAAAAAATCACATGGAGCTTCAAATTAAAGAGAATTTTAACTGACACTTGTATGAAGAACACTTGTACTGAAAAAAGTTGTAAAAATACAGTAGGGTACCATACTAAAAGGAATTGTAACTCAAATCCGAATGTTTCGAATTGTTAGTGTTTATTGTACGATTGTGTGCTCTGCAATTATTATATTACTAAAGAACTAGTAGGCCTAGAGTAATTGGAGTTTTATATTTTTTTCCACAACTGAAAAATTATTTAATATAAAAATTTATATAATAATAAATGTACTTCGTTGAAAACAGTGAGCGAGTTCTGCAGCTCGGAGAGCTTACTATTATATATAATTAAAATTAAAATATAGACTATAGGCCTAGTTGTTGAACGTGTCAAAGTAGAAAAACAATCGAAAAACCCCATGTGGGGTATCAGATTAAAGAAAAGTTTAAGAAAACGATGAATTTAGTATTAATTTTTGAAAATCTCAAAACTTCGAAACGGCGGGACTAATAAAAGGGTAAAAACTTTTGATAAAAATACTTGTGACGTATTAAATTAAAAGGAATTAAAACTAAAATCTGAATGTCAAGTTTTGTAAATTTCAAACTTTGGGACGTCAGGGCCCAAAGTAGGGTAAAAGCTTGATGAAATTGGAAGTAAATTCAATGTGGAATATCAAATTGAAGAGAATTTTTACCAAAATCTGAATAGTTTACAGTTCTGAAAATTTCAAAATTTTTTAATCCTATGGTCAAAAAATGGGATGAAAAATTCGAAAAAATTGTAAAAATCCAGCCAGGTGTAAACTAAACGAAATTTCAACGCAAATCCGATTGTTTGGAATGTTTAGCGTGTATTGTATGATTGCCTTACGATTGTTACTTTACTAAACAAAAAATAGTAGGATAATCAGGATTTTCGTAATTTTTCTGATAATTGAAAATTATCTGATATCAAAATTTATTATTAATTAAAGTACTTTGTTCAAATGGTAAGCGAGTTCTACTGTTGAGGGAGCATACTGGTAACAAATAGATATTTATTTATTCCATACTAATCATTATTGAATAACATATAAAACTTTTTTTTAAGCAATAACGTCTTTTCCATTTAAATTATATAATACTGTATTTCGACACGTTGGACTGTCATCGTGAGATATAAATAAAATATTTACAATCGAACTGTTAAAGACAGCTGACTAAAAGTAATATGTAAATTATTTTTATATGGATAATGTATTATTATAATACACAATAATAAAATGTGATGCAATCAAAGTAACAGATTTAAGAATATAATCATTTTTAGTATAAGTGTGAATTTTTGCATCCATTAACGAGTTATATTTTGTGCGTTTATGTTTCCAAAAGGTTGATGTATTTGACCTTTGGAATATGTTTTTAGTTAAATAATTTTGCAGTTTTATTCAGGAAATTACTAAAAACTACAATCACACAAAGACTTGATAAACAGAGACACTTTTTAGTGAACATGAGGCTTGCTGAATTCAGATATATGGTTCTCATGCGTAGCACAGTTGCAATGAGAATCTGACGTCACTGTCGTTAACTTTGCGTTTGGATTCCGCTAGAGGGATTCTTCCGCGATACATGCAGCTAACCGCACATATGTACTACAGACAATGTTGTGTAGCTACCAGTTCTCACTCGAGTTTTTGGTTAAAAACAAATGATTCCAATATTAAAAAAGTTATTTTTATCTTCATCATTACGAAAAAATGCTGAAATATAAACCTACGCAAGAGTATAAAACAGGTATAAATAGTGCAAAGGAAAAGAAGAATTCAACTAAGAAACGTTTACAAGTGGATTTGTAAATTCTTTAAACAGAATACCACGTATTGCACTTCATTATGTTAGTGACTTTCAGTAAGTTAAATAAGGGTGTATGAAGTAAGCTGTAGTTAGAGACTTAGTGTTCGTAGTAGACTTACAACTTGGTGTACTCTGACGATTTCTAGAGAACGCCCGTCGCTACGATATAATGACGATCTGTTACTGCTTGGTGGGTGAATTGTTGTGTACCGGTGTCTCTGATTATACAAACTGTTACTGAAGTTATGAGTAACGAATACTCTGGTGTACAATTATTATTTATTTCACTGCTTAAAGACGATGACATTGTTACCGTAACAATGCTGTACTTTTCCTTAGAGTTCATCTTGTTATTTGAATTAGCAGTCTCTGCACTTCCAACTTTGTCGTGCTTACTTGCTGAACTGCTACCTGTCATGAAAGCTCCGGACGAGGCCTTTCAGTGTCTCCACCACTATCAAGTTATAAACCACGATGACAATCACGTCGTGGTTTAGGACTTTTACTTAGAGGCCTGAAGACCTTGGTATGTAAGAAGGTCAGCGCTTTATCTACATTTCGACTCAGTGATTCGTTGTTAAGTTGTGAACAACTGTGCTTTAGAAATTACTTATAGTAAAAACATTTCGTGCAAGGAAAGTTGCCTCTTCACGGAGATCGCGCCCCAGAGTTTGTGCGAATCTCAAATAATGTCAACACGAAATAGAGCCTACACTACCGATGGCGTCATTCGTGAAACCAAATCGTCGCTTAAATATATTATAATACTGAATAATTCGCATCATAAACGGTAACAAATTAAACCGTTTCACAACAAAACACGAACAACAGGGCAATTTTAATGAAATTGCGGATTAAATAACGTATCGCGGACACATAAACCTAGCTCCGGGCGACGGTACGACGTAATTAAACTAAAATTGGATTTTAGAAATAACCCATGTTATTACTGCGAGCGGACTAATTGTTCGTTATGTGACCCGTATAAATCTGCAACTGCACAAACACACGCACGCGCGCGACCTTGACATACAGTTAATGGTCCGCAGCGCATTTAAACAGGGCTTTAATTGAGACTAGTTACGCAAAGTTTCGACTCTGTGGAATGTAAACACGGAATCGTACGACACTACACAGCCTTCTAGATTTATCAGAAATTATTTCATTCATCACGCCCTGCACCGATGTGAGAGAGGTCAGCTGTAACGGGTAATATTAGCATTTGAGAATTCAACGAGCGGTCCCGAAAATAGTTGACAAGAGATTGAAACACTCAAAAAAAAAAACACTGAAAATCAATAAAATATGAAGAATGACTTCCTATTGTTTTTTAGTATTCAGAGTTTTTCTTTTTTAATTCGTTTTCGAGCACCGAACGAACTACAAAAAGTAAAGTTTCGCCTCACGTGATAAGACGAAGACATTATGGCAAGTTAAAATGGTTTCCATTGATCGCAGACGGACAGAAGTGTGTGGGGTGTCTTATCGCTGCAGTGTGCGTTTTGCGGGTCGCAGATTGAAGTACTTGGTGTGCACCACGGTTGTGTATTATGATGGGCGTCCACTTAGGGCGATGGGCGTGTAGGTAAAAATTTTGTATGTTTGAATTGCTCAAGCTCGACTCCCCCCCTTTCAGGGAGGCAGCTCTTTGGTTTACTTGAGGAAGACGCGGCCGCTTTAAGCCGTCGGTCGAATCGATGCGCTCCCAGGCCGAGGTGGTTGGCACCCACCTGCACTTGCATACACTTGCAAACACTCGCATACTGGTCTCTGCTGAAACGGCTCAGTAGCCCTGCAGGAGCTTACAGCCGCAGTGGCGTGGGTGGTAGGCGCGATAGTCAAAAAGTGTCGGCCGCTGCACATGTTGCGGTTACCCTTGCCTCAGACGAGAGCGCAACTGATGGGGCTTGTGCTGTTACTCTCTGTCTGACGCTGAACTGATTAAGTCGACAACTGACCCCTTCGGCTACCATTACCCCCCACCCCAGATATTACCCCGAATTGTCATTTTCACCAGCTAATGCGATGACACGGAGCTGCATATGTTACAGCGTGTACTTAACCATGACCTCTCGGTATACAGGCAACACTGTAAACAAGTATTGACGCTCTAGTGGACAGCTGTCAGCAGTTTAATTATGCCTTACTAGACGGTAAACAATTATGAAACCCCAAACCAGCAATCAGATTATACTGTTTACTCACAACACAGTAACACTAACAGACTTCTATATATACATCTGAATATGTGTGTGTTTACAGAGGTGTGTAAATGGCACAGCGGTTATATAAACACTTGCAATCTCGGCAGCAATGGCTGTAAATAGTCGTGTTGTTGCTTTCATTTGGGGCCGTTTCCGTGGCAACTAGACAACAAAATATTGGCTGATCGCAATCACCAGTACAAAGCTATTATCAATATTGTATCGGCACCTAAACGTGCAGCACGATAAATCGTTACGCACTACGCAATTGCAGTTTTGTGTTTTTTCTTGCTATTTTTCTGTCAAGAAGCTTCATCTGTTTCTGTTTTCATCGGTAGCCATCAGTTACGACGAGGTCTCGACTGTGCCCGGGGTTTGAATTTTCCCGCCGTGATTTGAACGGTTGGTCCCGCCAGGGCACGTGGCCGCTGGACGAGACATCTAAGCAATTAGGAAGGCTGTCTGCCCCACATCGACGCGATCGAGTTGGCCAGCCAACTGTAACAGCTGAGGCGTTGGTGGCCGAAGGTTAAGTACGACAGTTTGAAACAAGTTAAATTTCTACATCAGGTGGGATCGCAGAATACATCGTCCTCTCTCATTTCGTCTCCAAACTTCTGACAGGGTGTTTGGTGGTCTGACGGCAGGGCGAAATGCGTTTTCAACTCTATATGACTTCGTAAAAGTCTAAAGCGTCTCAGGTGAGAATTAATTATTTTATTCAAGGTTAAGCTCGATGTTAAATTAATAATGGGTTATGTGTGTTGCGTTTGTGTACGTGTGTGATCTCCACATGTGTGTGTGATCGTTATAAAGTCTACTGTAAAAGGGAATCACACGTTACTTCCGATCTACTTTGCATTTAACCATAAATAAATTTAAAGTAAATGTTACCATTATACAGTAACGGTTCATTACCTTATTACTTATTATCAAAAAATTAATAAGAGCAACTAGAGTGTAAAAAAGAATAATTGTGACAGTGCGGGTAGCGTGTGTGTTCCGAGGCGAGAGAGTGTAAGGGGTAGCTGTGTTTTCTGACGGCCAACTACAAATAAAAAATGTTACAGGGTCTCCGTACAGCTGGGAGAGAGGGGAATGCGGAGATGGTGACATCAACAACAGTCACCATCTGCAGAGCACTGCACCCGGATGCTCCCCAACGCCGTCAGGCCCTGAATCACTTCTTCTGCAACCCACCAAGGGACAGCTGCCCAGAATGAGATGAACTCGAGCTTCGGGACTTTTCCGGGAACCATCACCAATACTCATCACTACGGCTCTACCTGGTATTATTCCAGTTCTTCAAAGTACAGGTGGGAGCTTTCCAGTTATTAAACACTCAACAACAACTCCACCTTTTTATTTTAAAATCAAGAACAATGGATGTTATATGTAAATGTAAAGACATGCTCTACACAAGGGGTATCAGAAGCCAGGTGTTTCTAAAATTGATATTGTAACCAATCTTTGTAAATTTAAATTATGTTTAAAAATGAACCATATTAGCACTATTTTTTGAAGGATTAAAACAACATGTTATAAAGAAAGGAAAAACACTAATAACAAGTTGGTAATGGTTACATGAGTGTTTTATTGCAAGTCCTGTCACTCTGGGCTCCAGCACATTTTTCGCTCCGTCTAGGCCAAGCGGTCTAGTTTTTAAATTTTACGTAACGGCCTAAGTGGCCGTTACACCACGAATCTCATTTTTTAGCTTTTAGAGCATAATATAAAATCTATCGTATGCAGTGGCGTAACTAGGAGCTGATTCTGGGGGGGGGGGTAAATGATGAGACTAGTTTGAAGGTTGGACTCCCCATTTTCCTCGAGACAAATAATATTTTTACATTATTCCCATGCAATTATTTACAAGCCTTACTTTACCACAAGCAACTGGTTTGTAAGTAGGCCTACGTCGAATATTTATCGAATTTCACTGAGATTTTTATCTTAAGGTTTAGCAAGAGGTAAGACCAGTCACTGAAGATGACGCCCACAGATGATGTAATGGATTACGGCTAGAAATCTCCGAAGTATTACTAACAGACAAAACAGGTTTAGCTTCCCAGAGTAAACATCCAATAGTATCAAGAATTGTCTTTTACGATAGTGTTTTGGAAGAGATAACAAATATTGAATTTCACTGGTTATGGGAATGATGATGAAATTAGTGATGTGATAAAAGAACGGGAAAAGGTAGAAGCAACAAATTTAGAGGACAAAGAGTTGGAAGATGGTTCAGAATCTGGAAAGATGACTGAGAGTGAGCAATAAAAATCTGCTGATGAAAGCGCTGCGAGTACTTCGATCAGCAATAAACATTGTCGCCCTCGAGCAATAAGCGTTGACGCAGAACTCGGTGTGAGAAATACTTCAGCATCACCCGTTTTCGCTCAAGAAATTCATGCGACTTAAGATATATAATGTAAATTAATTTGGTTTTAGTCATATTTCTATAAATTATTTTGCGTTGAATTATAATCTTCATTAATCGTGTTGTGTTAAAATCTAGCAATAAACAAATTTAGAGAATGCAGACATGTGTTGTGAATTATCCATGCTCAGTTCCGTAAAATTCACCATTTCGGTAATTCATCAAATTAAGTCGAGTTTAGGTACAAAACTGCAAAAGAAGATGGTGAAATGTTTTCTTTGGGTGCTCCTATGTGAGGCAGCATTTGGAATTTGAGAAAAGATGATGAGAGGAGGTTAAAAGCTTTTGAGGTGTGGACCTGGAGAAAGATAGAAGGGATTTCTTGTAAGGATAGAGAAACGAATAAGGACGTGTTTGGAAGATCAGGAGAGAAAAGGAGAGTGCTGTATATCATTAAGGGTAGGACGAGAAAGGGTTGGGACAATGTATGCGACAAGCAAGGTAATGTGATTGTACAAACACTGAAGGGGCTAGTAAATGGAAGGCGGATTAGAGGACGAGGGAGACACCAGATGATACAGGAAATGAAGTGACTAGTCCAGGATAGGAAAGCATGGAGGCGGCATGCCCTGTAAGACCTGCCCTTGACATGATGTAGTCGAGTTTCACACTAGTTCTCTACTCTATCAGAATCAGTTTTAAAACCACACAGTGTATAAAACACAATAATGAAACAAACATCACGGATAAAGCACAAGAATGGTGAGAGGCAATGTTCACTGTCAGGTATCAAACAATGATAAGGAGGAAACAGTCCCAACTAAACAGCGAAAGGGAAAGTGCTGCCCCATCACGCCCCTGTTAACAATGGGTACACCGCTGTAGCTACAGCTTTGTCGTGCAATTTGTATACGCTGCGCCGTAATCACGTTTAATCAATAACAGCGTTTGTTTTCAACACAACCGAGTCTTATTCGCGCGTTACTTTTATTCGTGACTGACGCTTTTTAAAAAGACTCGCTTTAAACGCTTAAATTTTCAGTTTTCGCAGAGAGGGAAACTAAATTTTTCAATTCATGTAACAGCTTTTAACTTAAAAATCACGTTAACTGATTTATAAACGGGGTAACTGTGGGATATGTGGAAGTTTTTGTCTACGGATGTTAATTATACTTTTGAGGTAAAAGTAAATAAAAATTCCAAAGCAAGATATTATTTATTTACTAAGTGGGATGACTATAGTGTGGAGCACGGAATAGATAGTACGCGTATGACCACATACATAACACCGAGGAAGGCTTTGATGGCCTCTAGGAAGGGAGATTTGGGAGACCGTGCCAACAGACTAATCCTGGAAGAAATTTAAGAGAACAAGGACTATACTCTTCGACACTTCCTCATCGATCGCTTTATACTACCATTAAACAGTCCGCATGTCCATTACTTTTAATTGTCTCAAAGCCTTTAATTGTTCCTTGCCTTTCTTCTCAACGGATAAATAGAACTATTCTTGTTGAGGTATCATATTTTCAAACATGTACTGTTAAATACACGTCAGGTCCTCGTCACCGGTGATTGATATTACCCAGACAATTCAAACTTGCGATCTAACCTAGAGTATCTCAAGGAAAAAAAAACAGAGAAGTAAGAAGCAGAATAACGCCAGCGCAAAACAACTGAACACTATATTCAAATTTTGGTTAAAAGTTTTAATTTAATACTACACATAGACTGTTTAAGATATTTTTCAAAATTGTTTATTTTTACTTCTCGCACCTACATTTTTTATGGAATCAATCTTAAAAAATAGGGATCTGGGGATAAAGTATGCAGACGCATGCTAAGGTTTTTGAAAATCGGTTGATGCAGTCAAAAGTTATCGTGAAACGTCCCTAACACAGATAAACAGACAGACAAATGCCAAAACAAACGTGCCAATTCTGAGAACTTGCTTCGATCACTTAATTAAATTTATTAATGAGGAAAAAATTAAAATTTTCCTTAGACACTGTATATTCTCTGTTCAGAACCTGTACGTATACAAAAGTCATGTAAACGTTTATGAAAAAGAGACATTACGAGAAGTTGTCTCAAGTCAAACTTAACCAGTCCCCGTTTATTTAATTTTCATAGTAATGTAGAAAACACATTCTACTGAGCTGAAATATGGCTTCGTATAACAGGAATTGGGGACCCAGCAGAAAATACCTAGACAAAGCATTTTAATTTATAACGTTAGGAGTCACTAAAAGACCGCTCAAAGGCAGTCATTTTAATACAGACATTGAGGTAGATAGAGAGGATGGAGAGAGAAAGAAATGGAGAAAGAGATACATAAAAAACAAGATACATAAGACAATAACTAAAGAGAACGTTATTCAACTGAAAAGGTCGAGATGATACTGACAAAATAAATTACGTTAATCTATAATAAATAACACGAATAACACGCCTGCGTTCTTTATTAACACAAACCTATTTGTGAACACCACGAACATAAAGAGGTAGCAGCCTACGTCTTGACCACATTACAGTATTACAGTGAGCTGTTGAAGTGGAAAAAAATTATAAAGTTTACTTTAGTTCAGTAAAGTGTTTACGGTATAAATCTGTAACACCGAAAACAAAACGTTGGCCAACAACAACCTGTCTTACTCAAAAATAATAATGTTTATGTTGACGCGTGCAAGCCAACTGACGTCACAATACTACCGACATGGTGTCGGCACTATGACCATGCAACACGCTACCTCCAAAGAGGTATAATTTTAGTGCTGTTTGCCACAATGATATTACCGTTTTCACAAAACAACAACTACAAAGGAAGAATATAATGCGTAAAAAACATGAGAAGTAGTTAAACAATTTAATAAGCATTAAAAATAACTTTAGTTAATCAGAAACAAATTATCATCTCATTTAAAAGCGGATTCTCGCTTCAATCGATTACCGTTGTTCAACTTCAGAATAAGTTTTCTCAAGTCTTCCTATCCTTGCTGCGGGACTTCTTATCCCAGCCATTATATATGATGATACGTCCTATAAATTTCTACTTATTTTCTTCTTATAGGAGATTTTTTATATTTCAATACCATCAGCTTCCTTCAAACTTTCACGCCAACTCCACTTAAGTCTACCAACTTTTCACCTTCTTCGTAATTTTAATTTCTCGTTAATAACTAACTACCTTTCTTTTTTCACTTCCCTTAATACTTTTAAAATTGTTTTTACCATTCCGACCAGTTTGGCCACATCCACAACTCTGCTGCTCAAAGACACCAGTATACACATGTCACTTCCTAAAAACAACGTACTCTGCATCAAAGATTTTCCTTACTCCTATGCTGATTCGATCATTCGTTAACTTACTTTCTCGTCCGTAAGTACTGTTTAGAAAACCATTCTTCACTTCACTTCACTGATTATTTGTTGTGTTTAGTAACTGTACTACCTAGGTAACACAACTATTTTATCTGCTCGATTTCGATATTGCTTATCCTAACATTTATTTTTATTTCTTCCCTCTTCCCTCTTACTAATAACATCTTAGCTCCATTTATATTAAACATTACTAGGTTACACTACCGATGTAGACACTACTTGAAGAAGGAGGAGGAATCTTCCTTGGCAGTACGTGAAGCGGTGAAGCCTCTAAGAAAACGGGGGCTCTACAAAAAACTAGTCTAAACCAAGTACAGGAAGGCAGAAAAACCCCGTAGACCAAACGTACAGTCTACCGGTCTGCTAGCAACATAGGCAATTCGCTGCATTGAATATTAAAAATCACGAACGCTTTTTTGGCATTATATAAAAAGGTCACGTTCCCTACCCAAAACGTCGGCAGCCGTCTTCAGGCTAAATACAGCTTAAACGTCGCTTTTTAAATATTAACAGCGATGGCAGTCCACTGATTTCTGATAACCAGAGAGAGGGAGGGAGGGAGGGAGGGAGGGAGGGAGGGAGTGAGGGAGGGAGAGAGAGAGAGAGAGAGAGAGAGAGAGAGAGAGAGAGAGAGAGAGAGAGAGAGAGAGAGAGAGAGAGAGACTTATAATTTATAATTCGTTTCTCTAAGTAATGTGTATCAGAACAGCATTAGTAAGTACATTTAGCCAATTATATTAAATTAAGTCACAAAACCAAGGCGTGTCATGGACAATCGCGGCACGTCATCGAAGCCGTGATTCCGAAACCTACGAACTACAAACTTCTATCACGTTTCTTTTTTTGTACACAGTAACTCTTGAAACTCATGAAGTCTCTGTCAGTAATTCATTATTATATGTATTATCAGAGTAGTAAATTTCTTTTGCAGTAATAATATAAATAATAAAAAATATAATAAAATTAACTTTCAGAATGAAACAAAGGCTTCCGTTAAAACTTGCTAATAGAAAATAACTTTTTACGAATGAAAGAAATCGAATCGAGACAACAATATCGTATCGAACTGTTTTACAATATACAGTTCGGAAATATGATTATGCTATAGGTTAATACATAATACTTATAACTAATTTTTATTGCGTTAAAGAAAGTTAAGAGATCGTAACGAAGTTTATGTAGACTACCTATCGGGTTTTAATGACAAGCCTAATATTGTGGATTCATTTTGGCGTGGTGAACTTGACTTGTCACTCAATACAAGGTCGACACAGACGAACGCATCCGGCAGTTCGTCGAACTGAACAATTGTCAGCAAGCAACACGTAACACATGATTGCTGAGCTAAAATTACTGGCAATTTTTTTTAGTAGTTGACACCCACCACTGTCAAATCTATCTATTTTTAAATACTTTTTTAACATACCTTACTTTCCTTTATTTATTAGCCTACAATTAAAAATATTAGGAGAATTAATTATATTATATTATATTAGTTTTAATATTTTATTTGTTTTTACGTTTAATATAAACCATCTTACAATCCGCGTACGTTTTGAACATTCCTTGTACACTGCATTTATTAAGAGTTCAGAGTAATTTTAACCATTCCAGTAGACAGCATTCTATATAATATTAGTGGTATTACGTCTAGGATTAGTTACGTCGGTCGAGTAACTTATTTTACTGTTAGTAGTAATAGTAACAATAATAATAATTAACTACTTTTCTCCAGTACATAACACATTTACATTCAGTACAAGAGAAACAATTATACATTCTTTAAAACGAACTTAATTCATTAATACGTTATTACAAAATATTATAAATTGCTGAGCCTCACGTATTAATCACGGAGAAAAATAGTATCAAATAGGATCCCTAAGGCTTTTGACGGGCTAGGGTTTCCATACTGGCGTACAGCAGTAAAAAAAAAGAGTTTCTCAAGTAGAAAGCACACATAAAACGAAAGTGTTCTTCAATGGCATTTAATTTGTATAAAAGACAAACTAATTTGTATAAACTTACAATATTTTATACAGTGTGCACATAAAAAGGAAAGAGGATATTTACAAGCTTAAAATATGGATCACTTCACTGACTTCGATATCTTTGAATGTTCAAAAACTCTTTCTAAACCCAGTGGCAAGTTTTTAATCATGCAATTAAATTTGTTAATTTTTTCGATAAATATTTTCAACGCCCCAATGTTTGCACTTACGACATAAAATATCTCGTGCCCTTTTATACGTATCACCACGGTAACATTTTTGATCTCAGACAACGAGGTTATGAATGCTCTCGTGATTTTGTTCCCGAAATTAATCTTACAAATAATTTCTGAATTGTCTGCGGAGAATTTAAAGCTGTTTCAAACGTCCTACAGCTGCAGACGATTTACGTTGTTGCTGGAATGGATAAAAACAACACTGATGTAATCCAAAGGTGAGAAATGCGCTGGGAAAAAGACACACAACAGTCAATTGATTCGTGCGTGTCATGAGAAAGGGCGACGATATAATGACTAAAAAGATGAGAAAAATAAGAGTGTGGAAATAACTTAATCAGCTTATTTCCAAGTGTTCTGAAAAAACGAAATACGCTATTTATATGGAAAATGTATTTCTTAAATACGGGACCATATGTTCTGAATGATCGTAGTGCGGATGTCTCCAAACTGCCATGACGAAGTGCAGACAGGACATTGTCAACGACTGAGGCGGTAACTAGAGCAGGCGCAGGAGAAAGTATCAGGTGATTACGTAACTCACAGCGTCCACCGTTGCCGGTGCTTACCGAATTACCGACACAGCAGTAAAACGGCGCTTAGTTTTAAAAATGCATAACGTAAAAATAAATGATCAGTCTGGTTGTTGGATCCGTCAAGCGCATACCGGCTGGACTACGCGCAGGTGGTGTTCTGGTTGTTGGATCCGTCAAGCGCATACCGGCTGGACTACGCGCAGGTGGTGTTCTGGTTGTTGGATCCGTCAAGCGCATACCGGCTGGACTACGCGCAGGTGGTGTTCAATCTAAGCAGGCGCAAGTATACAAGGTTTCATCGAAACGTTGGTGTAATTTGTGAATTTTCCGAGCCACAAAGGTCTGGTTCAAAAACGGTTTGTTTACGGACGTTAGTTCACCTGACTGTAACAATTGTCCACGTTTGCAGTCGTAGTATATTGGATGCAAAGTTTAGATTTGACAGCCAATCGAGTAAGTTACATTTAGGAGTATTAGACGACCTTTTAACAGACTACCATGCAAAGATTCAAGAACTAGTACTTAATTTTGGCTGATACCGAGATACACTACTGTATCACGTTGAATGTGGTGATCTTTGCTGTATCATGAAGAAGACTTTTGGCGACTTTAGTGTGCATGAACGAGCGGCTTAAAATGATACAAAGGCTTCAAAGACTGAGTCGAAAAGAAGTTAATGAATAAAAAAACGTAACAGTAAGACGAATCTCGTGATCCTGTTTTCCACGAATTTTGATCAGTACAGTCAATAAAGGGTATGTATTAGAAGTGTTTACCGGCCTGTTTGGCTGTGGTCTACGGTTTACAGACAAGCCAAACGTTTCGAAAGCAGCACCACTGGCTGCCACCATCAGTGGAATTCAAAGAACTCGAGACTACCTGAACGCGGGTTGTTAACGCCAGGCCCACAGTACTGTGGTAAAGGCTTAATAAAGGGTATGATTTGGACGTTTTACATCACTTACGTGGAGCTAGTCATAAAGAACGACCAGATATACTGAAGGATAAGTTATGGAAATTGTACCACGATAATGCATCTCACGCAAAGACGCGCCCGCGTTATCGCTTGCTAAACAAATGTTAGCCTCAAGCACATCTTGTGACACCACAACCACCGTATTCATCAGACCATCTTTATCTTTAAGCAAATATTAAACGACAGCGTTTAGCGTCATAAGCGCGACCTTTACCGTTGCGTTAAAGGATAAAACAAAAATCGCTGAGTGAGTTCAAGGGTACACCAAAACGCGTATTTCATAAATATTTTGAAGAGTGGAATAAAAGTTGGCATAATTGTGTCACGTTCTTTAAGGGCATAATGTAAGTATATATGGATAAAGACACACTTTTTTTAAGTAAAAAAACTGCACGAACTATTTGATCAAACTACGTATTTCTTTTTATGTAAACAAAAAGTTGGAGGATAAAGTGCTTTCATTTCGAGTTCACATATCCGGAAAACCTAACTTTGCTAATAGACGTCGAGATCTCTTTCTACGTTCACAATAGTTTTACTGAATAAGAAGTTGTAGGCCTACTTTTATGAAAATTAAAACCCAATAACGCCAAGAGGCATAGCAGGACATTGTGGACAATATATTATTACCTTAAACTGATAAGCACGCAGGTATATGGTATGATAAAAATATTCTCTTCATGCAGAAGTTATAAAGGAAACTAAATCTAGCAATCATCTGTTTATAGATTTACAAAACGTTGGCGTCAGTGTGGCAGCGTAAACATTATGGAAAGGATTTTATCTAAGGTTTAAAACCACGAAGTCACCAAAGCGATTTATAGTCTTTATCGAGTATTAAAACCAGCAGTGAAAGTTGGAAATGGCTGTCGTAGGCGTTTATAGGACTGGTCTGAGGCAATACGAGAGGCAATACAGTTGTAAAGCTGTATGTTACCAACGCTATTTATACGATGTACAGTGCATTACAAAACAATGGAAGTGCAATGCACAGACACGTGGATAGAATTGTAACATATTTATAGAGTTTTAAGAGTATTCACGTAACAAAACACTAACTACTGAGCAGCAGTTATCGCATTTCAAGTTATTAATGCAGTGTTGGTATGTCCGAGCTTCTGCGTAACTTATTTAATGTCTATATGTATTTCATCATGACGGTAAAAAGTAAGAAACTAAGAAACATGCTAGTTACTATCAATAGTAATCACTCCCCACACACAGATTCTGTGTTGGTTAAAACGTGTACTCAAGTATTTGTTTTATTTATTTATTTTAAAGTCATAAATTGGTTTCATTTCTTAATTTTCGATTTCTACGTTTACAGCTATGCTGCAATATGTGTCTTTAGGTAGCCGATCTATCTCGGTAATCTTTTCCATATTCTTACGGCTAAACGTAATCACCTTCCACCGTACATACATTTTTTAAACTCTCGGTAAACAGAACTACAGTGCAGAAAGGTCTACATATCTGCACAGGTTACAGCATGCAGTTCAGCCTGTTAACCTAACCTCGCTACATAATACAGCGTTCACGACCCACGACTTCCTTCTACTCACCTGTTCTACTCAAGCATTGGTTACCATAATCTAGATTTAGGTTGCTTGTCAGGGTGCAGTAGCTAATGCGTGAGATTGGAATGAAGATTTCTTTCTACTTTAGGAGTGCTGCTTTCGAGAATATAATTTTAAAAACATATAAATTAAAAGTTAAAAATTATATTTAGATTTGATACAGAAAAAATAAGTCTTCATAAAATAAAATAAAATACATCTTCTGTTACATTAACAACGTTCGGCTTCCCAGCAGGAATTGAATGTCTACACTGCCACATCTTAAAACTATATCTGCGATACAAGATTTGATTTTAAATTTCGCAGTGAAGCAGTTTCGATCCACCATGGACTACGGATCAACTTTAGTTTTTCAGCTTAACGATAATCGCCGTTGCGTGAACCATATTTTTTACAGGTCAAATTTTCAGCATTTTCGTTTTCTATAAACGATCAAAGTTAATTCTATATGCAAATAAGCAAAGCAAAACATCACACTGTAACAGTAGGAAACCAGACACAATGAACCGGATATTGACGGAAACAGATACACACAGGATATTGAAATGACAAGGCTGTTTTTTTGTGTGTGTGTTTTTTTAGCAAGCGGTGAATATTCGAGGTCACAGTGGCGATTACGCTTACCGGTTTAGTGAGAGAGAATTCACTCCCGTGACAGATAATGACTCAAAGAGGAATGCTTTGTCAAAATTAATACTCAGACAATTTCTTCTTTTTCCATATTTTTTCACCAAGCCGGACGTATCTTGAAAACATTACTAAATACATTCTTCATCTTATTTTTTTTAACCAACTTAAAACTCTGTTACAAACAGAAACCACAAAATCCTGGAAACATTGCAAACATAATGATAACATCTTTCTAATTTTCAGTTTGAAATTATTTAGTAAATTACCGAGTCTGTCTATCACGTTACAGTACTATGTCGGTATTTTTTACCCATCATACGACGGAGAATACTTTTCACGAGCAAAAATCTATTGGGAAGCAGAGAATTTTAATCTGTACTTTCCTAATAAAAAAGTACATACGTGCTTGTAAAAAAAAAGATTTATTTTACATTAACGTGCGCGTACGGGCGTGATGCAATAAGCAGATGCCTTCCTCCGCAGAAGAAACATCGCCACAGCCACCGCTAAAAATACAGCGTGAACTTGAACTCATGTGGGTTTGGTGTAATGCGCGTGACATGTCGAGACCGCGGGAGTGATACACACCGGGCGATAACCAAACAACACATTTTGCCTGACGCTCCAACGTTGCGCAACCGTATTACTGTTGCAATGGCGATTTAATTGTCTCTCTTCTTCCCAACTCACTCTTTCTCTATCATTCTCTCTCTCTCTGCAAAGCAATTCCGTCTCTGACAATCTACGTCCTGCAGTCACCTTATACACCTGGTCACTGTTTAGGATTCTGTTATACTGACATGTTTCGTTTTGAGTAGTACTTTCTAAATATGGTGCTAAGTGTACGCATGCCTTTATGTTCGTAGATTCACGAAATGGAATTTATGAATATGAAAACGGCTAACGCGATTAAGACAACGATGAATAATTTTTGATAATGACTAAAAAAAAAGAACGGATAAAAAGTTCTTCTTTTCTGTACTTTTCGATAACAGACACTGCAATATTGAAACTGATGTGATTGAGCCACATATATCACACGTTCTAACCGTACCAAGGGACCAATAAAATCGTTCAGTTCTGAACATAAAATTCCATCTCACCAGGCTTCTTGTATCTCCAACATATATAGTTTTCAGTCTTCGCGATTCACCGGATTGATCTGCGGAGTGATTATCATCGATTGTCTCTTCAAGCTACCTATATTTCGTTCCTTTCGTATTTCGATATTTCTGGCTCACCTATAACCCTCAGCTGAACATAAGAATTTGATTTTTTCCCTTCGGATTCATCTTAATTGCTTTAGTCACTGTCCAGTTTTCGATTTCATAAAGGTAGGCAGGAAAAGTGCTACGCCCACAAAATGCAAGACTATTCTTGAATCTCCGCGTGGTATAAATATAAAATCGAGTGGCCGACTCAGTTCATTTACACCTGATGATTTTACTACAGTAAGGTTCGCAGTGATTGTTGCGGTTTATTGAGAAGTGATTATTGTGATAACTAGTGCAAAACTGCAATAAGGTGACATTTATTGGCGTGTGTTGAACAAATTTTATTTTAATTATTGTGCTTTGTTGATTCAAAACTCCTGTATGTATCTAATTAAAGTTTGTAATTAATGACTTCATTTAATTAATTAATTAAAACCTTCTACTTTCCTAACTATTTCTAATTCCCATTTCAGGCAGATTGTGCAGCCTAGAAAACTGAAAATGTTGACCTCGTCTTCTGTTTCAACGTTTATTACTATCTTTACTTTTATGTGGTTTTGTTTTTAAAAGCCATAAACCTCGTCTTAGGCACTGAAATTTGAAAACTGAAACGTTGCATGCAGTTTGGAGAGCGCTGGGACCTGATAATCCGCGTTTACAACAGTTACTACAGCTGTACCGTAGTTTGTGCCTGTGTGTTATACTGTACACTCACTTCCCTTAACAAAGTAGACGCCTCGTAATTTATCCTTGCAATGACCTGATCACCGTTTACGTTCCTGCCTTTATCGTTATCTAATAACTAATAACTAATTGATCGTTTACAGATAAAACGTAATTAGATATTGACAAGAGCTAAAGTTTATACCTGTGCAATTTGTCGACTCAAATTTGGACGTGAGTTTCAGTTTTTGATATTAAACTGTTATCGTTAAGGTACCAGAAATATCTAACTTCACATGAAATAACGGAATAAGAAAAGTACAAAAATTGAGCTTGATCTCATTTTCTTTATACGCGTCTGATCAATTACAATCCGGGAAAGTGAAAATGAATTGCAATCCTCAACATATAAACGGCTAAAACATGTGAAGAATATAATGTAAAAAATACCCAAAAATAAAACTATTAAAAGGCTTTATAGGAGAGGTACCAGATAGATCCAAATCAGTTATTAACACTCAGACACTGAAGCAAATAAATAAGTGCGTGTGTACTCTTATAAGTCCCGTTAGAGAGTTAAGGGTACAGATGTAAGTATTAAATGTAATGTGGAACCACCGACAGAACACTTGACAACAAAGTGCGACCAGATGCTAATAAAATCAAATTTTATTTTGTCTCTTATGGTTTATTGTAACGTAGTAGCGCACTCAAAGCGTTACCCATGTGTTCTCAGAGGACTCGTATTCTCCGTGCACGCCAATCAGATTGCCCCCCTTAATATAATTGACAGCTACATTTCCAGTCCACGCAGACATCACGCTTCCACAATTACTAGCTAACTATTCAACAGTTTTTATTCGGAAGCATGCTCACGGTTGGTATTTTAGTGATTGGATTGTCTGTGGTTTTATAGTATTATTTTAACTGATAAGTTATAGTTTATAAACTAGCAGGCCTATTTGTGGCAACGTTGCAACAACGTCGGTTAGACATACAGCTGTCAACTACAATAACGAAGCAATTTGATTGGTGTACACGGAGAGTACGAGTTTTCTAGGAACACAGTAATAATCAAAGCCTGCCAGATAGTAATACTACGAGTGCTCGGCCGTAAGCAGTGTAAGTGAGGAAAATAAAATAAAAATCTCATCAAATAAACAAATATTCAAAATCACACCTGCTCTATTGAGGTTTCTAGACTGTTACTAACAAGAAAGCTTTATAAAAAATACCACACCACTTCAATTATTTCATGTGTGAGGAGAAAAGACATAACCGTTAAATTAAAAACATTTTGAAGAATATTCGCTCGCTTTCCACGAATTCGTAGAATTCTCAACAATATGAAGGCCCACAAGGTTGAGGCAAACAAGATTTATGAAGTATTTAGGCACCGTTTTGAAAGCAACGTACGTTTCGGAATGGACGGATTTAAGAGAGTCGGGGCATCGATTTACTCGAATTCCCTTCGGGTAGAAACGAAATTTAAAAAACACACACTTAAAACCCCTTCCTAAATGATGTTATGCAACAGTATTAGAAGTTGAAATGGACGTCAGTGGATATCGGTGGGTTAGCATTTGGTATAGAACTTGGGTATTAATGCAGAAATCACGCGTTTGCACCCCATCGATACCCGTACATGGCGATGATAGGTTACTATAGGCCTACTGAACGCTTATTAATTTGGTGAAACTCGATCTGGAGTACTACGGTGGTTGAAGCATTGTAGCCGATTAAAACATACCAATTAGGCCTATGTATGCGACAGAAGATACGCGATAGGGCGGATGAGATGAAGAGACTGAATCTCACGAGGCTAATTACTAGAGGAAACGTTCACTTACAACAAGTAAAAGTTGAAAAATTACTGACAATACAAGAATGTGTAGTAGTAACAATGCACGCGAGGTCTGGGTTGCTCCGGAAGCGGCAGTCAACAATGCGTTGTTCCTGTTGTGAATGCTTCCAATAACTTCAGCGTTTCCGGTTACCATAAACACAGACAAATTGAACACGTGACGTCATCGTACTGTGCATTTTAATGCACATAACATTGTGACCCGTTCTTAAAAGTATTAACATAACATTACTACCAACATTACTTACTGTGCCTGTCGTAACGAACAATGAAGAACGTTTGCGGTATTAGAAGGTAATTATGTAACAGGGAATAAACGCGAAATAGGAAAGCTTTTCAAAAAATATGTCCCCCAGGAGATAAATTAAACATGAACCCAAAAATGCTTTCACTTCAAAATATTTCTCCTCCTGAAGTCTGAAAATTCCATAAACATAAAGTCTGAAAGTGTGAAACATAAAACTAAAGGGAACTTCAAACTGAACACGAATGTGATAATTGTGTACAAAAAACTGTAGAAATAATTGTATATAAAAATTTTAATGTAATCCTCTGAAGGAAATTCCCTAAACAATGTAAACATGAATGTGGTTATCATGTATAACAATTTTTAATCTTAATCCACCAGTATCAAAAATTAATATAGAGGAACATTCAGGTTTATGCAATCGTAAATGTTAGTTAACATGTCAAACAATATTATACTGCATATTTCTCCTTCAGGCTCTACAATTTAAATGACAAATATTTAATAGCTGATTGGGATCTAAGAAAAATTTATTCCGGTCAAAATTAAATGTAAAACAGTTAAACACCAAATCAAAACACGCTTATAAGCCAAATGGTTACGCATAACAGCCCTATGTTGTGTGTGTGTGTGTTTTACTGGGCACTGCATTACAGCAAAACTGCATATTCTCCTTTGAGGTCGTCTGATCGTTCAACTAGTGAATCCACTTCATTCACAACTTTCAGATCGTCTTTTACGTCATTTCATCTGTTGTACTCCTCCGATCTCTTCATTCTTCGTTTCTTGTCTCCAACCCATTGTTTCAAAATTCCTCGAGTCTTTAAGTCAAACAAGACCTTTCGTTCCACGATATGTTTTGATATCCCTTTCTGGTGGAGGGCGTCCTTTTTTTAAGCATTACACTTATTTCTTTTTTTTTTTTTTTTACATTTCTATATATTTTCTTAACTGTTGTTCCCAAATTATTTTAACTATATGTCCAAATTTTTCAACGTATCTCATTATTTGGCTACAATTCTTCGCTTATTTATTTTAATGCAATGACATTAGCATAATAAAGTCGATACAGTTCTGCGCTGGATGGTAACATTATACACTGTGCGAAGGACATGACAATGGCAATACATTTCCTATGGTGACGGTGCTTGCTAGTCACTTAAGACGAAAACGGACCTTTTCGTAAAAACTGAAAACAAAATTACCCTGCAGATTTCCCCGACGCAGAATCTGCCCCTTCTCTCGTAGTCGCCCAGTACTCGCCTTTCATGTTGCATATTACCATCTATACAGGTAATACAAGTAAATATTATTTTTATTACGCTTCACACGTTGTTTCGTCACCCCTGCCTGTACATAGTCATAAATTTGCTCGATGCATTAACTAGCCGTTGTTGTTCAATGTTTAATTAACATTATACGGCTTGTACCACACGTCTGTACGCGTGTTGTAAACAACGACACGTCAATGCGTTGTTTGTGTGTCGACGATTGTAGATAACGGCTTATCGCGTTCGGAAAACAATCGGCATGTTTGCTAAACGAGACGGTAAATTTTGTGTTTCAATTTTGGCACAGGAAATACGACGCGCGTAACTTTACATGTGATTTCTGATTAACAACTTTTTATGCTTTTCTTAGTAGAAAATTCATTTAGCTTAACACGCTAGACCTCGAAATCGAAAAACCATTTGTTGGTAAGCACATTCGGAATCCAGTGCGTATTGTAAGACAGTGAGTATATTCAGAACAAAGAAACTGTCTCGCGTTCGAAATCCAAGGCGAGACACTTGGGCTAGTAAACCTGATCCATCACTCATTTGGTTTTCATAAAATCGTATAAAACGAAAAGGACACATTTCATGAATAAAGTTTTAGAGGAAATATCAGTCATTCTAGGTAGAATAGGGTGGCCAGGTCCAGCATATTCAAGGACTGCTGGAGAAAACGAACCAAATTATCACCTATACTTTGTCACATTATCTTTTCGTCAGAGAGCAAAGTGTTTCGGGTCCAAGATTGTCGCATATGTAAAATTAAAGTTGCTCACACGTAGTTCCCATAAGAACTTATCTGAATATCCTCGCTGTTGGAAGATTTTTTTTTAATTTTATAGTTTCTGCTAATATTACATTTGACCCGGACGCGCGACAGTCTGTTTTGAATATTCGCACAGATATATCTGGAAAGAAGAGGGACTGGATTCAAACGCAATTTCAAGAAATAGAAGAGTTAAACCAGAAAAATGAAGCCAAGAAGTTCTATCGTGCCATTGATAAGATGAAGAAAAAGTTTCAACCAAAAATATTTGCCTGCAAGAACAAAGAAGGAAATATGATAACAGAGGAGCAGATGGTACTACAAAGAGGCATGAATATTTTGAGGAGATGTTGAATAATGACATGAGGCGAGAAAGGAGAGAGGTTACAAGAGAAAACCCAGGCAGAGAGGAGGACATTGAAGTACCAACAGTAGAGGAAGTGGAGGATGTGGTGTGTAAAATGAAAAATAATCGTGCTCCGGGGGAAGACAATATTGTTGCAGAGCTATTCAAATATGGAGGACACTCTGTAATAATGGAAATACATAAACTAATAACAGAAATATGGGAAACTGAAAGCATGCCGGAGAAATGGAAAACAGGAATAATATGCCCTATCTACAAAAAAAGGAGACAAAATGAGGTGTGAAAATTATAGAGGAATAACATTACTCAACGTTGGCTAAAAGATATTTTCGGGTGTACTGAATGAGAGATTACAGAGATGTGCTGAAGAGATTATTGGAGAGTATCAGTGCGGATTTAGACGAAAGAGAAGTACAGTGGACCGATTGTTTGCTATCAGGCAGATGATGGAAAGGTTTTATGAACATGACACGGACCTGCATTTCTTATTTGTCGATTTCAAGTAGGCGTTCAACAACGTGAATAGGCAAGAAATATATAGAGTAATGAGGGAATTCGGCATAGTTAACAAACTAATAAGATTAGTCGAAATGACAATGAAGGATACAAGGGCAAA
This sequence comes from Magicicada septendecula, assembly GCA_034769895.1. NCBI lineage: Eukaryota > Metazoa > Arthropoda > Insecta > Hemiptera > Cicadidae > Magicicada > Magicicada septendecula. The sequence continues at coordinate 394,566,517 of CM068371.1, forward strand.
GGTTAAAGTGATTAATAGGATGACTGAAAGCTTCAGTTTCAGTAATGGAGTAAAACAGGGTGATGGTCTTTTTGCGGTACAGTTTAATTTGGCGTTACACAGTGTTATAAAGATGGTCGATCAAAAAGGGACAATATTTACAAAATCTAGCCAAATATTCGGCTATGCGGATGATATTGCAATTGTTGCAAGAAATGCAAACAAAGTTAGGGAGGTATACGAAGTGATGGAAGTAGAAGCAACAAAAATTGGGCTAAGTGTTATAACAAAAAGATAAGATTGAGTGTGTTGTGATTGTGTTGTAAAATGTCGGGCGTTACCTCCGCGCACTTTTTGTTACTTACTGTTGACTGGATCCTCTGCGGTGATGTAGTCCTGTAACACAACTTAATACTATGTTTTTTGTGGGCGCCACTTGGAATCGTTTGTTCCAAGAATGAAATGTAATTAATAAAGAAATTAAAATTTTTAAATCTTGCTTCTATGAAAAAATATAAACAAGTCAGTTTAGCTTGGAAAAATCAGGTAAGTTTAATGATTCTTCAAAAACAAACAAATCGTCTGAAGGACTAACATTCATAAAAAATTATACAATTGCAGAGTTAATAAAAAATTCACGAGTTATTATTATTATTATTATTGACAATTTTATATATCCAATCAAGTATCGGCTAGTGTTTTAAAATTTTTTACTCAGTTGAAAAGCATGAGTTTAATATGTGAAAAAATCTTTACTCTCAGGACGTGACTCCTTTGATCTACCAAGACATATCAATAAGATGCCTTACAAGAAAAACTAAGTGATTTGAAGGTGTGTGGCATGTGTAGTACAACTGTGTGATAAATGTAACCAGGTAAAAAAATTGACTTTAATTTCGGTAACTCACGTTCCAATGGTTAATTAATCTCGCACTGGACACTCCTCTCGGGTAGTTTTTCAATCTCGCCTCTTCACGTGTGCACTGAATCTATTTTAAGTCAAAATTGCGATCATTTACTATTTCCGCACTTTTTGTAAAAACGTTTGGCAGTAGATTATCGTTCAAACGCCGCCACTACGAAACATCTGTTCCGCGTTGATTCAGAAATTGGCCGCCGTAGCGCTGATTCCCATGCAGTGTCGAGAAAGGCTTTGTGTATTGTTTGTTTACGTTAAGGGGATTATTGTCAAGTTAGTCAGTCTATGCGAACACAGCAGAATTCGTTCTCTATTTAAAGTTTTGGTCCCTCCTGGGCCGTTGACGTTCTGGCTGCGTGATTTCTATTAAAATTTGCCGTGTCGCTGCTCTATTTCAGCAACACTTTGGCGTAGATTCTTGTAGAGGTTAAGTCAGTCTGTCAATGTACGGGAAAAAGCCTTTCTTCGTGTCTTGTCGATTTCTCGCCTCTCGGTTTCGCCTTAACTGCGTTGATCAGTGTCGTGGGTGATGCATCAGTTCTGGAGTTCAAGTTTCAAGTGTTTTTGGGTCGAATTTGGTCTCTCTTTTATACTAATTCAGGCTGACTGTTTTCATCGACTTCCGGTATATTTGTGTAAAAATTCTTTCTAGATTGTTCGAGAATAAACGAAATGGAACATTATGGAACAATTTTCACTTCCGTAGAAGCTTTTAGAACGAATTTCTTATTCTTCATACTAAGGATATTTCAAAAATTACTCTGGTATTTATCAAATAGTTTTGCATTAGTAGGCCTACTCACAATTTGTATGCCATTATTACATTTAGATTCTCTGTTTTCAACTGAATCTAGTGATACTAATTATGATTGGTTTTTAATTAAATTAAGTCTAATAAGTAACACAATATACAACTCCCACCTTGGGTTGTTGTCATGAAAATTCAATTTTTATAACAAAAAATTGTTGTGAAAGCATTATGTCTCTTCCACAATCTGAACATCCAACATTACTACCTTCCTATAACAAAACAAACAAATTTTAACATAGATAATACTTATATAATTACAATTTTACATGGCCTCTGTCATGGCCTAGATTTTTTGTTAATGTTATAACACAATAATTAGTCTCTTTCTTTAATATATGTAGTATTTCACTAGTGTACACTCAGAGTTTATTATATTGTCTATCTTTTGTGATACCTGGTTACTCTTCACATACATTATTTTTATCACAGGATGACATAGCATCATTGATTGGTCTTGAGATGTCCTTTTTCATAGTGTGACAAATCTCACTCTTATAAGTTAAATTCTTTTATAATTGACTTTATTTTCAACTGAGTTTGTTCGTCTTTAAGGTATACAAAAGTATTGTACCATTCTATTTTATTTTTGTTAGCATTTTGTAAATATTTAGCCAGATATGATTATTTTTGTACTGGATGATTGGCTCCAGCCATACATGGTATAGGTAAATATTTTGCTAACTTGACTATTACAATGTTAAAGTTAGTAAAATATATTAGTATAGTCGCTTTATATAATATTTCAACTTTCTAATGCAATTTGGTTGCATTTTGGCAACATTAAATCCATAAATTATACAATATTATATGCCTACCACATGTTTTTAGTTAATACTGTTTTTGGCTATTTCGACTGACTTTTATTCATTTGACAGCTTTCTTTATTTAAGATAAATTGTTCACTTTTGTCTGCTTGACAATTACACATAGTTTCTATTTCAATCTGATAATAATTAATTTTTTCATGAAATCTGGGTGTATTGTCTCAAATCCAACACATTAATATTTTTTGTCATAACAAATATATAATTTTTATTTTAACTTAAACTCTTGCTAATAATGTATTTAAATCATTTAATACATTTATTTTATTTACATTACATAATATAATAATGGATCATGTCCATTCATTCACAAAAAATAGTTCTTAATACTCTATTCAGACTTAATAATTAATGACTTCATTTTGGTTGATTCTGACATTATTCGTCTCTCTTATAGTGTCTTATGGTTTTTTCACTGTTATTCACTTTAATAATATATATGGGGTTTGTGTCTTAGTCAAAGTCTGGTCGTTTTTTCATGTTAGTAGAAATAATTATTAAACAAAATTACACCATTTTTTAGGACTACTTGGGTTCGATACTGTTCACCTCACTTTCCTCTTATGATAACTGCTATTTAAATGGTTTCCTTTATGGAACGTTCTGTGACGTTACATATGCCTCTCCGTTAAAGTTGATAATTTTTGAAAAACATATCTTTGGTTTTGATGAAATTATCATCTCTATATTAACCTTTTATTAGCTTCTTTATATTTCATTCTTTTATCTTATAATTAAATTCCTGTACTACTCCTTTAATATATTAATCCAACTCAATATTCCTAGTTCGTTCTTTGTCGTATCACCTATTCCTTTCCTTTTTACCTTGATGTTATTTAATTAATCTTTGATATAATTCCCTATCAATTCCCTAACTTTCATAGAGGGTTGGGAGTCAGAGTGGCTCGCTATGGCATACATTCTCTGCCCTTCCTATCTATAACTACTGAAATCAGAGGCAACACATCCCTGTCCAGAAAATAATAATTGCACCTTTGCAACAAATAATAATAATAATAAAAAAAAATACAATATTCAAAGATCATAGGCTCCTACACATAAATTCCCTTTCTTAAACTCTTCTGATTAATTCACAATTATATTAATATATCGTTCTCTGCAGGTTAAATTATCGTTTAAAATCATTCAATGTTAATAGCTATATTCATCATTACCTCCTTATGTAACACACTGTTTTCCTTTTTTTTTTTCATTTATCATTTCCATTTAGTATCAAATATATGACAGTATTTCTCCTTCTTTTCTCCTTTACTAAGTGTCCATCTCGTAATATTAATTAATAATAATCTCTCTCCTTCTCTAAGTACGGGTAAGCTGGTAAATATACGTTGACTTGGCTATTGGAAATAAATCTTGCCTATAGTGGAATGTGTCCATCTCGTAATATTTATTAATAATAATCTCTCTCCTTCTCTAAGTACGGGTAAGCTGGTAAATATACATTGACATGGCTATTGGAAATAAATCTTGCCTATAGTGGAATGTGTCCATCTCGTAATATTTATTAATAATAATCATTATACCATAATATTTATATTTATTTAATAATCTCTACCTCCTTTCTAATTCTGGGTAAGTTGAAAAATTCACGTTAACATTTAGTCAAGGTACCTTCTTAATGATGCTGTATTTGACTTGGGTTTTTGGTCATGGTACTTGCTCACTGATTGAGTATTTGACTTATGATTTTTAATCATGGTACTTTTTCAATGATGTTTGGTTATACGTACCTTTTACTTTGTTATTAACCGTGTCAGTTACCTCGTAGGTATTGTTTTTATTGTCTCTGGTTATCGTGAAAGGCCCTGTATATAAGAGTAGCAATTTCCTCGTTATGCCTTGTATAGCACTGGGCAATTCTCTATTTTTAACTAACACCTTTTCTCCTACCTCATATTTAATTGCCTTAGGCTGTGATTTGACATATTTTTTCCGCTGCTGTTCCGTTTTTTCTAACACCTTGTTATAAAATTTTGCCCTTTCAAATTGGTATGCGGGTTCGTCGGGAAAATTAATAATTTCTTTTATCTCTCGTGGTGGGGGTCTTTCGAACATAACGGTGTATGGCGACACCTCGATGGTATTGTGATGTGAGAAATTGAGAAAATCCTCGGTTGATGCTACATATTCATGCCATCTTTTCTGCTCGTTATGGCAGTATGTTCTCAGTAACCGCCCTACCTCCCTTAACACTCTCTCGGCTGGGTTACTATTCGGGTGATATACGGACGTCTTGTACGTTTTTATTCCGTGTTCTCCCAGGCTTTCCTTCCAAAGTTTTCCCCTAAACTGAGTACCGTGGTCCGTAATTATAGAATACGGTCGGCCTACCTCCATTATATATCGCTCTATAATTATGTCTATTATTTTCCTGGTCGTTGCCCTAGTTATTGGGTATAGCTTTGTATATTTGCTAAAGTGATCGAAGATGATTACGATAAATTTATATCGGTGTCTCCCACCGCTGCGTGGAAATGGTCCGCAGATATCGAGAAATACCTTTTCCAATTTTTCGGTAGATGTTATTGGTATCATGACCCCTTCTTTTCTCTCGTTATCACACTTTACTTTTTGACAAATATCGCACGACCGTACCGCCAGTTGCACCTTCTTATTCATCCCTTTGATGTATGTTTGCTCTTCCAATGCCTTCCTTACTTTAAGGGCACCCATATGTCCGTACCTATCGTGATAGTCGATTATCAGCGGTCTCTCTATCGCTGGTGGAATTACTAATTTCCAATTCTCTTGGTGCGGGGTATTCCTTATAAACAAAGTGTCGTTGTGTATACAGTAAAATCTATTTATGACCTCATCGCCTTCCTGTACCCTTTTTCTAATATCCCCTAATTTTGGATCGGCCTCTTGTTGTGACTTTATATCGTTTAAAACATTTTTTAAATCTTCCCTGCTCTTAATAATGTGGTAAACCTTAGCTAATTGTTCCTTTTCGCCGTCAAAGGTTTGGTCTGGTATATTGACGCGAGATAAGACGTCGGCTGCTACGTTCTGTTTGCCGGGTATATATTCCCATGTGATATTATATTCTTGCAAGGCCAAAGCCCATCTCGTCAGCCTTCCGTGGTTCAGTTTACAATGCTTTAAAAACGATATAGATTTGTGGTCGCTTCTAACTGTTATGGGGTACCCTAATATATATGTCCTAAATTTACCGCATGCGAAAACTACACTCAACAATTCTTTTTCGGTAGTATTGTAGTTTCGTTCGCAACTGTTCAGCACGCGGCTAGCAAAGCTAATTACTAAATGGTTACCGTCCTGATCTTCCTGATATAGGGCTGCACCTAAACTCACGTTACTGGCATCGCAGTTTAGAAAAAATGGTTTTGTAAAGTCGGGATGATGCAACATTACTGTTTCTAAAAACTTTTCCTTTATGATATTGAGCACTCCATCTTGCTCTGGTCCCCAAGTCCATTTGTCTTTAGCTGATAACTGCTTTTGGAACCTGGCAGTTAGTTCTGAGTAATTGGACCGAAATTTTCTGTAATAGTTACAGATTCCTAAAAATGACTGCAGCTGTTTCCTGTTCTTTGGGGTGGGGAACTTCTGTATGGCCTCTACCTTCTCTTTGGATGGAGTAATCCCTTGTTCTGTTACATTAAAGCCTAAAAATTTCACCTCATTTGCAATGAATTGGGACTTGTCTAATTTGAGGGTGATATTATTCTCTGATAATTTCTCTAACACCTGTTCAACCCTATTACAATGGTCGTCCCAATTCGCTGAAGTCACCAGTAGGTCGTCGACGTATACTGTCGTAAACTTCAGTACTTCCTGCCCCAATATTCTGTCCATTATCTTTACAAACACCGCCACAGAATTTATTAAGCCAAAAGGTAACCGCTTAAACTGATAGTTTCTGCCCTCGAATATGAATGCCATATATTTCCTACTATCAGGGTGGAGTTCTACCTGCCAGTAACCGCATACCGTATCCCATGAGCTTATATATTTGGTTCCGTGAAACTTTTTCAATATCTCCTCTATCTCCCCAGGTGATGTGCGGTCGTTAACAATCATTTTGTTGATCTCCCTAGCATCGAGACATATACGTACCTTTCCGTTCTTTTTTGGCACAGCTATGATTGGGCTGGTAAAGGGCGAATGACTATACTCGATTATGTCGTCCTCTATCATCCTGTTTAATTCTTCCCTGACTTCGTTCTTTAGCGAGTATGCGATCGGGTACGATTTCCTGTTAAATTCCACCGGAGTTTTGAATTTTATGGTGCACTGATAATCTCTGGCTTTACCTGGAGCGTTCGAGAATATGTGTTTATAATTGTTGTATACCTTAATTAATTGTTCCGCCTGTGTTTCGCTGATCAGACCCCTTGCTTTCGTCCTTTGGAAATCCCGTATTTCTTCTAACTTTTCTAACCACAACTCTGGGTTTTCCTCCTGATATAAAGGCATGTTGATTGGACGATCGGCACAATAATAATGGTTAACTATCGCTTGATAAGGTGTGTTGTCTGTACCATTTCCTTGGACATCGATTAAATTATTGGTCCAAATTCCCTTGTTAGTTTTTAAAGTTATTACCTTACCTTCCAAATCTATTACAGCATTGTATGGCCTAAGTATATCGCAGCCTATTAGGATACTCATGGGTAAATTATTCGTCACTAATAACCCTATTGGTATTGTTACCCCGTTACTAGTCATCTCTAATGACACCTGTTTCTTTATTGATTTATTTTGCCTCCCCGTTGCTCCGACTAAAATGATGTTATTTATAGGTAGAGTGGGTATTGGTAAATTACTATTTTGTTTGATCCTCTCTAACTCAACACTATCGATAAGTGATACGTTTGACCCCGTGTCAATGAGTAATATCGCTTCTATGCCATTGATATTTGCTTTGATCTGCACGATACTATTATTCCCTTGGTTACTATTTTTAATGATATTGTCACCCTCTTCTAATAACTCCTCTCTAATATCCTTAAGATAATTATTTATTCTTAATATAGTCCCGTCTTTGTCCTGTCTATGTTCGTAACTAGTTACCCCATAATATTGGTTCAGTGAAGGGCGGTTTTCCTTTTCCACTGCCGCGTTTAGTTTAAATGAGCCACGGTCTCCCGGAACATTGGGTTGCTGACCCGTTTGTGTTTCCTGCCTGACCTCGGGATTACCATTAATATGTTGGCTATTCGTCGTGTTACCCTGGCTACCTGGCGCCTGTTGTGGGTAAAACATGTAAGTGGGTACATGGGGTGGATATGGCCGTCGGTTATTGGCCATTGTATAATTTACCTGGGGCCTATATTCATTTTGGTTTCTCCTATCGCCTCCTCCTTGGTCGCCCCCGTTACGATAACCATTACGTTGACCATAATTATTTCCCCTATAGTTATTTCCGCGATAACTGTTTCCCTGGTGGAAGTTTCTACCGTAATTATGCCCGGTGTAATTAATTACCTCTGTTTGGTCCCGGATAGTTACGGTTATTTGGACCCTGAGTGTTATCACTTCGGCCATTTGGTGGGGTATTATTGTTCTGATTATTGGTGTTTAGGTTATTACCGTTTCCACCTCCATTCCGGTTTGGTCCATTATTGTTGTTATTGTATTCTACCTTACGATTGGGGGGTTGGTAATCCTGGAACCTTCCTGTGGATTCACAATTTTCCAATAATTTGGCCAGATCGGCTATTTTACTGAGCTGTTGGTATAATTGAGCATCTTTGATAACATAACTGTAATGTCCAGCTAACTGCCTTACCAAACATTCTTCTGGGATCGGCGGTATCAACTTACGTGCTAAGCATACCTTTCCCAGGAAATAAGACGTCGGGGACTGTCCATTGGACGCGTCGTATTTGCCATAGAAAATATCCATTCTTACCCTGTTTTGTGCAGTCTCCGACCAATACTTCTCCTTGAACTGGCGTTTAAACTCTGCTAAATTCGTGATTTCGGGTCGTACCGCTATCCACCAGTTATCCCTAGTGTTTTTAAACGTCTCGTCTAGCATCTCCCTTATCCTGTCCCACCTTGTTTCTCTATTTCTCCCAATAAACTCCTCCATTCTCTCTAAAAATTCCATTGGGTTTCGTCGATAGTTTTGGAAGTTGATTACTTCCCTGTTTTCACCATGACACGTATGAGTATTTACTATAGGTGTGTCTCTCAGCGCCTCTAATCTTTCCTGCAGGTTTTTCTCTCTCTGGTCTATTTCCAGTATACTATTTTTGTTAGTTTTTATTTGTTCGTCCAGCCTGTTAGCGATGTCATATGTTTTCTGCATCCTCTCGCTAACGTCTTTCTGGACTTCTCCCACCTCCTGCATGATGGCGTCTTGGTTCTGCCTTACCATGTTTTCGAGATTTCTAACATCTTGTTTGGTCTCTACTGTTTGTTCCTCTATATTTTCGAAACTGGTATTATTTCCCTCCTGTAACCTTTCCAACTGTTTCTCCATGTTTTCGACTTTCCTGTCACTATCGATTTTATTATCATTGATCGTTTTGTTTACTGTTTCGTACTTTATGCTAATCTCTTTTTTCAGGGACTCTATACATTTTTTATTCGCCTCCTGAAATAGCTCTAGTTTTTTCCCATTGTCATTTATTTTCTCGGTTATATTCTCCCTTAAAGATTCTATGTTTTTATTATTATCCTCCTTCAGGGATTTTATTATTTCCTCCTTATCTTCCTGTCTGTTTTTATTCAGGGATTCTATATTTTTGTTCATATTTTCGTTTAGCGTTTGGAACATCTTCTCATTAGAATTTTTGTTTGTTTCTTCCATTTTTTGGAGCATCATCATTAATATATTCGCGTCAACACTCCCTGTTATTTTTTCTGGTTCGGGTTTCTCTGTTTGTTCTACCATTTGTATGGGTTCTTCTCCCGTTTGTTCCTCTATTTCATCTGCCGTTTGTACTGGTCTTTCCATTTCTAGTGTGGGCGGTTCTAATTCCGTTTCCTCCATTTGTACTGCCTCTCCGTCTTCCACACTTAACTCAGGTTCCACATTCTTCTTCGCCTTTATTCCCTTAGGTTGCGGCATTTTAATATGTTGGTAGTTGCCGGGCTTGTTCCGTCTTTTTCAAGCCTCACTAGTTGGGCTGCCAATTTATAACAAAAAGATAAGATTGAGTGTGTTGTAATTGTGTTGTAAAATGTCGGGCGTTACCTCCGCGCACTTTTTGTTACTTACTGTTGACTGGATCCTCTGCGGTGATGTAGTCCTGTAACACAACTTAATACTATGTTTTTTGTGGGCGCCACTTGGAATCGTTTGTTCCAAGAATGAAATGTAATTAATAAAGAAATTAAAATTTTTAAATCTTGCTTCTATGAAAAAATATAAACAAGTCAGTTTAGCTTGGAAAAATCGGTAAGTTTAATGATTCTTCAAAAACAAACAAATCGTCTGAAGGACTAACATTCATAAAAAATTATACAATTGCAGAGTTAATAAAAAATTCACGAGTTATTATTATTATTATTATTATTGACAATTTTATATATCCAATCAAGTATCGGCTAGTGTTTTAAAATTTTTTACTCAGTTGAAAAGCATGAGTTTAATATGTGAAAAAATCTTCTCTCAGGACGTGACTCCTTTGAACTACCAAGACATATCAATAAGATGCCTTACAAGAAAAACTAAGTGATTTGAAGGTGTGTGGCATGTGTAGTACAACTGTGTGATAAATGTAACCAGGTAAAAAAAATTGACTTTAATTTCGGTAACTCACGTTCCAATGGTTAATTAATCTCGCACTGGACACTCCTCTCGGGTAGTTTTTCAATCTCGCCTCTTCACGTGTGCACTGAATCTATTTTAAGTCAAAATTGCGATCATTTACTATTTCCGCACTTTTTGTAAAAACGTTTGGCAGTAGATTATCGTTCAAACGCCGCCACTACGAAACATCTGTTCCGCGTTGATTCAGAAACTGGCCGCCGTAGCGCTGATTCCCATGCAGTGTCGAGAAAGGCTTTGTGTATTGTTTGTTTACGTTAAGGGGATTATTGTCAAGTTAGTCAGTCTATGCGAACACAGCAGAATTCGTTCTCTATTTAAAGTTTTGGTCCCTCCTGGGCCGTTGACGTTCTGGCTGCGTGATTCTATTAAAATTTGCCGTGTCGCTGCTCTATTTCAGCAACACTTTGGCGTAGATTCTTGTAGAGGTTAAGTCAGTCTGTCAATGTACGGGAAAAAGCCTTTCTTCGTGTCTTGTCGATTTCTCGCCTCTCGGTTTCGCCTTAACTGCGTTGATCAGTGTCGTGGGTGATGCATCAGTTCTGGAGTTCAAGTTTCAAGTGTTTTTGGGTCGAATTTGGTCTCTCTTTTATACTAATTCAGGCTGACTGTTTTCATCGACTTCCGGTATATTTGTGTAAAAATTCTTTCTAGATTGTTCGAGAATAAACGAAATGGAACATTATGGAACAATTTTCACTTCCGTAGAAGCTTTTAGAACGAATTTCTTATTCTTCATACTAAGGATATTTCAAAAATTACTCTGGTATTTATCAAATAGTTTTGCATTAGTACTCACAATTTGTATGCCATTATTACATTTAGATTCTCTGTTTTCAACTGAATCTAGTGATACTAATTATGATTGGTTTTTAATTAAATTAAGTCTAATAAGTAACACAATATACAACTCCCACCTTGGGTTGTTGTCATGAAAATTCAATTTTTATAACAAAAAATTGTTGTGAAAGCATTATGTCTCTTCCACAATCTGAACATCCAACATTACTACCTTCCTATAACAAAACAAACAAATTTTAACATAGATAATACTTATATAATTACAATTTTACATGGCCTCTGTCATGGCCTAGATTTTTTGTTAATGTTATAACACAATAATTAGTCTCTTTCTTTAATATATGTAGTATTTCACTAGTGTACACTCAGAGTTTATTATATTGTCTATCTTTTGTGATACCTGGTTACTCTTCACATACATTATTTTTATCACAGGATGACATAGCATCATTGATTGGTCTTGAGATGTCCTTTTTCATAGTGTGACAAATCTCACTCTTATAAGTTAAATTCTTTTATAATTGACTTTATTTTCAACTGAGTTTGTTCGTCTTTAAGGTATACAAAAGTATTGTACCATTCTATTTTATTTTTGTTAGCATTTTGTAAATATTTAGCCAGATATGATTATTTTTGTACTGGATGATTGGCTCCAGCCATACATGGCATAGGTAAATATTTTGCTAACTTGACTATTACAATGTTAAAGTTAGTAAAATATATTAGTATAGTCGCTTTATATAATATTTCAACTTTCTAATGCAATTTGGTTGCATTTTGGCAACATTAAATCCATAAATTATACAATATTATATGCCTACCACATGTTTTTAGTTAATACTGTTTTTGGCTATTTCGACTGACTTTTATTCATTTGACAGCTTTCTTTATTTAAGATAAATTGTTCACTTTTGTCTGCTTGACAATTACACATAGTTTCTATTTCAATCTGATAATAATTAATTTTTTCATGAAATCTGGGTGTATGGTCTCAAATCCAACACATTAATATTTTTTGTCATAACAAATATATAATTTTTATTTTAACTTAAACTCTTGCTAATAATGTATTTAAATCATTTAATACATTTATTTTATTTACATTACATAATATAATAATGGATCATGTCCATTCATTCACAAAAAATAGTTCTTAATACTCTATTCAGACTTAATAATTAATGACTTCATTTTGGTTGATTCTGACATTATTCGTCTCTCTTATAGTGTCTTATGGTTTTTTCACTGTTATTCACTTTAATAATATATATGGGGTTTGTGTCTTAGTCAAAGTCTGGTCGTTTTTTCATGTTAGTAGAAATAATTATTAAACAAAATTACACAATTTTTTAGGACTACTTGGGTTCGATACTGTTCACCTCACTTTCCTCTTATGATAACTGCTATTTAAATGGTTTCCTTTATGGAACGTTCTGTGACGTTACATATGCCTCTCCGTTAAAGTTGATAATTTTTGAAAAACATATCTTTGGTTTTGATGAAATTATCATCTCTATATTAACCTTTTATTAGCTTCTTTATATTTCATTCTTTTATCTTATAATTAAATTCCTGTACTACTCCTTTAATATATTAATCCAACTCAATATTCCTAGTTCGTTCTTTGTCGTATCACCTATTCCTTTCCTTTTTACCTTGATGTTATTTAATTAATCTTTGATATAATTCCCTATCAATTCCCTAACTTTCATAGAGGGTTGGGAGTCAGAGTGGCTCGCTATGGCATACATTCTCTGCCCTTCCTATCTATAACTACTGAAATCAGAGGCAACACATCCCTGTCCAGAAAATAATAATTGCACCTTTGCAACAAATAATAATAATAATAAAAAAAAATACAATATTCAAAGATCATAGGCTCCTACACATAAATTCCCTTTCTTAAACTCTTCTGATTAATTCACAATTATATTAATATATCGTTCTCTGCAGGTTAAATTATCGTTTAAAATCATTCAATGTTAATAGCTATATTCATCATTACCTCCTTATGTAACACACTGTTTTCCTTTTTTTTTTTCATTTATCATTTCCATTTAGTATCAAATATATGACAGTATTTCTCCTTCTTTTCTCCTTTACTAAGTGTCCATCTCGTAATATTAATTAATAATAATCTCTCTCCTTCTCTAAGTACGGGTAAGCTGGTAAATATACGTTGACTTGGCTATTGGAAATAAATCTTGCCTATAGTGGAATGTGTCCATCTCGTAATATTTATTAATAATAATCTCTCTCCTTCTCTAAGTACGGGTAAGCTGGTAAATATACATTGACATGGCTATTGGAAATAAATCTTGCCTATAGTGGAATGTGTCCATCTCGTAATATTTATTAATAATAATCATTATACCATAATATTTATATTTATTTAATAATCTCTACCTCCTTTCTAATTCTGGGTAAGTTGAAAAATTCACGTTAACATTTAGTCAAGGTACCTTCTTAATGATGCTGTATTTGACTTGGGTTTTTGGTCATGGTACTTGCTCACTGATTGAGTATTTGACTTATGATTTTTAATCATGGTACTTTTTCAATGATGTTTGGTTATACGTACCTTTTACTTTGTTATTAACCGTGTCAGTTACCTCGTAGGTATTGTTTTTATTGTCTCTGGTTATCGTGAAAGGCCCTGTATATAAGAGTAGCAATTTCCTCGTTATGCGTCTACCTAGAGCTGTTGCCCGGGTAGGCTGTGCTACTCTTTTTCGCATTTGCGATTGTGGTTTTTAACCGTTAGTAATATCTTTTTCAATCTGTTTTCTTCATCATCATCATCATCGTTCTTCAACCATCAGTGTGCTACAATTTCAGAAGTGTATTGTGTCGTGCGCGAGTGTTTTTGTGATTCGTGTGCAGTGCGCGTCTGGTGTTCGTGTTCTTTGTCTGTCAGTGTAGTGATTCAGTGCTGGTGAAAGTTACTCATTCCTAGCCCTTTTTGCGTCTTCGACGTTCATTTCGGTTAATCCCGAGATGGCGTCGAACGCAACTCCCGTTCCTTTGCCGGCACCGCTGGTAACCTTAATGGAAACCTGCGGTACTGGTCCTCATTCTACCCCGCTGCCGTCCCACACCATCAGTGATAGTGAAAGTGAAAGTGATTGTGCGTCGATGTGTAGTGTGGGGACGGGGGAAGGTGAATTTTCGCTTGTGGAGGGCAAGTCTGCCAAACGCAAGCGAAAATTGGTCGCCAGCCCGCCACCGGCCGCTGCTACGCATCGGGTATCTAGTCCCGGTACCAGCGCCAACCATCCGACTCAGTCTCCCTCTCAATCTGTGCCCAAGCCTAAAATTCCTCCGATTGTCATTCCCGACAATCGCAATTATAGGGAAATTCTTCGTTCCCTCCAGAATCTGCTTCCTTCGGCCAAACTCGAGGCCAGGTGCCAAGGCTCCTCGCTTCGAATTGCGGCCACAACAGTCCCGGACTTCCGATCGGTCCAACAGTTTCTTACCGATCGGAAGATCTCCTTCCATACTTTCGCGCTTCCTTCCGAGCGCGAAATTAAAGTTGTTCTATCCGGACTTCCTTCCTGGACCGCCCCCGATACCATCAGGCAGGAGCTTGTCGCCTTAGGCTATTCGCCGACGGCGGTAAGTGTACTGCATGCTGGCAAGGGGGAAGATCGCCGTCCTGTGAATAGTTTCCTAGTGAAACTACTCAAAGTAGGCCAGTTCGAGGAGGTCTATGGCCTCCAAAACTTCCTGCACCTTCGGGTGCAAGTTCGTACTTTTGACCCGCGGCCAGGCCCCTCGCAGTGTTTTAACTGTCAGAGGTTTGGCCACTCCAGCTTATTCTGTAATCACCCTCCGCGTTGCGTGCGATGTACTGAGCCTCATCGTGGGTGTGATAAGCCCAAGACGGGGTTCACGGCCATTTGCTGCAACTGCGGCGGGGACCATCCGGCTAGTTATAGAGGATGTAGGGACTTTATATCAGCCATGAAGCTGCAGCGGACTCCTGCTCGCCCTGGCGCGCAGGCAGGCCGTGTTGCAGGTCCCCTCCCTAACCGCAGAGAGGCCTTCCCACCTCTCTCCGGAGCATCATCTCAGGCCCCGGCAGCAGTTCCGGCTGCTCCCAGGGCCCCAGTTCCGCCTGCAGTCGACGTTTCGGCGCCACCTGCAGTCCCTTCTGTCCCGGCGCCTGCCGGAGCGCCCGGTCCTTCATACGCGGCTGTGGCCGCTACATCAGTCCCGCCTTCCGCTCCTCGGAGCCACAAACCAAAGCGCACTCGTCGCCGTCAGCGACAAGTTCCACAGGCCTTGCCTGTAAAACCTCAGCGGGCCCCGCCCGCCCCCAGCCATCAACCTAAGCTCCCAATTGAGCAGACCCCACGTCCGTCCCCGAGCCCTGCGCCATCTGCAACACCGGCCGAGGCCAGCCAGGTCCGTCTTCCGGAATCTCGGGAATCTTCCCGGGCCCCGGTGGACCCCCTGACTGCCTGGGCTGAAACTTTGGTAAACAACATCAGGTCTGCTCCAGATACAACCACGGTTCTCGCCCTGGTGTTTCAATCCCTGTCTACCCTCTTTCCTCTTCTTCCTTTGAATGGCTAGGAGTCTTAGGATCGTTGCGTGGAATGCCCATGGGGTAGTCCCTCGACGATCTGAACTGATGACTTTCGTAACGGAGTACGACGCTGATGTCGTCCTCCTTTGCGAGACTCATCTGGCTCGCTACCATACCTTCAACCTGCCATCTTACATCTGTTTTCGTCAGGATCGTCCCCAACGGCCTGGCTGTCGCCCCTCGGGGGGGACAGCCGTCTTAGTCCACAGGCGGATATCCCACAGGCCACTACCCCCTTTAGATACATCTCTTGTTGAAGGTTGTGCGGTGGCGATAGACGCTGGCGGATCGGAGTTGCGCGTTGTTGCGGCGTATCTCCGGCCCGGCCTGCGGCTACCTCCACCGCCCGAGGAGTGGGACGCTCTCCTCGATCATCCCCTACCAACCATCGTAGCCGGCGACTTAAATGCCAAGCATCCCTCCTGGAACAGCAGAGTAGCCAACGCCTACGGAAAATCTCTGTATCGGTTCGTCTCCGACGACCCGGTACTTCAAGTTATCGGCCCAGAAGACCCTACTCACTTCCCCTTTTCCGGTCATCGACCGGACGTCCTTGACATTGTCATAGCCAAGGACGTGACCCATCACATCCAGGTCTCGTCAGTGTCGGATCTCTCATCCGATCACAATCCCCTTTTTATAACTGCCCGTGAGCTGTCGGCCTCACCCCGACCTCCCGCTCAGACTGTTAGGAGAGTCAACTGGCTCTCCTACCATGATGAGCTCTCACGGCGGTTACCATCACTCCCCGCGGACCCGGTCGTCACTTGTGACGATTTGGATCTCCGAGCCACTCATCTTCAGGAGTTGGTCCAAGGTGTCATGGATCGACACACATATACTCTCGAGGTGAATCATCGTAAATCGGCCTTACCTGCGGAAGTACTCCACGCCATCTGGCTACGGCGCAATCTCCGCCGCAGATGGCAAAGAACCCGTGATCCCGGCGTCAAAAGGCGCTTTCAGGCCCAGTCTCTTTACGTCCAGCAGCTACTGCGGGACGTAAACTCTGATCGATGGGACTCATACCTTGAGTCTCTTGAAGTCGACCACGCCTCCGTCTGGAGAGCGGCGAGTAGACTGACCCGCGAGAAGAGAACTCGCAACCCACTTGAAACTCCGAACGGGGTTGTATCTTCATCAGAAGGCAAGGCAGAGGTCTTCGCCGACTGCATGGAGGTGCAATTTACTGTTCACCAAGGCGTCTCGGACCCTGCCCACTCGGCAGAAGTCCGTGACTTCCTATCTGGACATTTTTCACGCCCTCCCGAAATCCCAGCCCTCCCGTTCGACAGGGATGAACTAGTTTCATCTATCTGCCGACTAAATCGCCGTCGCGCCCCCGGTCCTGACCGGATCGGGGCCGCTGCTCTACAAAATCTCCCGGCCTCAGGCGTTGCCCTCGTTCTTGAGCTGTTTAACTCCTGTCTCCGGCTACAGTACTTTCCCCGCCTGTGGAAATCAGCCAACATCGTAATGATTCCGAAGCCTCGCAAGCCGCGCATGCTTCCTGAAAGCTATCGTCCAATCTCTCTCTTGCCAGTCATCTCGAAGGTGTTCGAGCGTCTCCTGCTGGCTCGCATCTCGCCGCTGCTAGATGGTTTCATCCGCAGCGAACAGTTCGGGTTTCGCAGAGAGCACTCGACCACGCTTCAATTGGTCCGCGTTGTTACGCACTTGTCAGACGCCACCAACAGGCGAGCGGCTACGGCCGCCGTACTGTTGGACGTGAGCAAGGCCTTCGATAAAGTCTGGCACGAAGGTCTTCTCTTCAAACTTGCCAATTCCCCTCTACCATCGACCATAGTGTTTTTCCTCCGGTCGTATCTCAGCGACCGAACCTTCAGGGTGAGCGTCGACGGGTCCTGTTCTACAGTTCGACCCGTCGCCGCCGGCGTACCACAGGGATCTGTCCTCGGCCCCGTTCTGTACCTTGTGTACACGAACGACCTGCCTGTCTTGCCCGGAGTCACGTTGTCTTTGTTCGCTGACGATGCTATGTATCACTGCAGCTCCCTGTCCCCGCGATTTGCGAGTACAAAGCTGCAGCGTCAGTTGAACCAGCTTCCGGACTGGCTACGGAAATGGCGGGTGACGATCAACACGGAGAAATCCGAGGCGATCTGTTTCACCCGTAAGTCCATCTCCCGATGCCAGCCCCTCTCCCTAGCAGGGAGACCCATCGCCTACAAAGAATCGGTGAAGTATTTAGGCGTTCGACTAGATCGTCGCCTTTGCTTCAACGCCCACGTGACGGAAACCCTTGCCAAGGCTCGCGGCGTCCGAGCCAAATTATCTCCTTTCCTCTCGTGTCGCAGCCGCCTGGCCATGCGCACGAAACTTACCATCTATCTACTATTTCTCAGGTCTGTATTGACCTATGCGGCACCCGCCTGGTGGTCTCTTTTATCCACCACCAACAGATGTAGGCTGGAAGCTTTCCAGTCCCGAACACTCCGATCCTTGACGGGGTCCCCTTGGTTTGTAAGGAACGACGTGATTCGAAGGGGTCTCCGTGTTCCTACCTTGACTTCCTTTGTCCGGTCGCTGGCTCTAACTCTCTTTGCTAAAGCCTCGACCTCCACCTTCCCGTACCTACGAACCATCAGTGCATCAGAACCACCACCGCCCATTCGGGTCAAGCGCCCTCGGGCGCTTCTTGACGACCCGCCATAACGCCATCCTCTTTAAATTACATACAAACAAGTAATCATCAGTCCTAGACCAGAGTATTTCACCAAACTGTCCTTCTCTCCTTCCTGTCCACCTCCTAGCACGCTGAGCCGGCTGCTTGTCGCTGTCATCATTCACTGGCACGGAGGCTCTCCGCCTCGCGGGGAGCGACCGACGCCCTCAGGGCGTCTGCTGACTGGACTTGAAACGGGCAACATCTGTTGCTCGAATCGGTACCAGCGGCAGTGCATTAAACAAATAACAGTTATACTCCCCCGCCTTCTCAGTTAACTGGTTGGCGGTTTCCTTTTCCAGTCTTAGGTAACCAGTCGACATGTACCAGCACTATGTTTACTTCTGGCAGCCATTGGACACGATCCAGATGCTGCAATCAAGCCACGGGTGCAAAGACACCCCGCATCCATAATGCAATGCAATGCAATCGTTATGCCTTGTATAGCACTGGGCAATTCTCTATTTTTAACTAACACCTTTTCTCCTACCTCATATTTAATTGCCTTAGGCTGTGATTTGACATATTTTTTCCGCTGCTGTTCCGTTTTTTCTAACACCTTGTTATAAAATTTTGCCCTTTCAAATTGGTATGCGGGTTCGTCGGGAAAATTAATAATTTCTTTTATCTCTCGTGGTGGGGGTCTTTCGAACATAACGGTGTATGGCGACACCTCGATGGTATTGTGATGTGAGAAATTGAGAAAATCCTCGGTTGATGCTACATATTCATGCCATCTTTTCTGCTCGTTATGGCAGTATGTTCTCAGTAACCGCCCTACCTCCCTTAACACTCTCTCGGCTGGGTTACTATTCGGGTGATATACGGACGTCTTGTACGTTTTTATTCCGTGTTCTCCCAGGCTTTCCTTCCAAAGTTTTCCCCTAAACTGAGTACCGTGGTCCGTAATTATAGAATACGGTCGGCCTACCTCCATTATATATCGCTCTATAATTATGTCTATTATTTTCCTGGTCGTTGCCCTAGTTATTGGGTATAGCTTTGTATATTTGCTAAAGTGATCGAAGATGATTACGATAAATTTATATCGGTGTCTCCCACCGCTGCGTGGAAATGGTCCGCAGATATCGAGAAATACCTTTTCCAATTTTTCGGTAGATGTTATTGGTATCATGACCCCTTCTTTTCTCTCGTTATCACACTTTACTTTTTGACAAATATCGCACGACCGTACCGCCAGTTGCACCTTCTTATTCATCCCTTTGATGTATGTTTGCTCTTCCAATGCCTTCCTTACTTTAAGGGCACCCATATGTCCGTACCTATCGTGATAGTCGATTATCAGCGGTCTCTCTATCGCTGGTGGAATTACTAATTTCCAATTCTCTTGGTGCGGGGTATTCCTTATAAACAAAGTGTCGTTGTGTATACAGTAAAATCTATTTATGACCTCATCGCCTTCCTGTACCCTTTTTCTAATATCCCCTAATTTTGGATCGGCCTCTTGTTGTGACTTTATATCGTTTAAAACATTTTTTAAATCTTCCCTGCTCTTAATAATGTGGTAAACCTTAGCTAATTGTTCCTTTTCGCCGTCAAAGGTTTGGTCTGGTATATTGACGCGAGATAAGACGTCGGCTGCTACGTTCTGTTTGCCGGGTATATATTCCCATGTGATATTATATTCTTGCAAGGCCAAAGCCCATCTCGTCAGCCTTCCGTGGTTCAGTTTACAATGCTTTAAAAACGATATAGATTTGTGGTCGCTTCTAACTGTTATGGGGTACCCTAATATATATGTTCTAAATTTACCGCATGCGAAAACTACACTCAACAATTCTTTTTCGGTAGTATTGTAGTTTCGTTCGCAACTGTTCAGCACGCGGCTAGCAAAGCTAATTACTAAATGGTTACCGTCCTGATCTTCCTGATATAGGGCTGCACCTAAACTCACGTTACTGGCATCGCAGTTTAGAAAAAATGGTTTTGTAAAGTCGGGATGATGCAACATTACTGTTTCTAAAAACTTTTCCTTTATGATATTGAGCACTCCATCTTGCTCTGGTCCCCAAGTCCATTTGTCTTTAGCTGATAACTGCTTTTGGAACCTGGCAGTTAGTTCTGAGTAATTGGACCGAAATTTTCTGTAATAGTTACAGATTCCTAAAAATGACTGCAGCTGTTTCCTGTTCTTTGGGGTGGGGAACTTCTGTATGGCCTCTACCTTCTCTTTGGATGGAGTAATCCCTTGTTCTGTTAGATTAAAGCCTAAAAATTTCACCTCATTTGCAATGAATTGGGACTTGTCTAATTTGAGGGTGATATTATTCTCTGATAATTTCTCTAACACCTGTTCAACCCTATTACAATGGTCGTCCCAATTCGCTGAAGTCACCAGTAGGTCGTCGACGTATACTGTCGTAAACTTCAGTACTTCCTGCCCCAATATTCTGTCCATTATCTTTACAAACACCGCCACAGAATTTATTAAGCCAAAAGGTAACCGCTTAAACTGATAGTTTCTGCCCTCGAATATGAATGCCATATATTTCCTACTATCAGGGTGGAGTTCTACCTGCCAGTAACCGCATACCGTATCCCATGAGCTTATATATTTGGTTCCGTGAAACTTTTTCAATATCTCCTCTATCTCCCCAGGTGATGTGCGGTCGTTAACAATCATTTTGTTGATCTCCCTAGCATCGAGACATATACGTACCTTTCCGTTCTTTTTTGGCACAGCTATGATTGGGCTGGTAAAGGGCGAATGACTATACTCGATTATGTCGTCCTCTATCATCCTGTTTAATTCTTCCCTGACTTCGTTCTTTAGCGAGTATGCGATCGGGTACGATTTCCTGTTAAATTCCACCGGAGTTTTGAATTTTATGGTGCACTGATAATCTCTGGCTTTACCTGGAGCGTTCGAGAATATGTGTTTATAATTGTTGTATACCTTAATTAATTGTTCCGCCTGTGTTTCGCTGATCAGACCCCTTGCTTTCGTCCTTTGGAAATCCCGTATTTCTTCTAACTTTTCTAACCACAACTCTGGGTTTTCCTCCTGATATAAAGGCATGTTGATTGGACGATCGGCACAATAATAATGGTTAACTATCGCTTGATAAGGTGTGTTGTCTGTACCATTTCCTTGGACATCGATTAAATTATTGGTCCAAATTCCCTTGTTAGTTTTTAAAGTTATTACCTTACCTTCCAAATCTATTACAGCATTGTATGGCCTAAGTATATCGCAGCCTATTAGGATACTCATGGGTAAATTATTCGTCACTAATAACCCTATTGGTATTGTTACCCCGTTACTAGTCATCTCTAATGACACCTGTTTCTTTATTGATTTATTTTGCCTCCCCGTTGCTCCGACTAAAATGATGTTATTTATAGGTAGAGTGGGTATTGGTAAATTACTATTTTGTTTGATCCTCTCTAACTCAACACTATCGATAAGTGATACGTTTGACCCCGTGTCAATGAGTAATATCGCTTCTATGCCATTGATATTTGCTTTGATCTGCACGATACTATTATTCCCTTGGTTACTATTTTTAATGATATTGTCACCCTCTTCTAATAACTCCTCTCTAATATCCTTAAGATAATTATTTATTCTTAATATAGTCCCGTCTTTGTCCTGTCTATGTTCGTAACTAGTTACCCCATAATATTGGTTCAGTGAAGGGCGGTTTTCCTTTTCCACTGCCGCGTTTAGTTTAAATGAGCCACGGTCTCCCGGAACATTGGGTTGCTGACCCGTTTGTGTTTCCTGCCTGACCTCGGGATTACCATTAATATGTTGGCTATTCGTCGTGTTACCCTGGCTACCTGGCGCCTGTTGTGGGTAAAACATGTAAGTGGGTACATGGGGTGGATATGGCCGTCGGTTATTGGCCATTGTATAATTTACCTGGGGCCTATATTCATTTTGGTTTCTCCTATCGCCTCCTCCTTGGTCGCCCCCGTTACGATAACCATTACGTTGACCATAATTATTTCCCCTATAGTTATTTCCGCGATAACTGTTTCCCTGGTGGAAGTTTCTACCGTAATTATGCCCGGTGTAATTAATTACCTCTGTTTGGTCCCGGATAGTTACGGTTATTTGGACCCTGAGTGTTATCACTTCGGCCATTTGGTGGGGTATTATTGTTCTGATTATTGGTGTTTAGGTTATTACCGTTTCCACCTCCATTCCGGTTTGGTCCATTATTGTTGTTATTGTATTCTACCTTACGATTGGGGGGTTGGTAATCCTGGAACCTTCCTGTGGATTCACAATTTTCCAATAATTTGGCCAGATCGGCTATTTTACTGAGCTGTTGGTATAATTGAGCATCTTTGATAACATAACTGTAATGTCCAGCTAACTGCCTTACCAAACATTCTTCTGGGATCGGCGGTATCAACTTACGTGCTAAGCATACCTTTCCCAGGAAATAAGACGTCGGGGACTGTCCATTGGACGCGTCGTATTTGCCATAGAAAATATCCATTCTTACCCTGTTTTGTGCAGTCTCCGACCAATACTTCTCCTTGAACTGGCGTTTAAACTCTGCTAAATTCGTGATTTCGGGTCGTACCGCTATCCACCAGTTATCCCTAGTGTTTTTAAACGTCTCGTCTAGCATCTTCCTTATCCTGTCCCACCTTGTTTCTCTATTTCTCCCAATAAACTCCTCCATTCTCTCTAAAAATTCCATTGGGTTTCGTCGATAGTTTTGGAAGTTGATTACTTCCCTGTTTTCACCATGACACGTATGAGTATTTACTATAGGTGTGTCTCTCAGCGCCTCTAATCTTTCCTGCAGGTTTTTCTCTCTCTGGTCTATTTCCAGTATACTATTTTTGTTAGTTTTTATTTGTTCGTCCAGCCTGTTAGCGATGTCATATGTTTTCTGCATCCTCTCGCTAACGTCTTTCTGGACTTCTCCCACCTCCTGCATGATGGCGTCTTGGTTCTGCCTTACCATGTTTTCGAGATTTCTAACATCTTGTTTGGTCTCTACTGTTTGTTCCTCTATATTTTCGAAACTGGTATTATTTCCCTCCTGTAACCTTTCCAACTGTTTCTCCATGTTTTCGACTTTCCTGTCACTATCGATTTTATTATCATTGATCGTTTTGTTTACTGTTTCGTACTTTATGCTAATCTCTTTTTTCAGGGACTCTATACATTTTTTATTCGCCTCCTGAAATAGCTCTAGTTTTTTCCCATTGTCATTTATTTTCTCGGTTATATTCTCCCTTAAAGATTCTATGTTTTTATTATTATCCTCCTTCAGGGATTTTATTATTTCCTCCTTATCTTCCTGTCTGTTTTTATTCAGGGATTCTATATTTTTGTTCATATTTTCGTTTAGCGTTTGGAACATCTTCTCATTAGAATTTTTGTTTGTTTCTTCCATTTTTTGGAGCATCATCATTAATATATTCGCGTCAACACTCCCTGTTATTTTTTCTAGTTCGGGTTTCTCTGTTTGTTCTACCATTTGTATGGGTTCTTCTCCCGTTTGTTCCTCTATTTCATCTGCCGTTTGTACTGGTCTTTCCATTTCTAGTGTGGGCGGTTCTAATTCCGTTTCCTCCATTTGTACTGCCTCTCCGTCTTCCACACTTAACTCAGGTTCCACATTCTTCTTCGCCTTTATTCCCTTAGGTTGCGGCATTTTAATATGTTGGTAGTTGCCGGGCTTGTTCCGTCTTTTTCAAGCCTCACTAGTTGGGCTGCCAATTTATAACAAAAAGATAAGATTGAGTGTGTTGTAATTGTGTTGTAAAATGTCGGGCGTTACCTCCGCGCACTTTTTGTTACTTACTGTTGACTGGATCCTCTGCGGTGATGTAGTCCTGTAACACAACTTAATACTATGTTTTTTGTGGGCGCCACTTGGAATCGTTTGTTCCAAGAATGAAATGTAATTAATAAAGAAATTAAAATTTTTAAATCTTGCTTCTATGAAAAAATATAAACAAGTCAGTTTAGCTTGGAAAAATCGGTAAGTTTAATGATTCTTCAAAAACAAACAAATCGTCTGAAGGACTAACATTCATAAAAAATTATACAATTGCAGAGTTAATAAAAAATTCACGAGTTATTATTATTATTATTATTATTGACAATTTTATATATCCAATCAAGTATCGGCTAGTGTTTTAAAATTTTTTACTCAGTTGAAAAGCATGAGTTTAATATGTGAAAAAATCTTCTCTCAGGACGTGACTCCTTTGAACTACCAAGACATATCAATAAGATGCCTTACAAGAAAAACTAAGTGATTTGAAGGTGTGTGGCATGTGTAGTACAACTGTGTGATAAATGTAACCAGGTAAAAAAAATTGACTTTAATTTCGGTAACTCACGTTCCAATGGTTAATTAATCTCGCACTGGACACTCCTCTCGGGTAGTTTTTCAATCTCGCCTCTTCACGTGTGCACTGAATCTATTTTAAGTCAAAATTGCGATCATTTACTATTTCCGCACTTTTTGTAAAAACGTTTGGCAGTAGATTATCGTTCAAACGCCGCCACTACGAAACATCTGTTCCGCGTTGATTCAGAAACTGGCCGCCGTAGCGCTGATTCCCATGCAGTGTCGAGAAAGGCTTTGTGTATTGTTTGTTTACGTTAAGGGGATTATTGTCAAGTTAGTCAGTCTATGCGAACACAGCAGAATTCGTTCTCTATTTAAAGTTTTGGTCCCTCCTGGGCCGTTGACGTTCTGGCTGCGTGATTCTATTAAAATTTGCCGTGTCGCTGCTCTATTTCAGCAACACTTTGGCGTAGATTCTTGTAGAGGTTAAGTCAGTCTGTCAATGTACGGGAAAAAGCCTTTCTTCGTGTCTTGTCGATTTCTCGCCTCTCGGTTTCGCCTTAACTGCGTTGATCAGTGTCGTGGGTGATGCATCAGTTCTGGAGTTCAAGTTTCAAGTGTTTTTGGGTCGAATTTGGTCTCTCTTTTATACTAATTCAGGCTGACTGTTTTCATCGACTTCCGGTATATTTGTGTAAAAATTCTTTCTAGATTGTTCGAGAATAAACGAAATGGAACAAATGGAACAATTTTCACTTCCGTAGAAGCTTTTAGAACGAATTTCTTATTCTTCATACTAAGGATATTTCAAAAATTACTCTGGTATTTATCAAATAGTTTTGCATTAGTAGGCCTACTCACAATTTGTATGCCATTATTACATTTAGATTCTCTGTTTTCAACTGAATCTAGTGATACTAATTATGATTGGTTTTTAATTAAATTAAGTCTAATAAGTAACACAATATACAACTCCCACCTTGGGTTGTTGTCATGAAAATTCAATTTTTATAACAAAAAATTGTTGTGAAAGCATTATGTCTCTTCCACAATCTGAACATCCAACATTACTACCTTCCTATAACAAAACAAACAAATTTTAACATAGATAATACTTATATAATTACAATTTTACATGGCCTCTGTCATGGCCTAGATTTTTTGTTAATGTTATAACACAATAATTAGTCTCTTTCTTTAATATATGTAGTATTTCACTAGTGTACACTCAGAGTTTATTATATTGTCTATCTTTTGTGATACCTGGTTACTCTTCACATACATTATTTTTATCACAGGATGACATAGCATCATTGATTGGTCTTGAGATGTCCTTTTTCATAGTGTGACAAATCTCACTCTTATAAGTTAAATTCTTTTATAATTGACTTTATTTTCAACTGAGTTTGTTCGTCTTTAAGGTATACAAAAGTATTGTACCATTCTATTTTATTTTTGTTAGCATTTTGTAAATATTTAGCCAGATATGATTATTTTTGTACTGGATGATTGGCTCCAGCCATACATGGTATAGGTAAATATTTTGCTAACTTGACTATTACAATGTTAAAGTTAGTAAAATATATTAGTATAGTCGCTTTATATAATATTTCAACTTTCTAATGCAATTTGGTTGCATTTTGGCAACATTAAATCCATAAATTATACAATATTATATGCCTACCACATGTTTTTAGTTAATACTGTTTTTGGCTATTTCGACTGACTTTTATTCATTTGACAGCTTTCTTTACTTAAGATAAATTGTTCACTTTTGTCTGCTTGACAATTACACATAGTTTCTATTTCAATCTGATAATAATTAATTTTTTCATGAAATCTGGGTGTATGGTCTCAAATCCAACACATTAATATTTTTTGTCATAACAAATATATAATTTTTATTTTAACTTAAACTCTTGCTAATAATGTATTTAAATCATTTAATACATTTATTTTATTTACATTACATAATATAATAATGGATCATGTCCATTCATTCACAAAAAATAGTTCTTAATACTCTATTCAGACTTAATAATTAATGACTTCATTTTGGTTGATTCTGACATTATTCGTCTCTCTTATAGTGTCTTATGGTTTTTTCACTGTTATTCACTTTAATAATATATATGGGGTTTGTGTCTTAGTCAAAGTCTGGTCGTTTTTTCATGTTAGTAGAAATAATTATTAAACAAAATTACACAATTTTTTAGGACTACTTGGGTTCGATACTGTTCACCTCACTTTCCTCTTATGATAACTGCTATTTAAATGGTTTCCTTTATGGAACGTTCTGTGACGTTACATATGCCTCTCCGTTAAAGTTGATAATTTTTGAAAAACATATCTTTGGTTTTGATGAAATTATCATCTCTATATTAACCTTTTATTAGCTTCTTTATATTTCATTCTTTTATCTTATAATTAAATTCCTGTACTACTCCTTTAATATATTAATCCAACTCAATATTCCTAGTTCGTTCTTTGTCGTATCACCTATTCCTTTCCTTTTTACCTTGATGTTATTTAATTAATCTTTGATATAATTCCCTATCAATTCCCTAACTTTCATAGAGGGTTGGGAGTCAGAGTGGCTCGCTATGGCATACATTCTCTGCCCTTCCTATCTATAACTACTGAAATCAGAGGCAACACATCCCTGTCCAGAAAATAATAATTGCACCTTTGCAACAAATAATAATAATAATAATAAAAAATACAATATTCAAAGATCATAGGCTCCTACACATAAATTCCCTTTCTTAAACTCTTCTGATTAATTCACAATTATATTAATATATCGTTCTCTGCAGGTTAAATTATCGTTTAAAATCATTCAATGTTAATAGCTATATTCATCATTACCTCCTTATGTAACACACTGTTTTCCTTTTTTTTTTTCATTTATCATTTCCATTTAGTATCAAATATATGACAGTATTTCTCCTTCTTTTCTCCTTTACTAAGTGTCCATCTCGTAATATTAATTAATAATAATCTCTCTCCTTCTCTAAGTACGGGTAAGCTGGTAAATATACGTTGACTTGGCTATTGGAAATAAATCTTGCCTATAGTGGAATGTGTCCATCTCGTAATATTTATTAATAATAATCTCTCTCCTTCTCTAAGTACGGGTAAGCTGGTAAATATACATTGACATGGCTATTGGAAATAAATCTTGCCTATAGTGGAATGTGTCCATCTCGTAATATTTATTAATAATAATCATTATACCATAATATTTATATTTATTTAATAATCTCTACCTCCTTTCTAATTCTGGGTAAGTTGAAAAATTCACGTTAACATTTAGTCAAGGTACCTTCTTAATGATGCTGTATTTGACTTGGGTTTTTGGTCATGGTACTTGCTCACTGATTGAGTATTTGACTTATGATTTTTAATCATGGTACTTTTTCAATGATGTTTGGTTATACGTACCTTTTACTTTGTTATTAACCGTGTCAGTTACCTCGTAGGTATTGTTTTTATTGTCTCTGGTTATCGTGAAAGGCCCTGTATATAAGAGTAGCAATTTCCTCGTTATGCCTTGTATAGCACTGGGCAATTCTCTATTTTTAACTAACACCTTTTCTCCTACCTCATATTTAATTGCCTTAGGCTGTGATTTGACATATTTTTTCCGCTGCTGTTCCGTTTTTTCTAACACCTTGTTATAAAATTTTGCCCTTTCAAATTGGTATGCGGGTTCGTCGGGAAAATTAATAATTTCTTTTATCTCTTGTGGTGGGGGTCTTTCGAACATAACGGTGTATGGCGACACCTCGATGGTATTGTGATGTGAGAAATTGAGAAAATCCTCGGTTGATGCTACATATTCATGCCATCTTTTCTGCTCGTTATGGCAGTATGTTCTCAGTAACCGCCCTACCTCCCTTAACACTCTCTCGGCTGGGTTACTATTCGGGTGATATACGGACGTCTTGTACGTTTTTATTCCGTGTTCTCCCAGGCTTTCCTTCCAAAGTTTTCCCCTAAACTGAGTACCGTGGTCCGTAATTATAGAATACGGTCGGCCTACCTCCATTATATATCGCTCTATAATTATGTCTATTATTTTCCTGGTCGTTGCCCTAGTTATTGGGTATAGCTTTGTATATTTGCTAAAGTGATCGAAGATGATTACGATAAATTTATATCGGTGTCTCCCACCGCTGCGTGGAAATGGTCCGCAGATATCGAGAAATACCTTTTCCAATTTTTCGGTAGATGTTATTGGTATCATGACCCCTTCTTTTCTCTCGTTATCACACTTTACTTTTTGACAAATATCGCACGACCGTACCGCCAGTTGCACCTTCTTATTCATCCCTTTGATGTATGTTTGCTCTTCCAATGCCTTCCTTACTTTAAGGGCACCCATATGTCCGTACCTATCGTGATAGTCGATTATCAGCGGTCTCTCTATCGCTGGTGGAATTACTAATTTCCAATTCTCTTGGTGCGGGGTATTCCTTATAAACAAAGTGTCGTTGTGTATACAGTAAAATCTATTTATGACCTCATCGCCTTCCTGTACCCTTTTTCTAATATCCCCTAATTTTGGATCGGCCTCTTGTTGTGACTTTATATCGTTTAAAACATTTTTTAAATCTTCCCTGCTCTTAATAATGTGGTAAACCTTAGCTAATTGTTCCTTTTCGCCGTCAAAGGTTTGGTCTGGTATATTGACGCGAGATAAGACGTCGGCTGCTACGTTCTGTTTGCCGGGTATATATTCCCATGTGATATTATATTCTTGCAAGGCCAAAGCCCATCTCGTCAGCCTTCCGTGGTTCAGTTTACAATGCTTTAAAAACGATATAGATTTGTGGTCGCTTCTAACTGTTATGGGGTACCCTAATATATATGTCCTAAATTTACCGCATGCGAAAACTACACTCAACAATTCTTTTTCGGTAGTATTGTAGTTTCGTTCGCAACTGTTCAGCACGCGGCTAGCAAAGCTAATTACTAAATGGTTACCGTCCTGATCTTCCTGATATAGGGCTGCACCTAAACTCACGTTACTGGCATCGCAGTTTAGAAAAAATGGTTTTGTAAAGTCGGGATGATGCAACATTACTGTTTCTAAAAACTTTTCCTTTATGATATTGAGCACTCCATCTTGCTCTGGTCCCCAAGTCCATTTGTCTTTAGCTGATAACTGCTTTTGGAACCTGGCAGTTAGTTCTGAGTAATTGGACCGAAATTTTCTGTAATAGTTACAGATTCCTAAAAATGACTGCAGCTGTTTCCTGTTCTTTGGGGTGGGGAACTTCTGTATGGCCTCTACCTTCTCTTTGGATGGAGTAATCCCTTGTTCTGTTAGATTAAAGCCTAAAAATTTCACCTCATTTGCAATGAATTGGGACTTGTCTAATTTGAGGGTGATATTATTCTCTGATAATTTCTCTAACACCTGTTCAACCCTATTACAATGGTCGTCCCAATTCGCTGAAGTCACCAGTAGGTCGTCGACGTATACTGTCGTAAACTTCAGTACTTCCTGCCCCAATATTCTGTCCATTATCTTTACAAACACCGCCACAGAATTTATTAAGCCAAAAGGTAACCGCTTAAACTGATAGTTTCTGCCCTCGAATATGAATGCCATATATTTCCTACTATCAGGGTGGAGTTCTACCTGCCAGTAACCGCATACCGTATCCCATGAGCTTATATATTTGGTTCCGTGAAACTTTTTCAATATCTCCTCTATCTCCCCAGGTGATGTGCGGTCGTTAACAATCATTTTGTTGATCTCCCTAGCATCGAGACATATACGTACCTTTCCGTTCTTTTTTGGCACAGCTATGATTGGGCTGGTAAAGGGCGAATGACTATACTCGATTATGTCGTCCTCTATCATCCTGTTTAATTCTTCCCTGACTTCGTTCTTTAGCGAGTATGCGATCGGGTACGATTTCCTGTTAAATTCCACCGGAGTTTTGAATTTTATGGTGCACTGATAATCTCTGGCTTTACCTGGAGCGTTCGAGAATATGTGTTTATAATTGTTGTATACCTTAATTAATTGTTCCGCCTGTGTTTCGCTGATCAGACCCCTTGCTTTCGTCCTTTGGAAATCCCGTATTTCTTCTAACTTTTCTAACCACAACTCTGGGTTTTCCTCCTGATATAAAGGCATGTTGATTGGACGATCGGCACAATAATAATGGTTAACTATCGCTTGATAAGGTGTGTTGTCTGTACCATTTCCTTGGACATCGATTAAATTATTGGTCCAAATTCCCTTGTTAGTTTTTAAAGTTATTACCTTACCTTCCAAATCTATTACAGCATTGTATGGCCTAAGTATATCGCAGCCTATTAGGATACTCATGGGTAAATTATTCGTCACTAATAACCCTATTGGTATTGTTACCCCGTTACTAGTCATCTCTAATGACACCTGTTTCTTTATTGATTTATTTTGCCTCCCCGTTGCTCCGACTAAAATGATGTTATTTATAGGTAGAGTGGGTATTGGTAAATTACTATTTTGTTTGATCCTCTCTAACTCAACACTATCGATAAGTGATACGTTTGACCCCGTGTCAATGAGTAATATCGCTTCTATGCCATTGATATTTGCTTTGATCTGCACGATACTATTATTCCCTTGGTTACTATTTTTAATGATATTGTCACCCTCTTCTAATAACTCCTCTCTAATATCCTTAAGATAATTATTTATTCTTAATATAGTCCCGTCTTTGTCCTGTCTATGTTCGTAACTAGTTACCCCATAATATTGGTTCAGTGAAGGGCGGTTTTCCTTTTCCACTGCCGCGTTTAGTTTAAATGAGCCACGGTCTCATTGGCCCGGTCTCCCGGAACATTGGGTTGCTGACCCGTTTGTGTTTCCTGCCTGACCTCGGGATTACCATTAATATGTTGGCTATTCGTCGTGTTACCCTGGCTACCTGGCGCCTGTTGTGGGTAAAACATGTAAGTGGGTACATGGGGTGGATATGGCCGTCGGTTATTGGCCATTGTATAATTTACCTGGGGCCTATATTCATTTTGGTTTCTCCTATCGCCTCCTCCTTGGTCGCCCCCGTTACGATAACCATTACGTTGACCATAATTATTTCCCCTATAGTTATTTCCGCGATAACTGTTTCCCTGGTGGAAGTTTCTACCGTAATTATGCCCGGTGTAATTAATTACCTCTGTTTGGTCCCGGATAGTTACGGTTATTTGGACCCTGAGTGTTATCACTTCGGCCATTTGGTGGGGTATTATTGTTCTGATTATTGGTGTTTAGGTTATTACCGTTTCCACCTCCATTCCGGTTTGGTCCATTATTGTTGTTATTGTATTCTACCTTACGATTGGGGGGTTGGTAATCCTGGAACCTTCCTGTGGATTCACAATTTTCCAATAATTTGGCCAGATCGGCTATTTTACTGAGCTGTTGGTATAATTGAGCATCTTTGATAACATAACTGTAATGTCCAGCTAACTGCCTTACCAAACATTCTTCTGGGATCGGCGGTATCAACTTACGTGCTAAGCATACCTTTCCCAGGAAATAAGACGTCGGGGACTGTCCATTGGACGCGTCGTATTTGCCATAGAAAATATCCATTCTTACCCTGTTTTGTGCAGTCTCCGACCAATACTTCTCCTTGAACTGGCGTTTAAACTCTGCTAAATTCGTGATTTCGGGTCGTACCGCTATCCACCAGTTATCCCTAGTGTTTTTAAACGTCTCGTCTAGCATCTTCCTTATCCTGTCCCACCTTGTTTCTCTATTTCTCCCAATAAACTCCTCCATTCTCTCTAAAAATTCCATTGGGTTTCGTCGATAGTTTTGGAAGTTGATTACTTCCCTGTTTTCACCATGACACGTATGAGTATTTACTATAGGTGTGTCTCTCAGCGCCTCTAATCTTTCCTGCAGGTTTTTCTCTCTCTGGTCTATTTCCAGTATACTATTTTTGTTAGTTTTTATTTGTTCGTCCAGCCTGTTAGCGATGTCATATGTTTTCTGCATCCTCTCGCTAACGTCTTTCTGGACTTCTCCCACCTCCTGCATGATGGCGTCTTGGTTCTGCCTTACCATGTTTTCGAGATTTCTAACATCTTGTTTGGTCTCTACTGTTTGTTCCTCTATATTTTCGAAACTGGTATTATTTCCCTCCTGTAACCTTTCCAACTGTTTCTCCATGTTTTCGACTTTCCTGTCACTATCGATTTTATTATCATTGATCGTTTTGTTTACTGTTTCGTACTTTATGCTAATCTCTTTTTTCAGGGACTCTATACATTTTTTATTCGCCTCCTGAAATAGCTCTAGTTTTTTCCCATTGTCATTTATTTTCTCGGTTATATTCTCCCTTAAAGATTCTATGTTTTTATTATTATCCTCCTTCAGGGATTTTATTATTTCCTCCTTATCTTCCTGTCTGTTTTTATTCAGGGATTCTATATTTTTGTTCATATTTTCGTTTAGCGTTTGGAACATCTTCTCATTAGAATTTTTGTTTGTTTCTTCCATTTTTTGGAGCATCATCATTAATATATTCGCGTCAACACTCCCTGTTATTTTTTCTAGTTCGGGTTTCTCTGTTTGTTCTACCATTTGTATGGGTTCTTCTCCCGTTTGTTCCTCTATTTCATCTGCCGTTTGTACTGGTCTTTCCATTTCTAGTGTGGGCGGTTCTAATTCCGTTTCCTCCATTTGTACTGCCTCTCCGTCTTCCACACTTAACTCAGGTTCCACATTCTTCTTCGCCTTTATTCCCTTAGGTAGGGAGGGGGGAGGAGGAGGAGGAGGAGGAGGAGGAGGAGGAGGAGGAGGAGGAGGAGGAGGAGGAGGAAGAAGAAGAAGAAGAAGAAGAAGAAGAAGAAGAAGAAGAAGAAGAAGAAGAAGAAGAAGAAGATATCTGGAATATTCTCTTCGAATATTATTGAGAGACTGATTTGGAATTTATAGAAAGAAGAAACTGAAATAATTAACATATGAAATCAAGAAGAAGAAGCAGTAGAAATATAAAATTTAATCTTTATATAACCGGGGGCGTTGGTATCCCGAAGCTCTCGGCATTATCCGAAGTATGCAAGTTTAGATGCAAAAAAAAAACATCACAGTTGAACAAAAGTAATGTAAGTTTCCATGTTGTTAGCTTGATGTGTCTAAATAGGGTAAGAAAAGGTTTGCGTCGCCATCGATAATGGGCGCTCGCAAAAAAAAAAAATCATACAACTATTTGTAAAAACATCTTATTTTTCTCGCAAATACCTCGATAAATACGGTAAATATGATAAATAAAATGCAGGGCCAATTTACACAGCATAAAATATTAAACTAAAATGATTTTCACAAAAAAGAAATTTACTGGTCCAACAGTAAATGAAATAATGAAAATGAAATAATTGCACACAGTCAAAAAGTAAACTTATTCGTGGAACGTACCGATTAAGAAATTTAAAGCCACCAACATTAGTGTTTCATCCAGTTTGCAACGACTGCGAGATTAGAAGTTTTAGCGACTGGATTCATCAGTATGGAGTACACACGATGAGTGAGGAAACTCGACAGTTTACGCAACACAACGGCGGAGAACTAATTGGCTGTCGCTAAACAAAGTTGTGAGACGTAATTTGATTGCGCGACTGTACTCTGTAAGACGTTCAACTGGCATGGATTCAAATCAACACAACACGCTTTACAGTAAATATAGGCCTACACTTACGTAACAATTACCGACAGGTTCTGGATGGTCTCTCCTAGTCGACAGTCAACCTCACACCCGAACTCACAATACTAAACCTGTGTGTGTGTGTGTGTGTGTGTGTGTGTGTGTGTGTGTGTGTGTGTGTGTGTGTGTGTGTTTTGTGGTTTTAAAGTTGCCACCCGGGTTGGCATCCACTTTAAAGTTGATCGTTGTAGGTGTAGCCAGCAACTTCAGGTTACACTAGTGCCCAGGATTCTTCGATTGTACACTACTGAATCCCGTAAATTCGTAACCGCGTTTTAACGAAAATCTATTTTCCTCCTTTATCTCTAGTTGATATACGTAATTACACACTCTCGTGCGCACGCGCACAGATGCGCGGATCCACAAGTAAGAAGTAAGAAATTCACAGAAACAATTTACGCCTCAGAAAGTTCAGATAAAATTTCTACAATCCTGCTTAGGAAACCACTTTCCTTCGTGATAAGCTTAGTTTTATTTTTAAACATTAAAAAACGTTGTTTAGTATAGTTAAAAATTACACTTCCAAAAAACTAATTACTTCTGAAAGAAAAAGAATTCTGAGAAAGCAAAATTTTTCACTTTCTTATATTTGTTCCCCTTTCACAATACTTCTTAGGATCCAAACCTGATATATAGGCCTACATAAGATTTCGGAGAAGGCAGATTACCTTGAACAAGGTAGAAGACACACGTATACAGTGGTGTATGTGTGTGTGTGTGTGTGTGCGCGCGCGCGCGCGTGCAGAGAGATAGATACAGAAACAGACAAATGGGTAAGGAAAAAGAGAGAGATCATGTGTGGAATCTAATTGAAATTCAAATATTATAACCAAACTCAAATGTTTATTCTTGTAAATTGTACGTGTACGTACATATAGCAAGATGAGCACTATTAATGCGGTTAAATCTGTTTACCTGACGTAGATATAGAGCGTCGCGCACTGCTGTATATGCCACAGCTACGAGTCCAGTATTATCACCTGTTATTTACATTCGTTATCGGGTTACTATCACACAAACCGAGTCGGTTGCTTACCAAACACGCTGACACGGTACTATAACTTGATCCCCGCCGACAAACGGAATGTCAGCCATCAAAAAGCGACGTTTAAGCTGCAGAAGAAATCGGAAGCCGTCTTCAAGCTAAAACATAAAGAATCGCGATCATATCAACAACACACTGTCAGTGTATTACTATTTTCGATCTGACAAGTCTTTCCTTCTAAAATCTTTTGGGGGCCTAACTTACAAAATTTTCTTACGTTTATTTTTGTCACGTACATTACTGTAGTCTTCTGATCTTCTTCGACCGACTTTATTTGTTAATCGTTCTTCTCGGCTATGTCGGTCTTCACTCGCTTTTTGGTTGGATTCTTGATCCGTACCAGCCAGCTGGAATTCAACTTTCGCTGTCATACATTACTAAAAATAAAAAAATTGATCTTCGTATCCCTCAGTAGGTACTTTATTTCCAAACGTTCTATTAATGACGCCACAAATTGTTTCTTATATATACAATACTATTTCTAACTCTTTATTATATGATACGTCTTATCCTAAGCAACTGAATTGACGTTCTTTTCACCAGTTTCATCCACTGTAACTATTTTAGACCCTACTGGCTCTCTGCCACTTTCGTTTCTAAACAACACTTTTTATATCATACGGTGTTGAAATTACTTGAGAATGTGTAGTGATATTTGCAACTATCTTTCGGTTTGCCAAACTGTTCGCTTATAACAAAAGATTTAATAATGCGTTCCAATATTACTTAAAAAAAAAAGTATTCAAATAGCTACGATGAAAGAGTGGAGGGGGGCTTCAGACACTTATGCAACTTTTAGCACGGCTGTGAACTGCGTAATTTATTCTATTACACTGTATCGATATGATTTGGAGGTTGTTGGCAGCACTGATGTGTCCAGCAGTCACTCAACAAAGGCCGCACTGAGAGTAAATTGTGGTTTTTGTGTGTGCGCGTGCCTACAATTAGTTTAGCTTAGTTTAACACGGCCGCTATTGTAATTATCGTGCACGTGTCCATACAGGCGCTTGCGCACTGCCTACTTTTGGAGATATCTGTTGCGACGAACCTCCGACGCTCTAGGGAGTAGTTAGGTGTAAGATCACTACAGATGAAAGGAGTAAAACAGAAGTAAAAGGCGGAATTAGCCAAGCAAAAGCGACTTTGACAAAAGCAAGTTCTTAAGGTGTCAAAGTACGGACTTGAAATTAGGAAATGGCTTTGAAAAGTGTACGTTTAGAACAGTTGTGTAACTAGGAACTGCTCCAGGGGGGATGAGATTACTTTTGGGGGGGTAGGAGTGACGAGACTAACTTTTCCCTCAGGACAAATGAGACATTCAGGATTCTTCCCATATAATTTTATAAATAGATTTTATAAATACTTTGCGTCTCAAAGATTTTGAGCAAAGCAACAGTGAAGTATAACGTACGAAGAAAAAATACAAATGGAAAAGCGCTGATTTCAAACCCTTAATCTTGACTGAAATCTTGACTGATTGTTACTCAAATTAAAAGTGATAAATCTCATGTCATTAATGTCACTTTAATTCTAAATTTGTATGTTTAATAAATCTTGTGAAAATGAGTCTTTCTTATGATATTTTGGAAAACTCGAGTCTGTTAGTCCTTCGGACTTTCATTTAACGATCTATTTTCCGGAATATTTTAAAAAACTTATAGTTTTGTGTTAAAGTATATTATATGTTAATGTAAAGTCCAGCATTAAAATCTTTTCACTTTCCCGAATCGAAGTCAAGAAGTTGATAATTTACCAACGATAGCTCAAACCATAGAGATATTAGACTACAGTAGGCACTATAAGGGAGAGTCTGTCTGGGTATAAGATAAAGGTAGATTAATGCCTTCGCTTTCTGGCACGTGCATAACTGCTTTTTGAGGCTGCCAATAGTAACGTTATTTATCAGATATTAAGTGATTCCCATTGTTAAGAAAACTCTATTTTTTTAATTTAGAAATGTTGTGATTCCTTTTTATTTCTACAGTTATTATAAGCCTTATTTTAACAGATGTCAACTGTCTTAGAAAGAGCTCTACAGATTACGGAATTAAAAAAATTTTTAATAGCTCTGAGGGCGACTGATCCCTTGAACCCCCCTCCTGGAATTATGCCACTGGTTTGGTGTAGTTACGTCACTGAAGGAGTGTCGGAGACTCATTAATTTAAAGTCCGGACTACCGACGCATGATGAAAGTCACATGAACTGATAAGACAAAACGCAGCGAGGTTTTTAAAAAGAGAGTGGAAGAGAAATAAGTCTGTGGAAGTAAATAGCAAAAGATAGTAGAGCTACTCGTTCAGCCTACCGAAGATGGCTGCTGCGGGTGCTACCGAAACGTCTAGTGCTTACAACAGTCCATGGCCGATCGGAACCTTTTACCACATCAGAGCGGAGTTTATTGGCCACTTAGTGAGACATGAGGGGCTCCTAAAAACAATAACAGACGCAAATGGCACAGTCAACAACAGACTTGTTCAGGTAATGGCGAATGCTGATGATATTATCATTATTTGTGGAAATAAAGGATATTTACATTCACTAACACAAGAACTGATACAAGGCTCAGAAAGGTTGGAATGTGAAATAAATTGCTACAGAACGAAGTATATGACAATATATAGTAGAAATAACTAGTCTCTAGAACAACTACGTGTAAATGAATGTGCTTTTAATGCAACACAGGAGTTTCGGAGACAGGACGGGCAATGTTTGCGATCACGTAAAAAAGCTTAAAGTGTTGCGAAGAACGTATGGGTCAGTAATGGATGGGATAACTAGTGTATTAGGAGCATCCAATAATTAAGATAACTATATAATGATTGAGACTTCGTGGGAAGTTCTAAATATAAAAGTATTAAATGGCCTGGGCATGTTGAAAGCATGGAGGACGGAAGAGTCCCAAAAACGGTTTTTGCTGAGCAACCTAGTGGGAGACTCTAAGAAGAAGGCCACGAATAAGATGGTTTCATAAGGTAAGGTGGCATAAGGTGAAGAGCGTTCTCAGACAGCTAGGAGTCAGACGGTGGACACAATTTCCCCAAGACTGGGAAGAGTGGAAAGCCGTTAATGCCAAGCCGAGGTTCTGCCTGGGCTATAAAACTTATAAAACAATGAATGACGGATGATGGATGATGGAAGAATTAACGTGTAGCAGATCATAAACGATGTAGGATGCACAGATACAGTGGAAGGAAAAAACGCATGAGGAATGGAAAACTTTTACCAATCGATCTTCGGATTCATCACCAAGGACGGGAGGATTTTCTGTCTATAGTCTCCTCCAAACTTAAAATAAAGATTTATGGAAAAACCGGTTGGGTGGAGCAACTTTTTATTGACGTACCGGTGACTGAGCTTTCCAAGTAGTAAGTAGAGGTTCGAGAAACTTTTGTTCATGGGTTTATTGTGATCCTGTTGCGGGAACTCCAAAGTCATACGGCTTTGTGTTTGGTGTCTTTTGGTAACGTTTCAGAGATCGGATGTGGCTGATTAGATCGTGTACAGATTGCCTGTAGCCTATAACGTGAAAATTGCACTCTCAACAATTTTACGGGGACAAAGTCATGTTATACCAAGGGAGAAATATAAATTCGTAGAAAGCGGGGAGAAAATAATACTAAAACTACCGATTAGAGCGGTAGTACTTCAAAGTAAGAAATATTAAAATGTTGTAGTAGGGCGCAGTAGTTGTTCATAAAGACGACCTTGCGTTGACGCCCGTGAGTCGACTAAAAACTATGAAAAGTAACATAGCGGACGAACCGTCATAAAACTGTATTATTTTCAAGGGATGTCAGAAAACTTCCCTACGATTGCAAAAAGTTAAGTGCATCTAACAAAAGGAACCGTTAGGTTAGACAGAGAGCGAGAAGAGCGAGATGGAGAGAGACGCTAAGTTTCCTACCACATTTTCACGCGCAAATAGTTGACGAATAACGGAAAGCGTCATTTTTTACGCGGGACGTGTTCACCAGACAGATTGGGTAAATTTGAAATTAGCGGTATGTCAGACCAATCGGTGTGTATTTTGTAGATAGTTGGTGAGGGTAGTTTGTAGCAATGTATAAAAAAAAACGAAGTGCAGGAAGTTAAGTTAGTCTACGGGGAGATTACAATTCAAAGACTCGTATTTAGTGTATTAAGAAATTTGTCAGTAAATTAAATAATTATATTTCAATCACAACGGAAAAGTCAGTTACGGTAACGCGATATTAAGCCTTGTGGAAGTTACGTATCATAAACACTTAATAAGCGTTGACAAGAATAATTTTCAGAGTAACTAGAGAAGATAAATTAAAATCGAGTAATATATCCAATTTTTACTTAGTACAACATCAATCGTTGAATATCGAAATACATAGCGAAATTTAATGTGTCAAACATTACGGGACAGTCGGTCGAGAGTAGTTATCAATCCGGTGTTGGACGCACTTAGCTTTGATAAGGATATACTGAGTATTCAACAAGTGTATTAGTATACGGCACATATATAATTATCACTAAGTTAATTAAGAGAATTGTGTAATACCTGTGAAACCAGTGTAAAAATAGTGCAAACTAACAAGGATAACTGTTCAACGGTCAACGTCAGATCACCAACCTGGAACCCGCAGAATTGTTGACATCCGCAGACAACCTTGACAACCCGCAGAGTGAATTCAACATACACGTAAATAATAAAATGAACACTCATTTTAATATTGCTTATAAATTTTAAATGTATGTTGTAACAAAATGTAATTTTGTTATTTTCGGAGTTACAAAAAAAAATGTAATAAAAAATTGTAATAAAAAAATTTGTATTTATTTAATTAATTATTTAATTATTTTTGATGTATTTATGTAATTTTATTTCTTTTAATTATTAATTTAATCAATTTACTAGTTTAGAATAATCAGGATTGTTTTTCCGCGTTAATTATATTATCTCATAACATAATCGATTAGCGGTCTTTCGTTATTCTGTGATGTTACTCCTTCAGTGATGTTAGTTGCTTCTTTTCTCGGAGTCCAGGTGTAAACTTTTATCTGGAATTCTTCTATCTATCTTTTTATCAATAAATGAAACTCAAAATTATAATATTTAAATAATTTATTAACGTTAGAGATACTAATCGACTTTGAATCGATTAGTTAATCGACAATTACAAACTCTACCTCAGGGCTATTAAACTCAGTTTATAAAATATTAATGTTAAATTGCAGGTTCTTTTAGCTGTTATTTTATAATAGTCAGAGAAAGAGCAAAGCTGAAAAGTATAATGCTTACAATAAAAACTGCTTAGTTATCTAAAAATACAAAATTATTATTGAATAGAAAATGTTAATAAGATAAATTCTCGAACCAGACTTGAGATGCCGTCCTGCAGTCGCCGCAAAGGATTCTGGGATTATTCCATCATGGCCGCCCACGTGATGAGTGTATACGAGACGCCTTCACTGCAGAATTCCTTCAAATAAATGTTGGTTATTGGTGTTTTCCTCTTCCACGCAGTAGTAGTTAATTCCTCTTCATCACAGTGTAATTATTCGAGCTTAGTGGTCAGTTGTTCGGCTTGGCAATCAGTGTTTTCAATGTGTTTTTGTTCCAATGGCTGTGAGGTTTTATAATGTCCAATTTCGTGTTGATAAAATTTAGAATTCTCGTTTATTTCGTTCTACCATCTGTGTTATAACTTCAATCCTCCATAAATAAATTAATTTGGTTGATTCCAGGTTCTCTCAGTGTTTATTAATTATAGTTTTACACTTTTATAGGTTCGGTTATATTCAAAAATTATCTTCTCTCTTTTTAAATGAAGTAATTTGTCTGAGCTCGTTTAGAAGTGTCCGTCTCAACGTGTAACAATCAACTAACTCCTTCTTCCTCTATACAATCAGTTCTGGCTGAATTAATATTAAATCTACATAGTTTTAACCAGATGGCATTTCCGCCTAAGTAATTGACTTTTACATTAAATGATTAATTACATTTTTACTATTATTTAATTTTATTAAATACTAATTACATAATTACTTTCCTTAGTTAATTCTGCGTTATTTAATACCAAACATGATATACTTTATAGTATTTTTAAATCGAAAAGTCAAATTTACAGTATATTAGAATGTAGGCCTTAACTGTATTTCCTGTCACCTCAAATGGTTTACAATTTCTATTATGTTCTAGTTATCATTGAGCAAGATCA
Organism: Magicicada septendecula; assembly: GCA_034769895.1. Classification (NCBI taxonomy): domain Eukaryota; kingdom Metazoa; phylum Arthropoda; class Insecta; order Hemiptera; family Cicadidae; genus Magicicada; species Magicicada septendecula. The sequence goes on from CM068371.1 coordinate 394,608,139, forward strand.
CTGATTGAAATAAAATGGTTATTTTCATTTAATTCTTTGTAATTTTATGATTTGGGTTAATTAATTTACATATTATCTTTAATTTAGGCTTTCCTCTTATATTCCAGTGTTATTAAACTTGCATTTTTTCTAATAATATCTTATACATTTTTTCAATACCTTTACAAAGTATTGTTACAGTTATAATATACATAATATACAGTAATTGATTTACATTATATAATTTTCATCAATTTAATTAATTTCCTTTATTTTATTTACTAATTACAAGGTTTGTGTCATTTACCATTTGGCCTAGGTTTTATGTTAGTTCATTTACAATGTTTATTATTATTCCAGCTTGCTAATACCCTCTCTGACCTACAATTCTTATGACATCTTAACTAAATTACCCTTATTTAAATTACAGTAAGGTTTATTATTAATTAATATTATTAAAACATAACAAATATTTTATAACAAAAAATATACTTCATCTCAGACATTCAAGCCTTGAGTTCAATGAACTGTTATAATAAACAAAACACATCTGTTTTTTCATCAACTAAAATATTTCTTAAAATTAATTTTCATGCAGTCCTTGCTGTTTTTGTTTTATTTTAGGGATTTACCCTTGATCACTCCACTTATGTATTGTATATTCTTTATCATTTTTTGTCACTTTGTCTGATATTATATGACAAAGATTATCACTTATATTAGATCATCCGGATTCGCTTTTCATTATAAGATTAAATTACACTGGTACATTTTTACATTTATTCTAGAACCTTCACTTACACCTAATTCACATTTACTCTTATTTTATTGCATTATACTTTTCTATTTATTTTCATGTTTTTTTTGGGAGCTTTTAAATTTATTACATATCGTTGTTTCTCTAATAGTTGTTCTTTTATGTTGGACGTTTGTCTATATTGGGCATTTCCTGACCTACTCCTATACTACCTGGGTCTAATTACTTTATACATAAGCCTATCATTATTTTTCTATAATTTCTTATATATATTGAATGGTTGATTTTAATTATTTTATCTCTCCTAACTATTATTTCACTACTTTGTGGTCCTTGACTAATTTTTATAGTGGTTTTCATTGATGTCATTTTATTTTTATTTTATATATGATCATTTTTTAAATTAGAATAATATGGATAATCTGTCATGCTACAATGTCAATCTTATTTGGTGACTCAATAAGTCTAAGATTCCATTGCCAAGAAATAAGCACGAACAAATTTTATAGTAAATTTATTGAAGTACTGACTTATAAATTTTGTAATATGTGAATGCAATCGTTATTAAAAAACTTAATTAATAACAATCAAATTGTGTTTATTTATTACTGGCGCCCTGGGATAATTCTTAAGAGTCGGTACACTAAAGTAAGTGTGATATCTTGTTGCTGAGAATTAATATATGATTAATATTGTCATTGAGTAATTCAGCTTGATCAAGTCTTACTTTATACATGCTCGTAGGCCAATTTGTATGAAAGTTGTAACGTGAAATAGTAGTAAGGCCTATTAAAAGTGTATTACATTCTGGCGCCCGGAACGTGGGACTATTGAGTCACTAATAGAATAGTAAAGTAAGAATAAAATAGAATTAAGAATAACAATAACATAAGACATAGTTGTATGATTACGCGGAGTAAGAGTAGGAAAAACAAAAACACACAGAACAACACGCACGAAGTAGACAATAACATGAATACAGAAACAACATCCCACGATAACGAAATGGAATTCGACATAAACAATCAGCTAGGAGATCCTCAGATACTCGCACACATTTCAATGGGGAATCAAGAGTCAGGGACGCGGGGACAGAACGACGAAAATGCAGAAACACAACAGATTACACAAGAAACACTAGTAGAGGTTAGAGAGAGACCGGTATATCAGACATTACCAGAGACAGACAAAGACTCCGATATATATATACAATACTCCAACGACTATTACAACAAACACAACGAATTGAAGAACAATCGAAAGAAACAAAAGAACAGGCGGAAAAAACAGCACGACAGATAGCACAGCAAGCGACATAACAAAAACAAAAGTATCAGAGCAGATACACAAACAAAATATGGAACTAAGAAACGAAGTAATCGCGCAACTCAATCAAGAAAAAGCAAATAACCAAAACGTTCTCCAGAAGTTTAGAATAGACACTGATAATAAGATCCACGAAAATTGTGATAAGATTAATACCGAGATTAGTGCCAATACAAAACAACAGATTAAAGAGCTTGATGAAAAGTACAATAATAACTTTAAAATAATTACTGAAACAGTAAGTGTAAACAATAGAAGATGTGCAGATAACACGGCAGCTATAAATGAATTGAAGGCCGAAAAACTAAAAGAGTTGGAAACTAAAATTGATAGCAAGTCTCACGAGACATATCTTAAGTTACAACAAATACAACGGGAAGTTAGAACTAAACTAGCGTCAATAAGCAACACACCATGTAGTCGGGGCATGACAAATGAACATATTAAGGACATAAAATATAATGGTACGGGTGATTTCCCGATGGAATTTATTAAAGAATTGAACGAAATATTCAGAGAACATTATCAAGATGCAGGAAACATCAAGTGGATAGCAAGACATCTTGAGAGAGAGGCAGCAGTGTGGTGGAGATTAGTAAAAATAGCGTTACCAATTTCGTTGATTTCACTGACGCATTTATAAATAAATATTGGAATGACGTCATTCAAGAGAGAGTAAGAAATGAACTGGAGTTCGGAAGGTATCACGCAGAGAATGGAATGAACATGATCCAGTACTTAGAGCGTAAACTATTAGAAAACCGTCAATTAATTCCGCCAATACCAGATAAATATTTAATTAGGAAAATCTCTAAACATTATCCACATGAAATACAAGTTGCATTAATTACTCGTGGTGTAGTTACAATCGATGAATTCGAGCAAGTATTACTAGAATTTATGAGTTTGAGAATTGACACGAGGGAAGCGAGCCGAGTGTATTGTGAAGGCAGGCGAAAGCGTAAGCCGTGGACGAGGGGTGAAGAGGAGAGAGAGCGAGCAGCTGAACAAGGGCGCGCTAACGAAAGTGAAATTAGGTCAGCTACGTCACACTACCCCAAACGGCAAAACAGGTTTAAGAATGAAAACGAACCTATTCCGTCGACTAGCAGTGCAAACGGTAACAAAATTAATACCGCTATGCCAAAAAACTAGATAAGTTATGTAAATATGAAATAGACTTAAGTACTATTAATAAATATATTAACACTACCTTTCTAGATTTAAGAGATGATTTAATGGTCAATGATGATGTCAACGTAATATGTCGAGTGAATAAATGCCCGGAAGTAAGAATCACGTTGAATGGAGTGCCTACGTATGCTTTGGTAGACACTGGAAGCCAGGTAAACGCCATCTCGGAACAGTGGTTTAAAAACAATAAGAGGGAGTTGGGTAATTTAGAAATGATAAAATTGTCAAATACCGTAACTAAGGGTACAACCGGCAATAAGTCAAAAAGGGTCACACAACAAATCTTATTAACTGTCCAGATCGAAAGTTTAAAAGTCGATAGTGTCTTTGTAGTTGTACCAGAATTAATAAAAGACTGTATCTTAGGCGTGGGATTATTGGAAGAAAATGGGTGCGTGATCGACCTGAACAACAAACGATTAAGGATTCAGGGAGATCAAAACTAGGAAGGAACTACAGCAGAGATGCTACGAGTAGAACTCTCATCTGCCGATGAAGATATCGAAGAATTGATTGAACAGAAGGTGCAAGCTATCAGAGAGATAACCGATGCTGAACGGAGCGAGCTACAACATATCTTAATGGAAAATAAAATGGTATTCCGAGATACGCCAGGTAGAATTAACTCATATCAGCATAAATTCGAAGTTACCGATCGGACACCATACTGTCACAGAGGATGGCCGATTCCGATGAGATACAAGGAAGCAGTGAAGGCAGAAATCCAGAAGATGGAGGCGCATGGTATTATTGAAAGGGCCCAGAGTCCATACGTCAACCCTATGGTCACTGGCATAAAGAAAGACCAGACGGTTAGATTATGTTTGGACGCCCGTAAATTAAATTCAGTAACAATTCCGGACCATGAGGGAGCCATTCCAATTAATGAGATACTGGCAAAATGTGGTAACATTAAAGTCATGTCCACAATTGACCTCCGTAGCTCATTTTGGCAAATCCCATTGTATCAGGAATGTAGAGATTTTACTGGGTTTTCGTACGAGGGCAAATGCTATCGGTACACGGTGACGCCGTTCGGATTGAAGACTAGTCTAGCAAGTTTAACGCGTGGTTTGGACAGGGTGTTATCGGAAGAAGTGAAGGCATTTACTATCTTATATGTAGATGACTGCCTATGTATCTCGGATAGTGTGGAAGAGCACCTACGACACTTAAAATTGTTATTACGTGATATAAAACAAGCCAACTTAACTGTCAACTTTAACAAATCCCAAATATTTCGTAAAGAGATTGATTATTTGGGATATCGCTTAACAACAGAGGGTATTACCGCCGCACCGGATAAGATTAGAGCCATTCAGGAGTTTCGGAAGCCAAAGAATCAAAAACAATTCAAAGGAAAATTTTAACATACGACAATTAAAACCTTATTATGAGCAATGACCCATTGTTACACACACGAACACTGACACTACACAGCTACTAAAACAGATTGTAATAGCACACAAACGTCTATGTATGTAATAATTGTAAGATTAGAATACTGTTGTAATGGACAGGATGATCTTTGTTAATTACTCAACTGTATAGTAATTACAAAAGGTATTAGCGTAGTTGCTATAGATTTACTACATTATAAAATGGGTTAAGGGAAACTAGAACGTAAACAAACCTTAGGGTAGAATGCCATTGTATAACATTGTGTTAGGATGAAAGTGAAAATGGGACAGAATATCTTAACTTAGTTGTTTGACCAGTTGTCAAGGGGGGGGGGCGGAGAGTCTGTTTGCAAACAAACATTAAAATGCCGTTGACACTTAGGGTACAACAACAAATAGTCAGTAGATAATGTTACAATGTTGTGTAATATTAATTAGAAGTACTTAATATAATGTGATGTATAAACAAATGTATATTCTAGCAAAGTGTTAGACTAATCATTAATAAAATATAATTAGAATGGAATTAGGGACGCAGCAATAGAATCAATTCCAAATTCTAATAAAAATTTGACATAATTCGATTGGGGGACGATATAATGTGAAAATTGCACTCTCAACAATTTTACGGGGACAAAGTCATGTTATACCAAGGGAGAAATATAAATTCGTAGAAAGCGGGGAGAAAATAAAACTAAAACTACCGATTAGAGCGGTAGTACTTCAAAGTAAGAAATATTAAAATGTTGTGGTAGGGCGCAGTAGTTGTTCATAAAGACGACCTTGCGTTGACGCCCGTGAGTCGACTAAAAACTATGAAAAGTAACATAGCGGACGAACCGTCATAAAACTGTATTATTTTCAAGGGTGTCAGAAAAATTCCCTACGATTGCAAAAAGTTAAGTGCATCTAACAAAAGGAACCGTTAGGTTAGACAGAGAGCGAGAAGAGCGAGATGGAGAGAGACGCTAAGTTTCCTACCACATTTTCACGCGCAAATAGTTGACGAATAACGGAAAGCGTCATTTTTTACGCGGGACGTGTTCACCAGACAGATTGGGTAAATTTGAAATTAGCGGTATGTCAGACCAATCGGTGTGTATTTTGTAGATAGTTGGTGAGGGTAGTTTGTAGCAATGTATAAAAAAAAACGAAGTGTAGGAAGTTAAGTTAGTCTACGGGGAGATTACAATTCAAAGACTCGTATTTAGTGTATTAAGAAATTTGTCAGTAAATTAAATAATTACATTTCAATCGCAACGGAAAAGTCAGTTACGGTAACGCGATATTAAGCCTTGTGGAAGTTACGTATCATAAACACTTAATAAGCGTTGACAAGAATAATTTTCAGAGTAACTAGAGAAGATAAATTAAAATCGAGTAATATATCCAATTTTTACTTAGTACGACATCAATCGTTGAATGTCGAAATACATAGCGAAATTTAATGTGTCAAACATTACGGGACAGTCGGTCGAGGGTAGTTATCAATCCGGTGTTGGACGCACTTAGCTTTAATAAGGATATACTGAGTATTCAACAAGTGTATTAGTATACGGCACATATGTAATATTATCACTAGGTTAATTAAGTGAATTGTGTAATACCTGTGAAACCAGTGTAAAAATAGTGCAAACTAACAAGGATAACTGTTCAACGGTCAACGTCAGATCACCAGCCTGGAACCCGCAGAATTGATGACATCGCATCGCAGAGTGAATTCAACATACACGTAAATAATAAAATGAACACTCATTTTAATATTGCTTATTAATATTAAATGTATGTCAATCTTATTTGGTGACTCAATAAGTCTAAGAATCCATTGCCAAGAAATAAGCACGAACAAATTTTATAGTAAATTTATTGAAGTACTGACTTATAAATTTTGTAATATGTGAATGCAATCGTTATTAAAAAACTTAATTAATAACAATCAAATTGTGTTTATTTATTACTGGCGCCCTGGGATAATTCTTAAGAGTCGGTACACTAAAGTAAGTGTGATATCTTGTTGCTGAGAATTAATATATGATAAATATTAATATTGTCATTGAGTAATTCAGCTTGATCAATTCTTACTTTATACATGCTCGTAGGCCAATTAGTATGAAAGTTGTAACATGAAATAGTAGTAAGGCCTATTAAAAGTGTATTGCAAGCCTATATAATAATTCAGTTTTAAACAGTAGCTTAAACGTGCATTGCAACTTTCACAAGAAAACTAAGTATGTTGAAACTACTACCATTTTTTATTGTACTAAAAAACGTTCTTTTACACTAGGTGTGAAATTAGGCAATCGCTGCAATCTCTGTGCGTAATTGGCTTTGTCGAAATAAAGTAGAAACGAAGAATAAAAGGGAAAACACAAAAAGATAACATTAGAAACATACGATAAAGTTACAAGACATATGTCTCCAAAAGAAGAGAAAGTTAGATCTAAGGAGACAACAGGACACTGAAACGCACCAACAAAATGGAGCACAAGACACTGAAATGGATTAGAAAAACTCAGAATTACTGAGGGATGTATGAGCGTGGAGGATAATATGGTAAGAAATAATGAAGAAGACCAAAACTTTAGTGGAAAGGCATGGTAGAATACGAAGCAAATAAGAAGAGAAAAGTATATAGATTTAAGAAGAATGATTTTAAGTAGAGAATACCGAAAATGGGCCGAGGCCCCAACGTTGTATGATGTGAAATGACAAAGAAAGAGCCAGGAGCCGATAAAATATACAAGCAGGAATAGTGACAACTCAAAAACTGGAAGTGACAATACACAAAGGAAGGTACTGCAACAAGCTCTTAGGATGGAAAACTCAGCACACGAGACCGGAGCAAGTCTTCGATATTGACCGTGTAGATGATGGTGGTGACAACAGTGTCACGTGGCACAGCCCGCAGCCCATGTGAAGGTCATTTGAAGGACGTAGAAAAAGAAGCGAAGAACATAATACAAGATTAGCGCCACCTAATTCTTGGGTCGTCTGTGCTGCAGTCTCGACTGTGTAGGCTAGCATAATGTTATACATGAAGTACACACAATGGAGGTCCGTGCAAATACAAATTAAATAACGCACGGAGAGGGGGGCAGACAGACGTAAGAGGTCAGAGCAGACTTAGTAACAACTATGTAAGCCAATTATCCAACGTGCAAGCAATGGCATTTAATGGTTTCCTTTTTAAAAAACAATTGAGTTACTGTCGGACAGCTGTGATTGTTGCTGGCAAAAGTAACGAGCTTCGCATTCACACCTACGCTTCACCACTTCCTGATGCCAATGGGAAAAGAATTGTGCTGCAACATCTGCAATTTGGAACAAAACGTAACTAAAATAATAAAAGCAATTACGTACAAGATGACTTTTGAAAAGACCGTCTCATATGGGGCTGAATCCGGGGCCGCAAGTAATGAAGTGGCACAAAAATTGGACGTAACAAGTAAATATACTTGTATATTAAGTATATTAGAAGATGCTTTAAAGCTCGATGGGCTATTTCTCTAGTAATCCATTCTCTATAAAATATGGTTTCCTCACATTTCCAAAGCACAAGAGGAAATCCATTGGAATACTCCATCGGAATCGATCGTTTCCTTCCGTCGTAAATCAGCGTATTCTTCCACTCAGTCCACTCTTGTCTATTCCTTGCGAGGGGTGATTTTAAAACTTCCTGTGCCAATCTGGTTTTCAGAATCAAGCTCAGGTGACCGTAACAAATACATTTTTATTTCTTTCTCTTTACAATTTTCGATTGTAGCTTCAATCCCAGAAGAAGACTTCCCATTGTAAGTATCCTTCTGTATTTCTCGGCCAAACTTTGATTACTTACAGCATCTTCATAAACAACCCGTTCTGTTGTCTGCAACGCCTGGCTCACTGATCTGCTTGATACGGGTGTTTCTGCCCCATACTAGTTACAACTTCAACAGTCGACATCTATACTTTTTCCTCTAGGAAATGGCGACCTGCTGGTATGTGCGACACAAATGTGGTAGCGAGTTTACAGAGTCAGTTGATAACGCAATTCCATAGGATGTCGACTTTTCAACGCCTTCCAGAATGTGGCCGAATTTTCTCCACGCATTCAGACCATTGCCGTGGAACAATCTGGCAACCCTGTTTAACGTAAATAGCCAACGTTTCAGAAGCGTCCCAAATAGTTGTGAATTTGCGAGACAGACTGCATTATTCTACTGTCGTATTTCGTGTGCGGACTTCTGTAGTTGATGACTTGTATTATTTATTGCAATAGTGTTAATTGTATGATATTTATTGTTGGTTACATTAGTTTAAATCCTAATGTTGTCCCTAATGTGTTGTTGGACAACTGTGAACTCGAAGGATCGTTATATACGAGTGTCTTTGTCTATATAAACTGTCATTAACGATTTATCTGGTGTTCAATTATTTCATTCCACTGTTTCAACACGTCGATCCACGAGACTGCCGTAATAAAAATATTTTCTTCTTGTTTTTCGTTACGCGGCCACACCATAGAAAGGAATTAAGGTGTCCCGTCAAAACTCTGCTCCATGGCACCTTATTCCATATCTTCTTTACGTCCTACACGTCTAGTGTTAATGTTTGTCCTAGATATTTGTATTGCCTTGTTGTCTTGATTACTTCACGGAAATTAGTAAGTAAATACAGATAAGACAAACTAGAGCAGAGTTCCAATTTTTCGAATTCCGAATTATCCGAGATACTTTTTTCTTTATCTCACTTTAATACACACATATAACTTACTTTATAAGTCCATAATCTTTTTATGTTTTCTGAATGGATATACAAAAGTGCATTGCGTGTCGGATAGCATTGTACAGAAATTCCACCATCGAACTGTGTTTAAGTAGGGTTCGGCTATGATAAAGCGGTGGGCGGCAGGCGACGTAGTATATAGATTGCACAGAAATTCCAATAACGAACTGTGTTAAAATACCGGGTATACTGGTTGGCTGATACGTGGAATAATGGTTCTTCCAAAATCTTGCAACGTCCATGGAATAAACTTTTTAAGCAAATGAACAATTAAATCCAGCGCAAAATGACGATGGTCAGGAAGATCGTGCCGACGAAACCGTACAGGAAATAATCCACAGAATTCCTGGGTGTGAAGATGTGACAAAAAGAGATCTTGAAGAATGAGGGAAGTTAATGAGGGTTAATAATGAGGGAAGAAACGACTTCAATGACGAAATCTGTGACAAAAATTTGATGCCATAACGGAAGATTCGTATGATGACATCCCGCATTTCATAAACAGACTTGTTGGCTGCCTCAGAACCGGCGTTACAATACATACAACAGTAACCCGAAGCTGAAGTATCCGACTTAATTTTAATAAAAAGATGGAGAAATTGCAACGAGGAAAAGAGCAAATACTACTCAAAAATAGACAACCATCACAACCTTTTTGATTCACTATACTTAATTTATATAGTACACTTAATTAAATTATTTTGTTAGTGTCCGTTTGAGCCTTCTCCATTTATTTTAAACTCTAGGTCTACTAGTATACAAAATTTGAAATGTGCATTTTACTGACAAATGATCACAGCATACTAATTAAAAACAATTTTTTTCATTTTCCCATTTGTCCGAGATAGCTGACGTGCACATTAATTCGGGTAATCAGGCACCACTGTGTGTAGCACGTCAGGGCATAAGGTGAACGTACTGATATAGAACTGAATAAATGTAGACAAATACAACCATTTGGTGTGTTGATAATAATAACAGACGAAAACGGCGGGCGATAAGGGTATACTAACGAAAGTTGAAACGAGACAAAGAATTACAAGATGCAAGACGTCGTTACAGTACCAAATAATAACGTAAGAAAATGTTTGTGTAAAACGATTTTGATACCATCGTCACATATGTGCACGGACCGGCCGAATAAAGAAATGGCGAAATGGAGGAGGGGAGAGTAGCCTACAAGAATAACACGGTTGGAGCAGACAGCCAAACTTTTTTGAGGGATGTTTTGCACCCGGATTGCTGTTGGTTGTACTACACGCAAGAAGACACGGGAACCGCGGCAGCCCCTAAAGTCTTAGGCCGAGATCCGTGGTTGCAGCTGGAGTGCGGCAAGATATCGTTATTGGCGCCGCTGCTACACAGAAAGAACATGAATATACCAGATGACATAAGCCCGTGTTCAGCCAATACTTATAGCAAACGATCTCTCGTGGCCGCAGGGGAACTGTTGCATCACTGCAAGACCCCACGTGATGACTCCATGGCTGCAGCTGTAGCTTATACACAGCAACGTTAACGTGGCCGGGACAGCCAAAGAAGACAAAATCACAACATCCGCACGAAAGGCAAAGCCTGAAAACTATTGGCGACTGAGAATGCCTGGTACAGTCTGGGCTTCGTGTGGCGGTCAGGATGAACATGCAACCAAAATTAAATTTTTCGGGCAGCAGAATACGCAATTATCTTCACAACGTAAATGGACAATGTTGTTGACGATTCAACTGAGTTACCTGAGTGGTTGCATAAACACCAGAGTGCGCTTAACTCGCATAGGGAGAGGCGAATTGGCCGTGTTGTTCCGGATGGTTTTGGAAGGTTTGGGTTCCGAAAAAGCGATGTGTATCGTACCATGCGATCTGCTTAAAACAGAAAATGTAACAAAAGAAGAACACTCTTTCCAGTGTTATCTGAGGTCGTTACTGTAACGAGTCTGATACTACAAGGTCACAAACAATGATCGCTGCAATCTGTTTTTACTGACAACTGTGAATATTCTCACATTAATAACAATGGTGACTTCACGCGAACCATCATCGCTAGTACAACCTTGAATAAACTAACCGCGGGTGGAATTACAGTATCGATTCACTGACAGTCCTACTAGAAAATGTGCGTACTGTTCACATCCAAACTACTATCTACACACGAATTGTGTGCAAATACTTCGGAAACTTGCTAGTTAAGAGTATTATTATTTAATAAAGTTAACCGGGCGATGTCATCGAGGTATCATAGTTTCAGTTGTAAAGTCTTCTTCTTGTTCTTCTATCAGGGATTAGGACGAGCGAAGCGACTCCTACTACTGTACTAGGCAACAATTGCTACATTTTTATGGTACACTTTACAGAAAAACTACTGAACCTATAGACTTGAAATTGAACATAATTATTCATATTCATGTCTAGATGTGTTATCAATCATTATTTTTATAAAAAATTAATTTTGACAAGAAATAATTGTAATAATTTTTTTTGTATAAATATATATATGTATGTAAAGTGTCGCCACCTGTGGGATTCTTTAATATTACTATATAGTCTGTTACTAATGCGTTCTTTGGTTTTAGACAAAGAGTGTATATACCGTATTCTACCGTTTTTCTTGAATGAAAGATACTGGGTGTGCTGTGTTGTTTGTAAAATATATTTCGTAACTTTCATAAATCATAAAACATATTTCATAAATCCAAGATTCATTTTTCATGTATATTTTTTTAATAAATATCGGCAAGTGAAAATATTTTTTGTATTTTATATTTGCGTCTGAGGTTAAGTTACATTGTTAAAAGAGATTTTTTGTGTGAAAGGTAAGTTTTTTTACTTTTCCAATCAAAAAAATATACACGTAATTATTTAAATTATACGTCTCCTACATGTCCACAGGCTTGGTTTCCATGTAATGAAATAAGAGCACTTAACTACATTACACACAATGATATTACAGATTTCCTTGAACTTAACAAAGCTCTAAACACATTTATTTTTTTCTGTAAGTTCCTGTTTACTACAACTTCATCGAAATACTTTTAAAAATGTAGAATTTAATTAACGCCCTGAATAAAATGTCATTAACGAATTATAGTAAATAATTTTTTATGCAATACTGTTTGTTATATCAAACAAAAACTTTGCATTTTCAAATATTTTTTTTGACTTAAGTCTAATATACATGTGTGTGTGAGTGTGTGTGTGCACGCGCACATAAACATCTTATATTTCACTCAACGTTTATCTGTCACTGAAATTAGTGTACACATTTTTTTTTAATTTCTTTTATGAATTTGCTAACTGCTATAATTTTTATTGTTCGAGCTTTTCGTCATCACTGACATCTTCAGGTCTTAAACAACCTCCATTTTTTTTTTGCCTCCACCCATTTTTTTGGCTCCCCCACACTGTGACTATGAGCATACATAACTTGAAAAAGAAACACTACATTTTTCTTACTAACACTTTTTACGTTTTAGATTTTAATAATACAAATGTGATGTTTATTGAAATAAATTATATTTAAATTATACGTAGTTGTTAAATTATTAAAAAATTAAATTTTTACAAGCAACAAGTTTTATTACATATTCCCTGGCGACAACTGAATGATCTAAATCCACATAATAGTACTTGGAAGATTATATATGAGCAGCATTTTGGGAATGACGATATTCTGAATTATGATTTGGATTATATGCTACAAAATTTGGAAGACGAAGAAGATTTTGAAAAAACAGACCAATTAGAAGTAGATCAACCATATGATTGGATGGACGTAGCTGCTGGACCAAATACTATTCAGGAAGAAGTAGATCTAGGTAGAAGAGAAATTGATATCAGATATAATTGGCATTCTATTTTGAATCAACAAGTGTTGAATACATTAGAAAATTTCATTGAAAAAGAAAAAGTAATAGAAATTCAAAGAAATGACATTGTTAATGTTCAATATAATCTGCCAAGTATTGTTTTCTCTGATGAACAACAAGAACTGACAAATATATTTGAAAAACAACTTAGTTATCTACAAGGTAACGAAGAAGAACTTCCGATTAAAAGAATTGTTATTCAAGGAAAAGCCGGTTCTGGAAAGAGTACTTTAATTAATTATTTCACTTGTCGATTGAATCAAACATTGGGATCATCTTCTTACCAATTGCTTGCACCAACTGGTGCTGCTGCTGTTAATATTAATGGATCAACAATACACTCCAAACTTTTATGAGGAGTAGGCCTATATAAAGTATTTAGAGAACTCAGTTCACACTCACTTGGTCAATTTCAATAGGAAATTCGTGGTTGTAAATTTCTGTTTATAGATGAAATGAGTATGATTGGGTGTAGTCTTTTGAGGAAAATTGATTTAAGAGTACGCAGAGTTATTCCATCAAGACAAGATGAACCGTTTGGTGGATTATTTGTATATTTTTTGGGGGATATTAATCAGTTACCTCCTGTTAATGACAGACCACTTTACAGTGATAAAACTGCAGGAAGTGAATTCCTTTTAGAAGAAAAATTATTATTTACATCAAGTATTCAAAAGTATTTTTTTATCGTCATCATTTCGACAAAATGAATCTCAACAAATATTTCGAGATATACTTGATCGTGTTAGTAATGGTGAATGTACAGTTCAAGACTATGAAATATTAATGACACGTAGTATACAAACTTTTTCACAAAATGAACGTCATTTTTTCAACGATGCAATTAGGCTATTTGCAACAAATAAAAATGTAAAAGAATTTAATCATCAAAAGTTAAAAGAATTTCGTCAACCAGTTGCTTATAGTCCAGCTATTCATAATTCTTCTAAAGCAAAATCAGCAAGTGCAGAATTATCAGGTGGACTTGAACCATTTATAATTTTATCAATTGGATCTAAAGTTATGTTACGTTCTAATTTGTGGGTTGGAAAAGAATTAGTGAACGGAGCTTTAGGTTACGTTGAAGATATTATCTATGAAGAAAATTATGGTCCACCTATCGAATGCCACGAGTGATAATGGTTAGTTTTGAAAATTATTTTCATTCAACTTATGAAAATAGTGGTTGTGTTCCAATTCCACCTATAACTAAATTTTGGAAAAGTGGAAATATTAATTGTTCAAGGAAACAATTTCCGTTACAATTAGCCTTTGCAATTACAATTCATAAGTCTCAAGGTTTAACCTTAGATAGAGCTGTTGTAGATATTGGAGAAAAGGTAACTTCTATTGGTTTAACATATGTTGCGTTGTCGAGAGTAAAAACTTTAGAAGGTTTAGCATTAAACAGAACATTTTCTTACGAGAGATTTTGTAATATTAAAAATGCACATATGATAAAGTGTAGAAAACAAGAAGAAACTCGAATGAGAAATTTTGTATCTGATTAAAAATGTATCTAATTACTGATTTAATTATTAATTAATTATGTTAATCTTTTTTTTCTAATTATTTAATTTTTAATTTTTTAAAATAATTTTCTATTGTATTTTTTATATTAAAAAAAATAAATATAAAAAATCAAAATATTGTTTTTTAGCCATAAAATTATTTCGAAAAATCAAAAATTACTTTTTTTTAACTAGCTAAAAGCATGGTTTGATGGTGAGTCCTGAAGCTCAAATATAAATATTATGATTATTTATTTGTACGTAATATTTTTTGTATTTAAGCTTCGCGAGTCACCACAAAGCCATGCTTTTAGGTAGTGATATTTACACTTTCATAGAGCAATAATTTTATCATATGTAATTACTAAGGTATCTTATCCTTCAATAAAGTATAATTTATTCGACATCAGAAAGGTAATTTTCGAAAAATCACCCCTTCTCCCTTCAACCGCCCTTTTCATTTATAGATATTTCATCTACCTTTCTACATTGGATTATTATGGCCTTCTTTTCAGGATACTTTATTTATCAAAATTAAGTAGGTACTTTACTCTTGTTAAAACGTAAAACGTTGCAGGTAAACTACCCCGCCCCCTTAAACGATCTTCACCAAAGTCAATAGGCTTCGAGTCCTCTACAACTCGGACACATATTCAAAACATTATTTGATTCTGTTTGAATTTGCGGCAGTTATCTTTGCCATAGAAGAAATCACACACACACACACACACACACACACACACACACACACACACACACACACACACACACACACACATTTCTGAAAATGAATTTTCTTCATGTTTTGAGGGTAGTACAACCAGAATCAGCTCTTCCCTCGAACACGATTTTTTTCGCGATCACCATACTTCCGTTTCCTTACGGAACATGGAAAGAAAACAGCCGTGAACATTATTAATTGCCAGGCAACTGATAGATAATTTACACGCCTGTGGCACACGGTAATATCGTAAACGGTAGAACATGTCCCACAAACCTTCAAGCAATACCCTTCACTATCTGTGGCTAGGAACGTTGAAAACAATGTCTTTAAATTTGATGTTTATAACAGTAAAATAAATCTTAAGATAAATTGTAAAAGCCGCGTGAATAATGTTATGTCCAAAATGAGGGGAGATTACAGTCGGAGACTAACGAAGGAGATCGTTACCACCGCGCAGGGAGGAACTGCTCAGCGCTTCCCTTCCCTAATCTCCCGTTATCAGTTGGTTATCACTTTCGTAATTTTCGTGAAACATCGTCGGCCGTGTCATTAGACTCCTTACGGCAAATTACCGCATCTGTTACGGTTGAATTCACTCAATCTAAGTTTAAAGTATATAATCCGTTAAGCATAATGATATGCTTAGTACAGTACGTTAAACATATATTAAGACATTATGTTTAAAATACATTTTCTTGAGTATTTTGTTAACAAAATCTGATTTTACAAGGTCACGTACAGCCCAGACTCGCCGTAAGAACGTGAACTTGCATCTCCAAACGTATGTCAGCCAGTTAGCCAATATAATTACGTACTGTTAGTTGTCACATTCACATGTCATATGTCACATGGATATGTTAAAATATCCACGTTATAGGCGCGCAGTCAGGAGTGTCTTCTGGGGAGGATGTTTAAATTTTTATGACTCGTTATTTGGCTACTTATGTTCCTGTAATAGAGAAGATAAGCGAATACCATATGGGTTACATTAAAAAATATCTAAAAATTTAAGATGAACCAAAGAAAGATATCTGTTCTCTCATCTTCTGCACACGCTGATGACAGTATACAGTGCTATTACGATCTTTTTAGGAACGTCTCCTTAGCGAGTACGTTTTACATGTATTTGCAGCAAATGGAATTAAATCGGTCTACTCGTTTTCTACGAATGAATCAAAGATTTTATAAAAATGGGCACTGCAGGTCCTCAGACACGGACATTAAAAATCGGCTCACGGGATGCGCAAATAAATCGTTGGACGCGCATTTTCTTGAAGTTGGGTATACAAATCAGTATACCGGTATAACACAGGCTGTGTAAACGATATTCCGGTCATAGGTCTACGTGGTATGTACAGAATAATGGCATGTTTTAAGATTTTAATTGTTGATTTGTTTTAGAAATACTAATCGCCGTCGTCGTCACTTCACGGTGTAGACTTATAGCCTGTTCCGTCTGCACTGCAGCCATCTCTTCCAGGGCCTACTCACAGATTCTGCCAACAGGTTTGTAGTCTACAGCGCGCTATACTAGCCTATGACGTGTTCCATACACTACTGCTTTCGTTCTTCTATCTTATCATTGATGGAGAATATACACAGTTCGGCCCTTATACGTTCATTACGCATTTGATCCCTCAGAAGGTAACCATTCTCGTGCCTTAAAAAATTTATTTCGGCGGTTTATATATGATGCATTTCTTTCGCAGTTATCGTTCTTGGTTCACTAGCATACTTAAGAACAGGTATTGCCATTACTTTACAGAACTTCATTTTAGTATCAGTTCTTGTTTTGTTTAGAAGTAGTAATAGAGGACTAAATTAAAAAAAAATTTAATTCAATTTTTTTATTTAGAAATAGTAATAAACAACAAACTTAGAAAATATGCTAAAAAATTATTAAATACGGATAAGTAAACCATTAACAACAATAGGCTCATTTGTATAAGATTCGAATAGCAATCAAAAACTATTTTATACAGAACTGTATTTAGTTGGTGTGGAATAAATTACTGCATTATAAATATCATAAACCAATTTGGATACACATTAGAAGGCTACCTCTTTCCTAATCACAAAGAGGACATAACCTGAAAAATTAGGACATAAATGTGAATCATTCCTCAACCACCAAACAACTAGCTTTGTTTATAAAAAGCAACTTCGTCGGCCTCCGATGGTGGACCCGAAACGTCTGTCTTTATCAACAGTCGACCACACGGCCGAACCGCCCGTCTAATAATAATTTTAACAGAGCAACTTCGTATTCGCAAGACACTTGTAGCTACTGCGATTAAAAATGATCGTACTCACACAACTATCATCATCATCATCGCCACTCCAAGGACTAGGCCTTAGACCTATTCCGGAACCCATCTCCTCCTCGGTCTACTGACATCTCTCTTCCCAGTAGGGTGATAACCCAAGGTAGCCACAGGTAGACGGATATCAGGCATGCGATTCAAATGGTCACACCATTTCCTTCTATGGTCTTCAATCTTCTGGTGCAATGGTACAATGTTTAAATCGCGTCTAGTAGCCTTGTGCCTTCTCCGAGTCCATGTCCCACTAGCATACAGGAATGTGGGGACAGCAACAGTTTTATAAAATTTCATTCGGGTATCCTTCCGTGTTTTATTTTTCAGGTACCTATGAATCGTTCTACAGAGGAGTCTAAATTTTGTTAGCTTACTATCCCAATGAATATCTGTTGCATATGAGATATTACAACCCATGTAATTAAAATTCCTAACCTGATCCAAAATCTGATTATTCACGATTATCTTAGTTCTTATAGGATACCTGCCCTGAAATACTATCGTTTTAGATTTTGTAGCACAGATCTGTAGCCAACACAACTATTTAGCTTAAATATATAATGGGACTGATATGACTAAATTTTTACCAGCATATTTTTTACCCCTCTGGGGTGGGGGTTAACCCACTCGCTGCGCACTTATCACTTTGGTCTCGTATGACTGTGCTCTTGTTGTCACAATTGTGAGTTTTCATTTAACGGTTTCCCTGTAGGTATTCCCGCATCGTACGTGGCAACAGGTGTTATTACTTCTACGAAAAGCTTTTCAAATCCAGGATGTTAAGCAAACAATTTAAGCTGACTATACACAAAAGTCTTATACGACCGGTAGTAACACACGGATGCGAAGCCTGGACATTAACCAGCACAGACGAGCAACATCTAAGAACATTTGCACGAAAAGTCTTGCAAAAAATCTTTGGAACTCTACAAACTGAGGATGGCTATTGGAGGATTCAAATGAGCCATGAACTGGACCAACTGATTCAGAGTGCCGACATAGTCCGGTTTATTAAGAGTAGGAATCTTGAGTGGCTGGGTCACATAAGGCGAATGTATGACAGAAAAATGGCTAAAAGAATTTCAGATTGGAGACTGGTAGGAAGAAGAAACAGAGGCAGACCCAGAAAGAAGAGATGATTGGATGACGTGGAGGATGATTTGAGGTGTAAGAACGTGAAAGGATGGAGACGGATATGTAATGAGAGGGCGGAATGGAAGAAAGTCATTAAGCAGGCTAAAACCCACGCTGGGTTATAACGCCAGGAAAAGGAAAAAAAGGAAAAGTTTCCCTGTAGATACGCAAGAAGAAGCAAAAGTTACTGAAGTTCCTAGTTTATCACTGTGCCATTCTGTAGCGACCTAACTAACCGGAGTGTGGAAATTTGGCGTAGAGTTTGTTTTTCCGCAATAAGCGGGTATATTTTCTTAAGAGTAAGAAATAAAAATTCCAAAACACTGACTAAAAAACGTTTGCGAAGATAGGCAGGGTCACTTATAAATGATTTGCTACATGAAACAGTTATTTGCCGGTTTGTTGAACTTTGGATAACACACTATCCTGAATGAAACTCGAGTACAAAAACGTTCACTAGAGAGTCGTATTAGGCAGACAAGACGAGAAGGTCATTACACCAGCCAAACTGATCAATGAATCGTAGCCGTGTTTATAATAGGCTTATAAAAGATAACTTCAAATATCGCGATAACAACGCACAGCTTAGTTATTTTCTGTTTTCGACCTTTATTACTCATAAAAATACTAACACACTAAAATTGAAATACATTTTATAGTAAAATAAATTAAAGGTTACAAAGTAATAGATTCCAGTTACTGGAAATGATTATTTCTATTGAGGAATTAAAATTACTGAATATACAAATTACTAGTAATTAATAAAGTAAGCGACTAGCTTATGGAAAGATTTTACATACTGAATTCCTGTTAACCTAACCGCACGAAATGTATTAAGAATTTTTCTGTGTTTTCTACATGGAATTACAAAAAATGTTTAAGTAAAACTTTACTCAATTTTTATTTGTTATAAGTATTCCGTCAGCCGAAGCGAAACGTTGCCGACTATGTCTCACACCTATTATTACTTATTGATTTACACGTGCACACACACACACACACACACACACACACACACACACACACAAACACACACGCTGCTATACTGAATGGTTCCTATAGTCTTCTGGTGTATAAGCATTGTCAAAATACGAGTACTAATTGATTTCTTTCCAACTGATTGAAATGCTACAAAATCATTATGCATCGTCACATTTTCTGATTCTCCTGAAGAGTGCAAAGACACTTGCAGAAGTATTACAAGTCTTATTGTGACAATTGTAGTACACGCGCACCCGCGCGGGGGCTCGAGACTATTTCCCATGTTGTTTTAAAAGACGAACGCAGACAGACCGGGGTCTGAGGCTGCCACAACCTGGCCGTGGGTACAAAGGTCAAAAGCGATAAATTCAAACTCACACTGTAAACAAGGAAAACCGAAAATCGAAGAATATTTACAGGATGACGTAACCGAGCGTTAGATAAGGCCGCGTGACCCCGCTGACTGTCAAGGTCGGTACGTTTCTAAAAAACTTTGTAACACAGTAACAGTTTGTACATAAATCACCATTGCAATATATTCTAAACATTACTTGCTGTAGTATGCTATAATTATTGACCACGTTTTTATTTTACTATAAAGTATTACAATAATGATACTACAGATAAATGATAATTACAAGGTGTCGATAAGTGTTTACATAATTTTCAGACTATAACATTTTAATGATAGAACGTACAAAGCACTGCCGGCAGGACGCAATGTCCTCACTTCATCCATCAGGCCTGAGGGGATAGGCGACTTTGAAACGTCCCCTAGGGTTACATGTTCCTGAAAGGAGCTCCTGGCGTGTGGTCCGGTCCAGAACGGAATTTTGTTTTTGTTTGGACCATTACAACGGCATGCTCGTACTACGTCGTTCAGTATTTTCGAGGCCGTTTCCAAGAATCTCTGGTCGTACACGGTTCGTGCCAAGGTCGGCTATAAGGAGGTTTGTCCGGGTCCTTGCCGCTCGGACGTAAAATTTAGGTGCAAGATGCTGCACGGTGTCATCCAACCAAGGAGCGGACACCGAGTCCATTTATCTAAAGACGTGAAGGGAACCAACGGGGGACCTTGATCGCTAGCTGAAGCCCCCTGTCGAGAACATTTTGCATCTTCCCTTCAAAGAATAGCGGCAAGGTTCCCCAGATCAGGGCAGCGTACGTGATGATCGGCACCAGATACGGGTTTCGGGTATTAGCCTTATTGGCAAGTATCGGAAACAGAGAGCCCAGGCTCGCTGACACTCTAGTTCTGACTGTCTGGGCGTGGATACGCCAGGTGAGCCGATGATCAAGATGGACACCGAGGTACTTGACGTCTCTAGACCAGGGTAGGTACGTCCTGTCGATTCTCACTCGTCCTTCGCAGTTCCTTCCGGCAAAATCCTCACTTGAGGAAAATTTACTGGTTATAAGATGGTTTACGTCCTTGTAGCAAGAACGTATTCCACTGGAAAGAGCGAGACGTCCTGAATTAGCGCAATCATTTTGATGTTGGTACAACTGTCCGTTCAGTAATTGCGACCATAATAAGAAAGGATGTTCACGTCTTTTTTTTCCTGACATATTTTGACTTTCCCAACACTGACACAATACGTGGAGTCGTGCGGATTGTGGCAGTGTTTTATTATTTGTATAATGAATTGTACAAGACTTTCCGTCACTTCTAACGCTAAAAATAATACGCCCCAACTCGTCAAGTACTGCCGGAATGACAGTTTATAAAGAAAGGGAGTTGCGTCCTACTGGAAGGACGTAAGGCTCTGTACAAAGTACTTTTCAGCAGGACGACTGGCCTGTACGGTCTGTCATTAAGGAAAAGATGTATCGTAAGTGAACAATAATTCAAAAAACAACCCAGACAAAACCATACGATCGAAACACTATTACAACAAACGGCTGAAAATCTTAGATACGAATATGAATACAACGAAATTTTTGGTTGGTATATTTTGCTGTTTCAATCGTGTTTTTGTGGGAAGCAGATTACACCACGCTTGTACCAGTCCTTAAATACTTGTTCTCTCTTTACATACGTTACTACAGTCGAACAGAAGGTGATGAATGCTGTTCTTCAATTTCACATATGTATACCGTGTTATCTGATTTCTTGTGGTGATTAAAATAAGACGAAGTTTAACATGACATGTCACTACGAGTACGGGTACATTAATAGTTGAAAAACAAACTCATCGTAGCACCATTTGTTGAATTTGGGACTCATCGTCACGTAGGTATCTACGAAAACTCTTTTACGTCCTCCGTGTTATCAAACAAGTAGGCCTATTTGCATGTTAGATATATTCGCGTACGTACTTGGAACTAATGTAAACTTGATATTACTGCCTCATCGTTGCAAAAAAATATTGTTCTCCACTTTTTCATGCGTTTTCCGATCCTCAAGCAGAGTCGATAAGACATCAATTTCGGAGCACGTCTGTAAGATATCATTAAAAATGAGTCTCTCTCCGCTGACGTCAGCGACACACTTACTACAGCTTTCTCCGTTATACAACTGTAAAGTTGGGGTCCTTTGCTAAACCGCTCACTGGCCGTGTGCTTCCATGTGCCTCTTGTTATTACTCAGTCCTTGCCCATCGCATCCTTGTAAACTACTTTTGTATTTTAGCCGCTGTTTTGTTCGTGAAAGACCACATTTGTATATCCTGTTTTTTAACTATATTGTGGAACATCTTTATTTTGGTCTCTGTATTCCGGATCAAGAGGTTCTTTTTCTCACTGCTACTCTGGCCTGGAGAGGAAAGGTACAGTGTTGTTGCATCTGTCAGAATAGGAAATCAAGACCTTTTGAGGAGAAAGAGGAGGAGAAAAAGAAGGAGGACAAGAGTAACAAGAAACGAATAGGAAGAAGAATAAGGCTAGATTTCTATATCCGGCTGCAACTGGAATATTTAACACAATACAACACAGAGATGCTGCTACTGCCCGCTAATCCACTTAGCACACATTCAAACTCTTGTCGTCGGAGAGACTTGACTGCCTGTGCATTGCTGTGAGCCACTGAAGCGTGTTACAGTACAATAGTTATTTGAATACAAGAAGCGAAAGTGGACTCTCTCCGCCTCCTGCCTCGGGTGACCGTGAACACCGAATTTGAAAGCGTTGTCGGCCAATTAACAATTCTAATCGTCATCAGTTGCCGTATTACATCGTGTACACAATAGGTTGCTTTGTTTGCACAGCAAACCGGACATTCCACGCGTACTTTCGCGTACCTACGGTTTCGTAATACAAAAAAGGCGGCTGCTTATCATAAGTCGTGATAAGAAGTTTTAAATTATAAATTAGAAACAATGAGGTATTGTGTAGTGTGACAAAAGTGCGGTCTGCTGTTTCTCCAGACGGTGCTTTGCCATTTTTTGCTTTCCAAAAGTTAGGAGAGCAAACTTTGTGGTTGTTTCCTAACCATTAAATCTATAACTGACGTACCGCTGTTTATCGATGATCAGGTCAATATTGCCAACTATGAAACAATTCCCCAACAGTAACTGTCCACCCGCTGTCGAGGTCTCCCCCAGTCATCTGTGTTTACTTCTCTCTATAGCAAATTTTGTCCTTTATAACCTTCCGCCTTGCAGTTAACACGTATATAAACGGCCAGGCTAGGGTTTTTAACGATAATTATGCTAATTTATGCAAAATTAATTAATCAATTAAATTATAAAGTGTGACTAGTTAATCTGATTATGCAAATATTATTAATCAATCAAATAACTGAATGTATCCATTACTAATTAGCATAATTAGTGAGACTCTATATTTCGTTGTTATTAAAAACAATAAAGAAAATTTATCAAAACGAATCAATTGACGTTAATGTCTTTTGATGTTAAGGTTGGAACAATAATGAACGCATAAAATATATAACAAATAGAATGCCTGTTTATTACACATTACTCAAGTTAACTTCCGAAACACATATATAAATCATTACCTGAAAATACATTCAGAAACATATAAAACATAAATCACAATATAAATCTGTTTTCGTTGATGACTGAAAACATACATACACCATGATAAACATACACAAAACATAGACAAATCAAATATCATTCACCCTAAACTAATGCGTTCATTATGTGTCTCAGATGAGTAGCTTTTATATTCATAATATATTTAACATTATCTTTACTAAATGATTATACAATTTCTCAAAGGTGTCGGTTCTTGGAAAAGAGACAGAGCAGCAGTATTATTATAATATTAAAATCATGACTTAACTTGACATATTGAATATCCAAAAATCCATCGGCGAAATTTCCTGCTTACTGGTGACTCCATGTGTGGTCGTTCCGTTGACTGGGTGTTTTCACTATCTCTTTGAAACTCGCGATGAGAATTCACTCGCGGCGTACGTGGTGTGGTGTTGGTGTTATCCGTCTTTTACTAACAGTTTATGGAGTTCTGTGTAGTGTAGATACAACCACCATTAGTGGGTTGTGTTCAAATAAAATGTCTATTACAAAGCTGCTTCATGTAACTGTTCACGTTCTACTTAGCTTGGTCGTAAATGTGCGTTATGTTATACACTTGTGTTTATGAATATTGAGTTCTCTTATTATTCATGAGTCTACACGACTAGAATAATTAAGTCTGAATCATGTTAAGTTTATGATACGAATCACAATGTCCGAAGTTGATGCACAAAAGTTCTATTATTGAGATGTCACTTCACTTGTTAAAAGTTTCTAAGTTCCATAATGTCGAATAATGAATAATACTTCAATGTTTATAGTACTGAACTCGAAAGTACAACGATACTTAGATAACTTCGCACGTTCAAAAGTTAAAGTAACTAAGTAAATAAACTGCGCGATACTGCGGTAAACTTGTGTAGAACTGAGTTAATAAAACTGAGCACAATTTTATGAGACTCAGATCCTCACGTACTCTGCAAACGGTTTTTATCAAACGTTTTCTACCACAATGCAATTTTCTGTCTTCCATGCCTTCGGTTGTTCCCGATAGGTCCAAGACTTCCATCCACTTTGAAGATCTTTGGTTTTCGACTCTTTGATTTGCTGCCCTGATTGTCACCATGACAACAGTCCTCTCCACTTGCTTCTTCGGAAGATGCTAACCTCTGGTTGGCTGTTGAACATCCTTTGAAATACACAGCGAAGGACATCGCACTCTTTCTAAGAATAAAAAGTAATTGTTAGCCTGTCTGTCAAACCTTTGTTTCGTGAGTTTCCCAAGGTCTGCTGTTACACCCTCGCTAACAATCCGTATCGTCCTTTTTCGTTGTTCAACTTCCACCCCATTTTTTCTACCAATTAATAACTTCTTGCTCGCTGTCATTCTGAGTTGCCTCCACGATTTCTCGTCGTAAATATAAGTTGTCACTCTGGCGTTGTTTTCATGCTGTGCGACATGGACGTCTGTACTCATTGGGTATTTGCTGTATTGTCTCTGTACTGTCGAGACCTTTCTAAATCCTTTGTCAGTGAGTATCTCTTTTCTTACGTTCACATGTGTTGGCTTAACCCTACAGCGTCCCTTTGTTACAATTTCTGCGTACTTGTGTCACTGGACTCTGCTCTTTGTTCGGTTTGTTGTGATGTCGTAAATTTGAGTTGAGTTTGGTCTGTCAAAGTCGATCCCAAATTCCTTTGTTGCGTTAAGTCAAACGTTGTCTTATTGTCTCGTAGCTGGCGTCGGGTTGACGTGTTCTTAATTGCCTTTATTTATTGCTCTGGTTTGGTTTGGTGACCTGACTGTGTGAGAATGCACTGCTCGATCAGAAAATTTATAAATTTGAAAATTTTTGATCGCTATAGGTTGCCAACTTTTGATCAGGAAAAGTAGAATTCTTCAGGTACGGAAAAGAAAATCATAGTACACTAACACTAAATGCATACCTTTCGTGTTTTTGGAATTGCTTAATCATTTTATGTGTTTTAAAAAGAATTAGAAGTTTGACCCCTCCTCTACTTCCAACTTTCCGTCACTTACGTGGCAGAAAATTCCTTCTACAAAAGCGTAAGTGGCAGGAAGAAAACTATTTTGCGCAGATCTGCTTGACTCCCTTTCTATGTTCTTAAGAAAGTTAAGTGGTACTTTCCTTTGTAAATTTACTTGAGAGTATGCAGGAGACTCGAAATATTATGAGGTCCGAAGGCCATCAATTGTAATCGACTTGTAAGCCCAGAAATTACCACTGTCTCACAACTGTGAATGTACATTTTATTTTTGAAGTAAAATATTTCAGGAGGCTTACGTTATTATATGGACTAAAATACGCCGATTTAAAATTTGAAATAATAATTTTTCAGACATAGTTCAAAAATATCTTATGTAATATGTTTATTTGTCCGTATATGGTCAATTCACTGACCACAACCCACAACATGGTACAATACAATGACAGTATAGATGCCAGTCCTAGGTTATGCAGTTCCCCACGGGCTGGGCATGCCAAAGGGCTGTGGGGGGCTATTGGCAAGGTGTCCATGAGTCGTATGGTTTCCTTAATTAGATACAATGTTTATTCATGATCAATATTGCACTGTCACTAACAAACGAAGGAAATAAATAGCACTATGATATTAAATAATACTAAGAATTACGTAATATCGTGAAACAAAATGCGTCTGTACAGACCTTTGTAAACTGTACGCCGATAGATGTATCAGTTATACTCTTATAGATTTATCAGTTATACTCTTATAGATTTATCGATGCGGGTCTTTAGGGGGTGCCAAATGGAACTTACCTTGGAGTTCTTCCCTTTGGAGAGTTACGGAAACATTACTTCCAAATCAAAACTTTCTCATAGGTTATTGGGACGGGGTACATGTTTAACTTTATATTAAAATTTACACTATGTTATAGTATGTGTAAAAGAAAAACATAAATAGAAAAATAGGATTCATTTGGTATAAATAATACAAAAAAATTTAAATACTGTGTGTTATCTCAAATAAAATATACAGACCACTGGCGACTGAGTGTTCAACAGCGTACAGTTTGCGCCACAATTCGACACATCGTATTACAGAAAAGCAGAGATCATATCCGTGGACCGGCACTAATCGTAACGGACATGTGTCACCATTTCAATATGGTGTGACAAAAAGTAGGTAGGGAAACTGTAAGTCCCTCGGATATACACATCAAGTTGACGGTGAGATTACTAGGAAACCAGTTCGTTTAGGAAATGTAGTTTATAGGACAACGAGTCAACATAGTTTTACGACCGCTCAGTGTACTTTATTTTTAATGTGGTCATCAAGAAGTATTTACAGTAACAACAACATAAAGTAGTCTTGAACGATGCGATGTCGCTGTGTGTGTGTGTGTGTGTGTGTGTGTGTGTGTGTGTGTGTGTGTGTGTGTGTGTGTGTGTGTGTGTGTGTGTGGTATCCGCTTTCCTACATTATCCGCTTTCGTCTGGTGTTTTCGTTGCACTTGCCCTCTCAAGCTCTTCTTTTCCTACATCAGTGCGTCAGACGAACCACCTCAGTTCGGGCCAAAGGTCAGCGCGTAATTCTAGATGACTCTTCATAAAGCCAACTTCACAAATTCTCGGGTGTTTCCTTCCTCTCGTAAGTCCGAACGGACGTTGTATACCATCTCAGTTGTATCTTCCCGATCGCACTGGCGGTATTCTGTGCAAAAGTTTAGGAACCTGTCTGTTGAATCAATCATCGGGCTACATCCGGAGGAGCAAACATGCCCCCTCTCCCCGCAACGACGAAACGCAACATTCTGTACAGTCAACACTTTCGCGGTTAAAAGGTAGCCTACGCTCGGAACGATTTGATGTAATAACGTGTTCTTTCAACTATATCACTGATTATGCATATCAGATTGTCCCGTTAGTAAAATAACATGAACATATTCGGTCACGTCAGTGGCGTGTCTACGGGGGGTCAGGGAATCAATCCCCCCTCCCAAGAACTAATAGAAGTTTCAGCAAAATTAACGTAGGCATATTTCTAAGCCAGTTGTATTTGTTAAAATAAGGGTTATAATTAAAAATAAAAGGAATTACAATATTTGTATTAATAAAATAAAGGGGAGTCCAATCTTAAAGGCCGCCTCATCTTCCCTCCGCAAGAAGCAATTCTGCTGCTAGTTACGCTACTTGTCCCCCGTGAATTCTACCGTTATTGCCATAAGTAATGTAAGACACATCATCGGCTTCAACTTATCACCTTTAACGAAACCGGGCCGTGTCATCGTCATTCTGCTGTTTGTATAGCCTTAGTTTAAATGGCATGCAGAAATATGGCGCAAAAAAGTAACCATAGGCTAACTAGTATTATTTACAGGATGGTTCTGACAGCTTTTTGTTGGGCGTGAGTCCATATCGCTCAGTTTGCCAAATATTTAATTACAAACGTGTTATCCGTATTGATCGCATACACTTACCTCTCTCTCTCTCTCTCTCTCCCTCTCTCTAGTGTTTATAAACACAAACTGCTCTTAACAAATACTATTTAAACATAGTTTTTTCCAAATTATAGTCGTAACATAAAGACATAACACAACACTAAATTTTTTGCGTACCATGCACTATCGCTAGGGTTTCACATCAACATCATCATCACTTATGTTTTTAAAATCTTCTTCCGGTATGGACCGCGTCAAAATGTCTTGTATGACAAACATTTCACTCATATAACAATGTGTATCCTCAGGTCTAAGTGACAAAAACGCCGGCAAGCGAACTCAGTTATATAGTGTAGATGGGGGGGGGGTCCGGTAAGTGGACCTTGCCCTGTGGGCGTTACGCTTTGTGCACTGTATCATCATCATCATCATCATCACTGTTTCTACAATTGTGGCAACATTCTATAGGCTACAAGTGACACCTTGTTGCTACAACTACACTACGATGACGGATTATCACTATTTGTTGTTGGAACGAATTAAAAATTTTTAGTTGTTACTAATACCGAATAATGATTTTATTCCCATGTTCGGAGCGTAAACAGGCATACCCATTCAGTGGTTAAAACACATCATAACGACTCTCCGTTGTTAGAACACGCCTTCTACGAATGTCAAAACCATGCTCCAAATAATACTTATAGTGTTACGACATTACAGAACAATCTACATGTTTGTCGAATGTGCCAGAAGAATCTCGCTCTACTGTATGTGGCGTACGTGCTTGTAGACGCATTTGCGAGAGTCTTCTCGATGCCGCCAGCCGTGCGGACTGTGTCAAGGCCGCAGTTAATTACGTAGTTCACACGGACGCTAAGACGCAATTAGGAAGGTTCTCGTCTGTGAGCGTGGGTATAAATACTTGGCGGCAGCTGCCTTAGAGTCAGTATAGCAGCCATATATTTACAGTTCGGTTCGAGAGTTATTATCGGGCGACATTACTGTGTACGTTCAAGTGGTTATTAGTGAAGTGTTGCGTTTTATAATCGGGCGGTATAATTGTAATACAATTGTGTTTAATATTAGTGACATTTTATTGCGTGTGAACAATTTATATTTCATTTATTGCAGTAGACTGTGTTGTTAATTACGAACTGTTTAACTGTAAAAATTAAAGATGATGATTAGTGACTTAATTGGCGTCTTGTACTTATTTTGTTTTCCACTGTACGTACGACGATCAAGTAGACCGTCGTAACAATATATATGAACGGAGCCGATTGCTTCGTCGTTCACAGTGGCGTATAGACGGTGAATTCATGCTCCGTTTGCGCGGGCTCGACTCCAATGGAAGAGAGCAAACGTAACTTGTCCGGTACCAGGACGATTTATTAAAACTCGTTGAACACATGTTGTAGTTACATTTGACCTGGATCAGACTCCGCATTATACACGCGCACGCGCTCAAGTTGATACACCACAAGATTTGAAAGAAAGTCAGTTGTCGTTATAATGTATTACACCCATTACTCAGTGCAAAAATGTCAGACGGCGGTTCAGGAACTTGTTCACATTAAGGTCGTTAATAATCGATGATGAAAAGACGAGACGATTCTGAGAAAACGCGGTAAATCAGTTGAAACCCGTCCGCAGATCAGTTGGGGTCATTGTGCGGGAGCGATTGCCAAAGCTGTCACCGGCACAAATCAAACTGTTAAATACTGCTGCCGTTTGCCGCTACAGCTTTAC
Source organism: Magicicada septendecula (assembly GCA_034769895.1). Taxonomy (NCBI): domain Eukaryota; kingdom Metazoa; phylum Arthropoda; class Insecta; order Hemiptera; family Cicadidae; genus Magicicada; species Magicicada septendecula. The sequence continues at coordinate 394,638,202 of CM068371.1, forward strand.
GAGCGTCACGGGAAACAGACGTAACGAGTCGCAGAGTTGACTGATAAACGCGATTCACGATGTGTACAACAAAACGATGTTTAAACTATATACATTGTACAAACTAACCTTTTTCAATCCGCCTTGTGACTTTTTTTTTATATTCATAACACCTTTCAAAGCATATGCTTCATCATCAGATCACAAAATATCCCTCGTAGGAGGTCGTCATCGGTTAAAAATTCAATATCATTTTCGCTCTATACGCGTCGTAGGCGTGTATTAATACAAATACAATTTACAGTTAAAACGGTATTGTAAAATTGTTATATATTATACGATATTTCGACATAGGTTACCCGCCCGTTTATATTGGATAACTGAGAGTCTGCTTATCGCTACGTTAACAACCACATTCTTTATTTATACTCTTTTTTCTTGTTTCCACCGCCTAAAGTTACCTACGGCACGACGCGAAAAATTCACAAATTCTCAGTTTTAAATATTCCATGCACGCGCGGCGGTGAGTGGGCGCGCGCGTCCGGTCGGAGGTCACCACGTGATGAGTGATGAGTCGTGCGTTATAAGTACAATGTTGGAATTCGTAATTTTCCATGTCCACTGACTCAGGCAATGTTGTTGTGTTGTTGCTACGGTCTGCTGAGAGCTGGTGAATTTCTCATCATACGGTGAATACGGATACGCGAATATTTTTGCAAAGTTATTCCAAATCCCCTTTCCCAAGCACAACTCTGATAACTTTCGTCTTCACGTCAGTTCGGCTTCCTACAGCACTCGACTCCATTTCGGTAGTTCTTAATCTACTTAAGCTCCTGTATACCATCTTCGGTCTGACTCTTTTCTTTCTAACTGGAGCTCACCAGTCATTACCATCTTCAGTAGGGTAACTCTTTTTTCTGGGCTCCTCCCACCCCCTACTACCCTTACTTATTTTATGTCATTGTTTCCTCTTGATCCCTCCTTATAGCTGTGGTACCTACGAAAACTTTATAACGTAAAATGAATAACTATTGATTCTTGTTTCAATTAATAGTTTGATTTCTTATTGACTACCATTTATGTCTTTGATTAATGTAAAAAAATACTGATTATCAGACATGTCCCTAGTAACCAAATATAATTTTTGTCATTTATTGAACTTACATGCATTCCGAAAAAGTGCCATTTTATTAAATTTAAATTAATGAAGATAGTGAATGTTTACATATAAATTATACAATTTATTAACTAATCTCACATTTTTAAACAAACCAAAAGTCTATTTCACCTTTAAAATTGTTTGTCATCTGCTTATAGCTTCATAATTTGCAATAATTTTAGTATAGGACTATAATAAATTATAGGACCACTGGAATTAAAGAAAAATATTCTGATTCTGAAGATAAAGACAATTCTGATTCTACATGTTCTGAGATAAAGACAATTTATTTTACGAATACAGGATTTTTGTATTTCAAAGCAGTACTTGAAATGCAATTTTAACTGGCATCGGTGTATCCTTGGGAATCAACGTTCTATTGTGCAGCTAACCAAATAATTTATTATTTCGAAATAAATCATTAGTACTGGTAAAATAAAGTAAAAAAATTAATGTATTTGTTTTTGATGTTGTACGAGGAAAATTTAGTTTTACTTTGGTTTATACCTATTCGTAGAAACGCGTGCCCCCTAGTCTGCAGGCCACCTCCGCATTGCGAGTCCGGCAGTTACGCCACTGATGCTCGTTTCCATTTGGAATCTTCTGAATATACGCATCTTAATCTCTTCATGTCTGTTTATTACACTCTTCCTAATTTCCATTCTATTCTGTACTTATGTATTCGTAACCCTTTACTGTCCTGTCAAAGTTTACAGCACCTTCTCAAATAATTCATCTCTACAGTTGGATTTTTGGACCTATTTTTTTAATAACCTCCCATGCCTCTACACCATATGTGCAAACACTGTCTACTATGGCTTTGTTAACCAAAATGTTCACTTCATTCGTAATATCTGTATGCCATGAAGGCCCGTTTAGTTGTCTGATTTGATGCCTAGACTGCCGCAGTCTTGCTTCAGGATTACTCCCATTTTGGGTTATTTTAGAATTTTTACCTACTCTGAGTAGTCTTTCTCGTCCATCCGCTCTGTACGCCAAGACAAGTTTACTTTGGTCTAATCTGACTTTGATATTGCTTTCTGAAGGCACCTCAACTGTCTTCGAGAGTATCTTCATTTTTTTATCCAATCTTATCGTAGTTGCCTTAAATATCTCGTTTCGACTGCTTGGATTCTCGATGGCTTGCCATCACTACACATGCCTTTATACAAAATATTTTATTTTCGTCTCTCTCTGTGCACTCGATTCCTAACATTCTACTAATGATGCCACAGATGGCTTGGTATTTACGCAACTTTGTCTCTGACGGCGCAGTTACTCAGTTAAGAGGCAACTCGTTTCGGCTGGCTATCATTAGTTGTGCTATGCTGAGGGCTGAGTTCGAAGTGGAGCCAATCCAAGCGCGTCTACCTGTTATTGGGACAAAATAACAATCTGGCTGAGATAAACGGACCTAATACGCGACATCTACAGGTAAACACACACACACACACACACACACACACACACACACACACACACACACACACACACACCACTGATGACTCTGTGTCGGTGCTGGGTTTTGAGCTGTATACGGGTTAGAGAGTGTAACAGACTATGCTGTCTAACCCTTGTCGGAAGAAGATCACGATGACGAGGTCTTTATTATATGATAAATTCGAAATGAAGTATAGTAGAAATGAGACATCTATCCAATACTGTTATATTCTATAACAACGGGCGACAAATATTTTTGTGTTGGACCCGGATATTGAATACTTTAAGGGTCACTGGGCCGAGACAAAAACAGAAGGCAGTAAAATCAACCCGAAGATAAGTGCTTAAAATAAAAAAAAAGTTTCCCCAAATGCTTCGAAATAAAACGAGCCAGCCAGATGACGAACAATACGTTAACGAATTATCTATACTCCAATAAATATTTTTGCGGACACCAAAAGTCAAGGGTGTTTAAATGCGGTATAGTAAATTGTTTTCGTCATTTTAAAACCTGAAGAAATGATATATACAATTAAATATGAAGGGGTGGACTTGGCCCCCTGCTCTACAAATAGTATTGTAGACCTTACTAGCTTCTTGCCGCAGTATCCCATCACTTAACGAACAGAATTTTGTAAAAACTAAAATTACATATAACATCCGTGATAACCTTCTACTACTGGTTTACACCCATTCCAAATTTGAATTTTACGAGCAAATAAACGTGCGATGAAACTACCAATGTTAATAATAATTTACAACATCATTAGCGAATTTTATTAAAATCACAACACCGACCTTACGAGACGAAGGTCGAGTTTCCAAAGCTATGACGATTCTGACATTAACGAGGCAACGGCGCAAAGTTATGTTTTCCGAAATTAAGGTCGATGAGACGTGAATTTTTACGATCTGCGAAAGGCTACTCCCTGCAAGGCCGTTTGAATTAATGAACATATCCAGGACGAACTCAACATATTTTCGATATTTACTTGATCACATGAGGTGTTTTTGTTTTCAAGGTTTCGAAAATTGAACATTTTATGCTTCTAAAATATTCCTCCTCCTCCTCCTCATCATCATAGTCGTCATCGTAATCGTCATCATGATCGTCATTCTGTTTCGCTTTTTGGCCTGCCTTTTGCGTCATACGTCATTCTTTGCTGCGTTTGGTGCACATACGCGCACCATCATTGTCTTCATTCACTCATTATGAATTAAAGCGGTTCATGTTCAGATAATGGCGAATATCTTCATTGTTTCTTAGTAACTCGTAAAAATTGCATTTCTTGAATTACTGTGTATTTAACTCTGTAACCAGGACGTAAAGTATACATTTGATGTATATCGCCTGTTTAATTCGCTTCTCGGACTATTTAACCGGCGCCTTAGCTTCGCAGCTCACATCTCACATCTCCAGCGAGCCCGCGCCGTCAAAGCCAAGCTTTTTCCCTTCTTATCTAATCGAATTTCAGTACCAGTGCGCACTAAACTCTCTATTTACTTGCTCTGTCTTACAGCCATCCTGACACGCGCAGCGTCCGCGTTCTGATCCCTGCTTCCACACTACGTTAATGGAAGAGTTCCAATCCCGAAACCTCCGTTACATCTCCCAATTCTCCCTGGTACGTCCGGAATGACGCTATGAGGTGGGGGTTGAAGGTTCCTTCCATAACCGCTCCCTTGCTCTCAAACTGTTTACACGAGCCTCTACCTCGTCCTATCCTCATCGCCGCCACCTTAGTACAGACAAAGTCCCAATTCCACGGCGACACAAGCAATTCCCCCCCCCCATAAGCAGTCTTCTGTCTCCAACCGTTGCCCTTGCGTCGCTTGACCATCCATCCCTTTTCCTTACATACAGCAAATAAACAGTAAATTAATTATTCCTTATCTCTGGAAAAAAGCGGTTGTGGATGGATCGCTCTGCGTTCCAGAACCTCGCTAACAGCTTCTGTCCTCCAAGATTCATTCTAACTAGCACTCGGCTACTCAAGTCAACTGTAGCATCTGTCAGTCATCGGGTTTGCCCGGACACTGCAACCACTGGTCCAGCTGCTACCCCTAAGATTGGATGGGTTGGTTTGGATCTCGGACTATTATCTCGTCGTCCGCGAATAATAAGGATATGATTCCCCTTCTCCCATTAGGGGTGTGGTACGCGTCCACTTAGGTGTGATTAAATTAACATTTCATTTTGCAATCGATGAAAATATACGAGTACAAAAAATCTCATACATCAGAAACTAATTGTTTATTAACTAACTAATTGTTTATTAATTAACTAATTGTTATTAACTGTACGAATATTGTGACACATTTAATATTGAAATAAGAAGTGAAAGAAATAAAATCATTTAAAAAAAAATTGTAGGAATTTATGTATTTAAAATTATGATAAAAATAAAAGAAAAATGTAATAAATATAAAATACATATATAGGCCTACACGTATGAAAATAAATAAGTAACTTAATATAATAAAACTACGGAGAACACGTGGGCTCATAACTGATGGAAGATCATTTTGTTAATACTTAATTATTGTAGTGGACACGTGTGATACAGTAAGAGTACGTGCACAGCGCGGAATAGTAGCATAGAATACTCACACAGATTAGTCAGCGTGAAAACAAATTCATGTATATATAGCACCCCTCACAGCGAAGCAGATCGCACATCACATACCAGAGAATATCTCATCGCTGATCCTCTTCGGAAAGCAAACAAGTTTGTTTTTTTACATCGCACATGGAATACTTCTGAGCTCTGATTGGTTGCTTCAAGGACATTTCCAGTACTGTAGCCACACGCAACTCTATGTAATATACAATTCCCGGTAATGTGTAAACAGTTCGGTGTCTAATCTGCTGTAAAATGTGCTTACAGTGGCATGCACAGAACTCGACACTGTTCACTATTCCCATGTATCAGACATTATTTCTCCTCGGTATGCACACTTCTCATACATGTGCGATATGCTATGTGCGATCATCTCTGCGAAGATCCTATGCTAGTATTCCGCGCTAGGCACGTACCCGAACACTACACATACGACAAGACTTCAACAAGCAGGACACACACTGAAATCCAACAGGCAAAATGAATTTAATACTTCGTTCTGACATATTAGTTTCGTGACTATTTTTTTGATCACAAGGAATACTAAGGTTAATCTGAAACTCTTTATACTTGAGTGCTTATTTTTATTGTAAGTTACTTATTATTCTGAGACAATTAGATCAAAAGAACAAATTGTATGTAAATGTAATTTTCTACTGTTATAAATTCAATATATTATGTCTAACTTGAAGGTCTACTTTTATGTTTATATTTGCAAAAAATGGTGTTGAAGATAATAGCCTAATTAATTTTTAAGTTTTGTGTAACATGAGCATTAAATGTTATAAGTTGGAGTAGCCGAAATATTATATTAAATATCATTAAACTGCCTATTCAAAGTGAGTTAAAAACTGACTTTTGATTGAAAAAGAACAATTTTTTACCACTGTTAACATTTTGACATAAACTGAATTGAGTACTATCATAAGTAAGTACTATCAGTGTTTATAAGAAGATAGTTATTCCTGAATTGTCACTGTAAGAATTACAATATAAAAGAGAAAAGCAGTTTTGTTTTTGTCTTTCTTTTCCTTTGTGTATCTTGTACAAGGTGACATCAATCGAGATCACACAAAAAATCCGAACAAAATACAACAAATTACGTAAAATATATTATTACGACGGTCTAACTGATCGTCGTATGATACAGTGGGAAACAAAATACAAGACACTACTGAAGTCACTAAAAACCAGCTTTAATTATCACAATTAATAATTCGTAATCAACTCGTACAATAACTACAATTAGATTTGTCCACACGCAATAATAATGTCAACTAATAGAGTACCGCACAATTATAAAACAATAACACTCGTCAGATCAGCCGAGATGGAGCAATCTCGTATCACCAGATGTAATATGCCAAAATTCAGAAGAAAATATTACACAACGTCAGACTGTATTGCCAGAATCAAAACGGTGACCGTGACGGACGCTGTCGTGAAGGTGAAGACAGGTGAAGAAGATTACATCATTTGGCGTGGAAAACAAAAATATGTTTTTAAAAATAACCTTTGAAATCTGATGGCAATAACGTTGTTCATTACAAACGCATGTTTCGATGAAATAGAGAAAAAACACACATCTTTCAAGGCAATCAACAGTTTGCATCGATCACTTTTCGAACGCGATTTCACGTGACATTTATTGAGGCAACAGAGATTTTTAATACTTAATTTTAATTCTCAACAGTGGATTATATTATTAATAATAAATTTGTTGAAATTTTAACAATATTAACACTGATGAAGGAACAGTAGTAGATTGGTAGCATTTAATTCGCGTGACTTTGTGCGTTTTAATGTTCACATGTCACTTAACTGTGTGTGTGTGTGTGTGTGTGTGTGTTGACGGAGACGTTACTGACTTGAGTACATAAGAAGGAAATATAAGGCACTGTAATATAAAATATTAAAATTTTAAGTTTAATATTAATATACTATCAAGTATTATACAATGTTAATTTAGTGTTAATCATCATCATCAGTTCTACAACCCTTGGTGGGTCTTCGCCTGCTCCAAGAGTCGACTTCCATTCTTCCCTATCGCGAGCTTTCCAGTTTCTTATGTTCAGCTTTCTGAGGTCCTCCTCTATCTGATCTTTGAATATACTTCGGGGTCTTCCCCTGGCTCTACTACCCATTGGTTTCTGGCAGAAGATATGTTTCGTAGGCTGTCCTTCCTCCATTCTCTCTATGTGTCCAACCCACCTTAGCCTGTATATTTTGATTATCCTGACAATGTCCGGCTCTTTGTAAAGATGGTATACTTCATAATTATAGTGCCTGCCACATTCCATTTTCTTTTTTCTTTTACGCCTCTAAATATTTTTCTCAGTATCCGTCTTTCAAAGCAACATAAAAGTCTCTCGCTTTTTTCTGTCGTCGTCCATGTTTCTAAAGCATATATCAGCACTGGCCTTATAAGTTTTTGTAAATTTTGCAATTCGTGCTTCTTGAGATGAAGCTAGATGCCAGATACTATTTTGATCCATAATATGTTTTATTTGCGAGATATATTCTTCTTATTTCAGTGCTGGTGTTCTTACTGCTGTTTACCTGGGAGCCAAGATATATCTCCCATAATATCGAGGCTATTTTACTGTCTCTATCTTTTTGTGCCTATTTCAAGGTTTTGAAGGGTTGGGTTTAGTGGTAGTTTGTTGGCAGCATACATATAGCATTTTGTTTTCTTCAAGTTTGTCTGCAGTCCAATTTTATTTGATGCTCCCTCTAATGCTGTAAAGACACTTATGAGATCTCGTTTTGTCCTTAGATCAATACCATCTGAGTACACTAAAAGTTGTATACTTTTGTTTAGGACCGTACCTCTTGAATTTAGTATTAAGCTACATTTAATATAAGTATTGTTTAAAGAAATGCAGGCTTTCCTTGAAGTGCACCTAGCAAGACCCAAAACAGTATTTTAATATTACAAAAAATATTAGGAATGTTTTTGACTAAGTAGAATGTTCAGCAATACATGGCTACAGTCCTGATGTCAAACAGACAATCAAATTCAATCACATATGCGGAAACAGTCACATGCACACTGCCGTCTGAAGATCAAAACGGTCAGAGACACCCAAATCAAATTCTACCTGGTTACTGGTGTTTCTTCAACACTGTACAGTAGTCGACGCTGGATACTCGCAGACAGACAAAGAAGTAGAAGGTAAATACAAAAAATAGGCTACATTTCTTGTGGGAGACACAGAAGTTTTGGTGGCTACGAATTGTGAGAACTTTGGGTAAATTCGGAAAAACAGAATTCCTGTGTATTGGCCGTTATCTTAATGAGACCAATACCAAAAGTCTCATAACACTGGAAAAGTCATAAAGACCAACAAGCGACCGTCCTAACCGTTTGTGGCCTGTGCGAGAGGGTATCTCTTGTCAGTTACGCCTAGCCTTCTTCCAAGAGGCGGCCGTCCCCGGAGGCGACGCGGTCAGTAGAGTCACGCTAGAGGCACCAGTGATGCTCGACCTGTCCTGAATGGACTAGAAAGTATCGTCACTGTTACCCCGGCCGCGTTTACACTAATACAAATAGTTGGACTTCATAGGTCAAATTACGTTTTAGCACTTCTTTGTACAGTACCACCTTACTTTCAATCAATAATCATGGCGTTCTGCCAAGCACCAACATATTTTCCCCTTTAAGTTGATCTGGTTACGTTTGGTTTTGATACGAGTGAGGGCTGTTGAAATAATGTTTTCAGCTTTATAGGAGAGAGTAGAGTCCGAGAAGAAAAAGTATGAACGCAAACAGAAATTCCTTGCACCGTTACGAAAGCCTTAGAAAATAAGGCATTGCGATGGTGTGGCCATGTGAATACAATGGACAAGGAAAGACCAAATCTGATATCAGAAATCGAGGAGCTTGGATATCAGAAAGGAGGGCTTGAATGGTAGAAAGCTGTGGAGAGACGACAAACTCATGACGCGGGATGAGACCGAAGAAGAAGAAGAAGAAGAAGAAGAAGAAGAAGAAGAAGAAGAAGAAGAAGAAGAAGAACTAATAAAATGTCTATTGAAAAAGAAAACCATAAAGGTTTCTGTTTGCAATACGACGCGCTCGCTTACAGTGTCAATGCTACGGCCACTATGATCGCCGTACACAAGTCACAACTTCGTTTGTGTGCAAAAAATACACGCGTCACACTCGTTAGCGTCGTCCGACAAAGTGATAATTGTGGTTTTAAGTGTTAATCAGATAACATGTGTCTATATTTGTAACAATCAACAACTGTTTACACCATTCCTCACGGCTGTAATCATGTAAACAATTACAGTTCTGGTGACGCTAACAATAATCTGCGGTGATCAACCTTATAATCAAGGGGAACCCATGCCCAATCGTCATCATCAATGTCACCACTCCGGATTAATCGTCAACTTACTCATCTACTCATCTCTTGAGAATCTGCCTTTTACAATCCTTTTTATATCATCGGACCACCTTATTTGAGGTCTGCCTTTACTTTTCCACTTGCCCTGTCTAAATATTCGTCCAGTTATTCACCTCATGAAAGATATTTTAATGTGACCTATCAAATGTCGGCTCCACAACTGCTCTGCAGAACGTCATCTTAGTAGAACTTATAAATTGATTCGACCAAAGTAGTTAACTAAACATCCGATCACACTTTCGACATTGTTAAATCCCCTCTACGCAGTATCCCTACCCGATGTTCAAGCACCCGACATAACACTTCCCATGTATTTATACTTGTCGCGTTTTGTTATCTCATGCAGTTGCAAGGCAAGATCCCCTCCCTATTTTTTCTATGCGTAGACATATATTTTTAATGTTTATATTTAGGCTTATATTCCACTTTCCATATTCTACTCGACATTTGAGTAGAACATGACCAATTTCACAATTTGTAATAATTCCTTGATCGTCACCAAAAAATAAAAAACCCGAATCGTTACACAGAAATCAACAACCTCCATTCATATTCCAAAATATTTCCCCCTCTAGTTTTCCAAAGATCTTTAATATACTTTAAAGAGAGTGAGTGACAAGCAGCACCCCGCTTGAAGTCCGTCGTAATCTTAGAGTGTACGAAGGGGCAACTTTTTTCGCAACTTGATTGCGCTCTCAGGGATTGGCCGGATTGCAGAGACGTAGATGTGTCTTGCTCATCTCGATTTTTGTCAAAGTGGAAAGTACCTTCTGGAAGGGTACTGGTGAATCGTTTCTACTAACATTAATTAATGTTATTTAATCAAAATTGGTATATTTTTGATCCAAGTTTACTTGTGAAGTAAAAACGAATCAGGTGACACTTCCCTCGCGGGGTACGATAATAGAAATTTTAACTTTCGTGTCGACAATATGGCTTCTGACATCCGTCAGGTTGTTTCTTTTTCACGTCACTGTGTGACCTCAGACACTTGCGTCAGTGGGAAGTATGGATTAAGCCCTGTTTTATGAAAATCGGTACAGTCGTTTTGGAGTTGACAGGAAACAGGTTGCACCCCCCCCCAGAACATCGCTGTGCTCGTTCGTTAGTTGGTTCCAGACGTTCCGATTTTGGGGGAAAATAGATTTTGATATCGAATAAAGATTTAAATTTAATTTAACATTCAATACTGAATTATTTTAATAGTTAAGAGAAAAAAATATGAATCTGTTTATTATATTTCCTAACTAATTACTGTACAAATTTTACTATATTGTTGATTTTAATCTGAAAACTTGTTTTAATAAATTGGATTTTATTAGTTTGGAGGAAACTATAACCGACAAATGTTTAGAGAATGCTGTAATTCTTTCGAACATGAGTGAGAAATATAAATCGAGTGATTATGTGAAGAATTTAATTTCATAAAACTCTCTATGGAAGTCACGATAAAAAATCCAAGTTGTGTAGCTGGAAATAAATGGGAACAGCAACTCCTCTCGTTTCCAGGAAAGGATGTGAAAAAAAAAGTTTAAAAATTAGTTTCATACATTCTGAGAGTACCACCACATCCAATTGATTGTAGACACAGTATTTTCTCAATCAAAACACTATAGTCTAGGACTGCAAGCGAATCATCTGTTCACCTTATAAAATCGAACTTCCTCGTTCAATTCAATGTTTAACTGTCCTCTAATGGATTTTACCAACACATTAAAGAAGATTAAGGACGCTCTGGCACAGATCAATTCGTCCGCAGAGTACAAATAAATATCATCATCATCATCATCACTCCAAGAACTAGGCCTTAGACTTGTTCCGGAACCCATCTCCTTCTCGGTCGACCGACATTTCGCTTCCTAGTAGGTATGATAACCCAAGGCAGCCACAGGTAGACGGATATCAGGGATGCGATTCAAATGTTCACACCATCTCCTCCTGTGGACTTCTTCTTTTGGTGCAACGATACAATGTTTAAATCACGTCTAATATCCTCGTTCCTTGTACGATCCAAGAGAGGTCAACCTTGCGTCCCTCTTAGAAATTTCGTTTCGGCTGCCTGAATATTCTGCAGGTGCCTTTTACCAAGAGTCCATGTCTCACCAGCATACAGGAATGTGGGGACAGCAACAGTTTTATAAAAATTCATTCGGGTATCCTTCCGCGTTTTATTTTTCAGGTACCTATGAATCGTTCTACAGATGCATCTAAATTTTGTTAAATCTAGCTTACTCTCCCAATCAATATCAGTTCCATATGAGATATTACAACCCAGGTACGGTAATTAAAATGACTAACCTGATCCAAAATCTGATTATTCACGACTATCTTAGTTCTTATAGGATAAATAAATATTATAAACATTTAAATTATTAGTTATAAGATCATGTCGTGTCACTGTAATGTTAATTAAATTTAACAAGCGTTTTTATAAATTACGTATATCTTATTTTTTATTATTTTATTGTGCTTTTAATGCAATAAAATAATATTACCTCACTGCCAGCTTGATAAAAAAAACGCATAATTTTGCGAATCTTAATCCGTTTTTTTTTAAATTAAAAATCTTGGATCACGCTGGCAGTCAGGAAATAAATAGACCGGCTGCACGCGTACACAAAGCAATTACAACACGACTGCCCCAACTAATTATTTACAAACTCATTCACAGCGGCGGTGTAAATGCGTCGTTGTCACTCTTGTTGACAAACGTGCGTGCGCGCGCGCGCGCTCGAACTTGACAGACGGGGTTGGCACAGACGTTGTTGTTTGGCAACGTTTCTTTTGTTCCGAGAAACAGCTCACAGAAGTGATATCGTCTGTAGCGGGAACATCATTATCGTGTCTACTTAGTGTAGTAGAGACAGTTCGACTCCGAGAAGGCATCGTCTTTTAACACACGGATTATACAAAACACCGAAGGGAATTCTAAGACTTGGTGATTTAAACGTAGTCAAGTCCCGATTATCTAAGTGCAGAGTACGCAGTATGAGGATTAACCGAGGCCAATCAGAGCAAGACAAAAAAGGATTCAAATAATGTGAAAAAAAGAATAAATGCTAAAACATCGAAAGAAGAGAGATACATATTAAATCAAGTATCACACAAAACAGCGCATACGTTAAAGTTTAATCAAGCACGTAGATAAAGGATGACAGTCAGTTAACTGTCAAAATAATTTTGACAGAATCACGTGCACGATTGAAAAAAAATGGAAAGCCATTCATATGAAAAATAGTCACAGATTTTAAACGTATTATAAAATGATATTATTGTATTGGTTTGATGTGTTTATTCGTTAACGTCAAAAACCATATTCTTTAAACTTACTGACTGTAACTTTGTTTTCTCGATTGCAACGTAAGTGTATGTAAGGGTATTACTTGATTACCCACTATTAGTCTATGTCCAGAAATTAATTTTCGACATAAGTCAATTTTCTTCTACAATAAATAATATCGTCATTCTTCAGGGTAATACTAACTGTTTATCAACGCGCGTTTATTGTTCTTTCAAATAACATACGTTCTATTCTGTATTAGTGTTAGAGAAATTTCCGCATCCGTCGTTTTGGATTAATTGAAGATCTTGTTCTCTCCATTAAACAGTAGTGACTGTATTAAAGGTTTTAACCTTTAAATAACAGCGATAAGGAAGGGATTCATAGGTGAGGTCTGCTATGAAAGAAATGCATTGCTCGTTACTTGTTTAATGTCTAACCCATCCTTAATTTGTCAATGATTCATCTTACCGACTCACTTTGCCTTCCTATTTATAAAGGTGAAACCTGATTGCCACGCAAAGCGGGTGGGTACAACCCACAAATTCGGTGGAGGGCAGACCTACTTTAGGATTAGGAATCCTGGCAACGAGAGCTCTTGGTTCCTCCCACTTCCCATTTCGGGGGGAGGGGAGTAGATAACGTCTCTTCCTAACCTGTTTCCTGGATGTCTTCGCCTCCTTAACCGTTCCCATTCCTGTGATCCTGTGATTCCATTCTATATACCCTTCCTTACATCCTTGAAGACGAGTAGACGAATCTGGTAAGCTGCAGAGCAGTCTGCCTAGGGGAGAGAAAATGTCACTTAAACCCTGCTGCTTTGGAAGCAGTAAGGTGATAGCCACATCACCAAACTACCCCCGCACAGCGTTCGAAGTTTATTGACATACTTATTGACACACTCAATGAATAAAATAATACACATTCTTTTGGATATGACACTGACAAATATAAGCCTCGCTATGCTGAAGTTCTATAAACTTACGGCAGTGTTCTGTGGGTTATATGGAAGTGAAAACTGTACCCTAAATATTATAATCTGTATTGACATCCAACTGAAGGATATTAACAAGATCGTTTACACAGACTGGATGCTTTATTATCATCACGCTGCCGTGGGTCGAATCCACAACATACCCACATAATTTCATCAAAGCTATTTCCTTCACATCGTTCAGATATCACTCTAACGTATATTCATTATTCTCTGAACCGCTTTAATGTTAACAAGTAAATAGCTTCGTTAACAGTCTTTGTATTATACGTATAGTGCAGACCTATACATAACCATATAGGCTACTATTAGTGCACATAAGTGTCAGTTATTTATAACGCTGACAGTGCTTAAAGAAGAAGAAGAATTTATTATTGAGTTTTGTTTTTCACGTTCTCTGTTCACTGTCAGAAGAATGGACGAAAACAACACAAGGTAAGACAACGCGCGTGGAGGTGCATGCGCGTGCGTGCGGAAACCACAGACAATTTATAACGCTTACGGTTCGTCTGCTGACGGCCACTTGCTAAACAAACAGCGCCAGCGCCGCCACTCACCTGCAACACACAAATACCATTCGACACTGTAGACATTGAACATATTATATTCCAATATATTAGCTTACAACGTATCGTTTTACTTCCATATTCCTTAAGGAATGGAAGTATGGTGATGGCAAAAAAAATCGTGTTCGAGATTATTGCAGATTCTGATTCTACTACACTCAAAACATGAAAAAAAGTCGTTTTCCGAAAAGTGTCTGTGTGTGTGTCTGTCTGTGTGTCTATCTGTAGATTTTTTTTCTATGGCAAACGATAACTGCCGCAAATTCAAACAGAATCAAATAATTTTTTGCATACAGCCCTCATTTGTAGAGTACTCACGACCTATTGTTTTTGGTGAAGATCGGTTGAGGGAAAGTGGTAGTTTACCTGCAACGGTTTTTTTTTATCAAGGGAAATTTTTTTTTTTGGCAAACGATAACAGCCGCAAATTCAAACAGAATCAAATAATGTTTCGCATACAGCCCTGAATTGTAGAGTTCTCAAGACCTATTGTTTTTGGTGAAGATCGGTTAAGGGAAAGGGGTAGTTTACCTGTAACGTTTTATGTTTTAACAAGGGTATTTCCTATGGCGAACGATAACAGCCGCAAATTCAAACAGAATCAAAAGATTATTTGCATACAGCCCTAAATTGTAGAGTTCTCAAGACCTATTGTTTTTGGTGAAGATCAGTTAAGGGAAAGGGGTAGTTTACCTACAACGTTTTTTTAACAAGGGTATTTTCTATGGCAAACGATAACAGCCGCAAATTCAAACAGAATCAAATAATTTTCTGCATACAGTCCTGATTTGTAGAGTACTCAAGACCTATTGTTTTTGGTGAAGATCGGTTGAGGGGAAGGGGTAGTTTACCTGCAACGTTTTTTATCAAGCGTATTTTCTATGGCAAACGATTGCCGCAAATTCAAACAGAATCAAATAATTTTTTGCATACGTCAGTGAATTGTAGAGGACTCAAGGCCATTAGATTTTGGTGAAGATCGGTTAAGGGGAAGGGGTAGTTTACCTGCAACCTTTTACGTTTTAACAAGAGTAAAGTACTTGAAAATTCATTTAAACTTTTTCAAACAGTGGTAATTGTTGAAAATAAAATAATTTTGTTGCCAGGCAATAAAATTATAATTTTGTCATTTTAATGTAAATTATGTATATATTAGAAAATATATCGTGCTTGGCAGGCAAGCATATTTCAGATTATAAATCTTAGAATATGGAAGTCATGTATGGTTCTCCATACCGATATTTTCAACATGTTATAACAGTAACGTTTATTAACTGCTTTTTTTTAATTTAAAATTAATAGAATAACATTTCGTTTTTTGTTTTTAACAAATGGAGTGAAATGTGAGTAGACGTCAATGGTAAGACTAGTAAATGAAAGAATATTTCTTACACGGAGAATTTTACATTGGCATTTCGCACTGTCGTCTTCTTTGATACAGTTCACAGCAAACTATGAGAGAAAATGGCAAAACCCTTTTTCCTTTGTATAATAAAATGTACTGCAAAAGATGATTTTGCCCATTTGTGTACAACCTTATACAAATGTTGAAAAAATTAAATTTATTTCAATTGCGTCTCTTTCCTTGTATTCTTCTTAAGTGTTTAATAATACATTCACAAAGCAACTGAAAGAGACTAATTTTTCTATCAACCTCTTTATCATTTTGGTATGTGATGCTACACCGTAGATACTTGAAATCTGGCACCTGTTCTAATGGCGAGTCCTGTATGACAATCTTTGTTCTAATATGATTTGCGCCAGAAAAAGCCATAACTTTTGTTTTGGATAAGGGAATAGTTTGATTGTACGTTATAATGGATAAATGCAATGGGTGTACTTTATGTAGCAGACAAGAGAGGGCGAAAAGGCGATTTTCCGAAGCCTATAATTAACTGGAACACATCCGCTAAGGGAAGAAGACCACAATGGCGAAGGCGGAGAAGAGGAACTTTGGTACGGCGGATCCGGCAGAGGTGGCACCCAAGCTCTTAGGGTAAAGGCAAAGCCCCTGCCAGGGTATCGTAAAGCTGCTGCCTTGCAGTTAGGTGTTGGATCACCGAAGGCTAAACGACGAAAACCTTGATTAAAAATTACCTGGTCCTCCAGGATGGGGGTTGTACGATGGGCTGGTAACTCATTAACGTAAAAAAACATACTCATAAGTCTCAGAGGAATAAATTTAAATCTACAAACAAAATTTACGTTTTTGCATAGAAAATGGCAACATTAAAATATTATAAATATGTTATTCATTTATGCAACATGTTTCCGAATAAACAAAACCATGTGTGTGTGCAAACGTTTACTTATGCAATCTGTTAGTACATAACAATAAGCACAATGTTTGAATGAATACTAGCTGTCCAATGACTAGTTCTATCTATCAGCATTTAAAAGTGTCATACTATGTACAATGTATTTAGAGTCTTAACTCTAGTAAGTCCAGCGGAAATGTTAATTTCAATCGTCCTGTCTGCTAGCGGATTTGCGTGCTGTTTAAGCCGTTTCACATATTTTTCACTGATTTTTGTAATAGTTTTACTGACTGTAGGCTCGCTATAGATGTTTTGTTGCTGACGAACCACGGTTACGGTACGCAGTACCTTGGTCAATAAGCATATATTATGACAGAAAATATAGCTGATTTTGATTTCGTGTTTACTGACTGTTATCTATGAGGACTTCACGTCTAAAATTTCTCCTTCTCAGTGGGGTGTACAACATTCGCGGTGTTGTGTCCCATTATGTGTTTCCCGTGTACAGCATTGCAGTTTCAAGTTATTCGTCCTGCTCTTATATAATATCTAATCTTATACAACGTTTCAAATCTCTAACGAATTTCATCGCTGCTGATTCCTATGCTTACTGCCCGACGTTACTAAAGAGTAAACTTGAAACCACGCAGTCTTGCACGAGTATCTTGCATAAAAAACCTCGTAAGCTACTCTACGTCCTGATCTCATAGACTCTTCCGCTTTCTCATCCTGTCGTTTTTCTGCTTCTTCCGCCTCTTTCTTGTCGTCGTCGTTCCTCTGTCTGCAACAGCAGTGTCTGTCAATTTTCCATCCATATTTGCAGATAAATTACAAATTCCACTATTATTGCACAAAGTGTCCTCTGTTTCCACCGTCCCACTTCTGACACCACTGTTACGACGGTCTCGTAAGATAATAATATATACTTTTAAAAAAGAAGGTAAATGCAGTACAATAAAATGTGATAAAATAAACGGTTCGATACTGTACGGTTGTGGTTTCCAAAACCGGGGTCCGCGGACACTTGAAAAAATATATAATATAGCCTACCGTCATTTTCTCAGAATTCGTCGTGCTTGAAAATCAAAAGTTTTAGAAACTAAACGATTAGTACGGAATTTTCAGTGGATTTTTGCGTGAACAAGAACAAAATTTCACACACACACACACACACACACACACACACACACACACACACACACACACACACACACACACACACACACACACACACACACACACACACACACACACACACACACACACACACACACACCTGGTTTTGCACCAGAGAAGGTGGATTTTAATACTCTGTGGCTGGGAAAACAGAGTCAACTTTGACAACGGCAAGAAGTCTCTCTCTTAACCTACAAAAAAGAGATTCTTTGGCAGATCTTTCAGTAAAATTACGGTTTATTCAACTCCAACTAACTGACGTTTGGCTGTTTGTAATTAATGGCTACTCTGAACTTGTAAGGAAAGCTCTGAAGTTCTTAACTGTGTACGCAACTAATAATGTTTGTCCCACTACATGTTCCCCCAACTGGTGTACATAAAATGAGAGTTGAGAAATAAACTTGAAGTTGAAATTGATTTAGTATTAAAACTATCAGGCATTTAAACACAACACTGCAGAACTAGTTGTACAAAATGAGCTTCATTGTTCATATTAATCTGTATTTGATGTTTTTAATCTTATAATTTTGCAAGTATTAATACGTTTTAATTAAACAACGTATGTGTAGCATATTATTGTTTATTTCAGAAGTCAGAAGGGCTCGGCGAAATGTTAAATTTAATCCGGTGGCGTCCGCGAAGTTTGGGGACCACTGCCGTGTGGTATGTGTTGGTTGAGTTGCTTAATAATATCCGTGGCGACGATTTACTCACATTCACGATAAGTTACGCTATTGTTAGACGATTAATTACAGACACAAACGCACCGGAAATTACGCAGTGCGTACTACACAGCACACAGAGAAGGCGGGTGAACGGCCTTCAACCCACAACCCGTTACACACACACGTGGTCCACGGCAACGATCCCTACCATACCTAACGAACTCGACTCCTAATATCTGTTTTGTTACTCAGTACTTCCAGCCATCGGTATTCGTACAATAGACAAAGTGTCACAGCGACGAGTATTTTCTTCTGATGATGTCCGCATGTCACCAGCCTGGATACACAAGTCTGTTACTCCGATGACCACAGTAGTATGGGCCTACTAGTCGATCCTAGCAGTTTTATTTTGTTCCTATCTGTGTGTGTGTGTGTGTGTGTGTGTGTGTGTGTGTGTGTGAAATAATAATTTGTTTAGCATTTTTATAAATAGACTCCCGTTTAATAATACCGTCTCTTTAATCTGAATGCCATTGGATTGACACCGTAACGTAGTCGCGGCCCGAGGAAACGACACCGCGGTCGAGATCTAGACGGCCGTGTCAATTGACGCCCTCGCCCAGTGACTGACCCTGTTATTAATAAAACGCGACACACAGGAAGTTCACGTCCATGGACTTGTCACCGTGATAAAAAAAGAACCTGTCTAACTGTGTCTGTTCGAGGAAGCGTTTCGTCTGACTAACACACGAGTGAAAAGATTCCGCAAGTCGTATTTGTTATTTTACTACGTATTGAAAGATTCCGCAAGGGATATTTGTTATTTTATTCCATATTGTGTGTTAGTGGTTCAAACGCTCGAACTGTATGGTCGCAGTCACAGTTCTTACTTACTGTTGTGTACAGATGCTATAGAGTAAAGGCGAGAAGACGTAGTCTTCCTTACGGCTTATGGTAGTCTTTATTCATGCTTCTGTACTACATAGATTTGAGAAGACAACAGGAATACTAACAATTTGTTTTGTTTGCCAACTTAACCCTTGTAAACTTTAAAACGTTACACATGGACAAACTAAAAAACAATATGCTGGAGGAGATGTCGAGAGTAGAGAAACCACCCTGCGGCAATACCTTGGACCGGTGAGATAGATAGGGTCTACAGGCTGTGGCATGTACAGAGTAAAGGTCAAATGGGCAGAGTCTCTTTAGTCTTTCTGGCGGAATGTTAAGTTATGCAACAAATCTGTTTCATCCTTCTGTACTATCCGTTAATCGTAGAATGCTGAAAATCTGTATTAATTCTTGTGAGCACATATAGCTCACAGTGGAGTGCATGTTGGAGAGACACCAAGGTTCGTTATTTATTGATGGTAGGACTTTTAACTAGACTATTTGGAAAACTTTTTGTGTTACTCGTCTTGTACAACCCTCCAGTTGTAAATCATCTATCTAGATCTATATCTATCTGATCTCCCTCGTTCAGAAGGATAACTGTAGACATTAAAACAGCTGTTACCGATGGCATTTAATTTTTTTCTCACGCTTCAGTGTTGAGATTGACCATACCGACGACAGAATGACGGCGACTCGATGGCTCACGGCTCCATTGAAAGTGATAAGTGAGGTTCATGAATACTAACGTGGACATAAAACGGTAATCACATCACACTAACGACGCAACCTGATTGGTGCACAGAGGCAGTGTCGGGAAGTGCCGCGCAATTACAAACACATTATTACATCAAAGGCCTGTGAATGTTTTTTGTTTCCATGTTCTGTAAGGAAATGGAAGTATGGTGAACGCGAAAGAAATCGTGTTCTAGATAAGGGTTGATTCTGATTGTACTACCATCAAAACATGAAGAAAAGTCATTTTCCGAAAAGTGTCTGTGTAGAATGTTTTCTATGGCGAACGATAACTGCCGTAAATTGAATACAGAATCCAATTTTTTTTGCATATGTGCCCGAGTTGTAGACGACTCAAGGGCTATTGAGTTTGGTGAAGATCGTTAAGGGGAAGGGGTAGTTTACCTGCAACGTTTTACGTTTTAACAAGAGTAAAGTACTTAATTTTGATAAATAAAGTATCTTGAAAAGAAGGTCATAATAGTCCACTGTAGAAACGTAGATAAAATATCTATACATGAAAAAGGGTAGTTGTAGGGGAAGGGGACAATTATTTTTTATATATGTACTACGTTATCGGCAACAAAGAAGTAGTTTCTATGGAAATATGGGATAATTTTTTACTTCTATGTCCGTAAGGAAATGGAGTATGGCGATCGCGAAGAAAATTGCGTTCTAGATAAGAGCTGATTCGGATTGTACTACCCTCAAATCATGAAGAAAAGTCATTATCCGAAAAGTGTCTGTGTGTAGATTTTTTTTTGGCGAACTATAACTGCCGCAAATTCAAACAGAATCAAATAATTTTTGCATATGTGCCCGAGTTGTAGAGGACTCGAGGCCTACTGACTTTAATGAAGATCGGTTAAGGGGAAAGGGTAGTTTACCTGCAACGTTTTATGTTTTAACAAGAGTAAAGTACTTAATTTTGGTAAATAAAGTATCCTGAAGAGAAGGCCATAATAATCCACTGTAGAAAGGTAGATCAAATATCTATAAACGAAAAGGGTACTTGTAGGGGAAGGGGACAATTATTTTTTATATATGTACTACGTTATCGGCAACAAAGAAGTAGTTTCTATGGAAATATTTCATTTCAATTTGTCAAACATAAAACTCGATTTACAAGGTGGGGGATATTTTTTTTTTTTTTAGAAATTATCGAACCGAATTCAAGTAAATGATTTTAAATATAAATCTTAGAACATCGAAGTCATGTTTCTTCTCGCTCAGGCAGTATTACAGGTTCTAATGTGTATTTGTATAAGAATATTTTTTTCTAGAGATAATTTTGATTTTTAACTCAGTAGCCAACACGTTGCTCGAAGCTGTCAGTTCAGTTTGTAGCACACGTTACTAGTCGCATCAGATATGTTCTTCTTTAGAGACGGAAGGGGAGCAAATAAACGAAATGAATCAGACGTGACGTACAGAAATATTAAAAAAAAAATTAGAACACAACAAGACAATGTAACAGGGGAGAAAATATTTCACGTACTACGGAAATATGCCAAAATAAAAGAGGCACTGGAACTGATCAAGGGTTGGGTTAATCAAACAGTACATAACCCAACTCTCTCCTAAACTAGCGAAACGTTGGTGTTAATCGACAGATCTAAATATAAATCACAAGCTGCCTGGATGAAGGTTGTTGTATCTCTCCGATACCTATTAATATTTATTTGGATGACATCATTAAAAGATGGAAGGAAAATTTTAAAGGATGAAAGGAATAGATGTGGAATTAAGCTTTCTCTGCAATGTACACATAGTACGTATTATTTTATATGCACCCCATGTTGTTATTATACAACAGACAGAAAATGACTTGCAGAAGTGAGTATTCATCTTGAGGAATTTAGCAGAGGAATATGGCTTGGTGCTATCTCCACACAAAACAAAAGAAATGGGTTTTAGAGGAAAGTATGCAGTACGGACAAAGATAGAGAAAACATCTTGGACCAGGTTCCAGTTGTAATTATATGAGTTGCGAAATATCTCCCGTAGTTGTTTGTGATGTCGAAATTAAACTTAATAAATTTAAACATATATATGGGACAATCCACAGAACCTTAAAATACAAAACTAGGCAAGACACTAAGCTTGAGTTTTATAAGACTATGGCTGTACCGGTGGCGCTGTATGGGAGTGAGACACGGGTACTTTCACAGAGAGCAGAGGGAAGGTTACAACAGCAGAAAGTTCTCAGGTTGGTCAAAGGGTGCACGTTACGAGACAGAATAAGTAATGTACAGACAAGGCGAGAATTATACATTTTTAAATTACAGGATAGAATTACGGAATACGAGACCAACTGGTGTAAGCATTTGGGAAGAATGCAGCAAGATCGCCTTCCCAAACGTGCCTTGAATTACAAACCCACAGGGTATCGTAATGTGGGGCGTCCGAGGACGAGATGGTTTCCGGAACAGGCACTGCAGCCTAATCCGTGAAGTGGAGATCATGATCAAGATGATGAGCTGTCTGGATGAAATAATTGAGTATACAGGGAGGGGCGCCAGGTTAAAGAAGAGAAATAGTATTATAAATGATCAAATAAGCAAATCATATAAAACACAACTGACGAGATAAGTGGGTCACATCGAAGACCTGATGACTATCGATTCCCAAAAGCGGGCTGGAAATATACAGCGGTGACAGAGTCTGTGTGTTGGAAGAACAATAACCTGGAGATTTTGAGAAAATGAGTTTATAAAGGAAATATTCGGTCTTAATTCCAACAAAATAATGTTTCGGGGGGGGGGGAATAGACACACTGTAACACTTTAGTAGATAGGCAAGTTTTGTAAGTGTTTAATGATTTATTAATGTTTGTGAAGGAGCACGAATGTTATGTGGTGATTGTAAATTGATATGTTCGTTTATATACTAATCCAGAGTAATTTTAGAATACACATCACATAGTTTGTATATATGTGTCAAAGAGAAATGTATTCTTTGAAGTAACGTCCACCCGCGGCATCGATCCGAGTTCAGGAGATCAAGTCACGTGTATCTTTCTCCATCCGTCATCAGAATCATTTGCAAAACATGTTACTAAAATGGTCCAACACAAACGCGAACCCGCGACCGTATGGGAGTAGAGTCGCAAACCTGATTACAGATTAATAGGCTGCCAATCGAAATATCGAAGTCACGCGACCTTTACAAAATACGTTCTCTGGCATTGTCGATCGCTCGCATTCCGTCGGCGTGTTTGGTGTGAAATATCAATGACCGTGACCGCCGGATCGGTAAACAGCTGACAAATCCGTTCACGATACGACAACTGCCTAGAAATCAAAGCAATTAAATTACGTAGATTCCACAAATAACAGATTGAAACACAGTCAGTAGTTTACACAGTTCTTACTAACAAACTCTGCCTACTGTTTCGGCCTAGGAAGCTTTTGTCAGTCAGCATTAATAACATTGGTGGACTCTTTGAATACATCTTAATAGGTGAAACAACTGACAGAGTTTGTTAATAAAAAATTATGTGAAACTAACAAAACTTTTTTGTTTCACCAAATGTCAGTTGAGACTTCAATTGATACAATGATTTCGCAACGCTGAAAGGTCTACCTAACTTCTAGTCAAGTTCAAGAAAATGTTTTTATTAAATTGTTTTTAATTATTTTTTTTACTCATATTAAACCAACAAAGTTTCTGTGATCCATCAAATAAATGATGTGACAAATTTGTTTATATCTTTTACAAAAGTCTCCACCATGTAGGAGTGTGTGACGGTGTTTCGTATCCTGATCGCCAGAGGGTTCTGTCGTCCCATCCTTCTAGTTGTAAACCTCTTTCTCATTTCGTCATACACGACCTCCTTTCACAATCTCCAGGGTCTACCTCTTTCCTTCTTCTAAATGGAACCCAGTTTACAACCCATTGGGCCAACGATCGACAGGCACTCGTTCCACGTGACCATACCATTTGATGCACTTCACTTTTACGGTATCCATGCGAATTTACCTTCTGGTGTCTTCATTTTTATCGTATTAGAGCTTGGATACGTCACAAGGCCTCTTCAAACGTTCATCTACACTGCTTGTAGTCTTCGGGAGTTTCATTGTCTCCCTATGTTTAGAGCCTTAGGCGGCTATAGAAAAGATTATACTTGACTTTGTATAAGCACACATATTGTGTAATTTCTCACAAAATTAGCAAGGCGCAGATATTATGTATTTATTTACTAAATACACACATACCGGCGCATGAGCATATACATACACACATTCAAACATGTAGGCCTATGTGTATATACAGCTGAGGCAAAAGTGACAAAGGGATTTGGATGAACTGAGACAGGAATGACTAGTGGTGACGTTTTTCGTTTGTTTGTTTTTAAAGATACAGTAGATTTACGATACCATGGATAGTAAGTAAACTAAGAATAAACTTGTTAGCGTAACGTCAATGCACGGAGCACCTGGAGCTACACTGAGCAGTTGCAGAGGAATTTGACAGGCAGAATCCAAATCGGCAGTTCAATTAGTCAACTGTAGCACTGTTAATCAGTCACTTTATAGAAGCATGAAGTGTTGCTGATCGCTCTCGAAGTGGAAAACCTAAGAGAGCAGTCGACTGGAAACATCGACACAGTTAGTGTTGCCACAGCTTGTAAAGAGTCCAAACAATTCAATGCCAAAAGACAAGCGTTAGCCAAAAATTAGTTATGCGTATTGCTTACTTTTGTATTCCCTCAGAGATCCAAAGAACGTCGACAATAAGTCTACGACTGACTCGTGGACAATGGCAATCTATCTAGATTCTTCTGTGATGAAGCCATTTTATACACAAGTAGTCACCAGGTAGACAAAATTATCGCTGTTGGTGTAACCGCCAATAAATGGTAATAGTCACGTCGAAAACGAGCCTGGAATGAGCACCTATACGGCATTCACGTGCGTTGTATGGGAAGAGCACGTGATCGGTTCTTTGACGGTAATGTAAGAGATGAAACATACCTTCACATGGTGCAGACCTTATTAATGTTTATCTTCACGACGTATCATTAGAGAAGAGACGCGCCGTGTTTTTAAACAGAGCGGAGCGTCTCCCATGTTTTGCACAGACTGTGCGAACATACTATATCGTAGGCAAGAGGAACAGACGAAACGACGAAGTCCTGTCGAATGCCCCCCCTCCCCTCCCAGGTCATCGTACCTTATATTTTTTCACGTGGGACCATTTAAAGTCTATTGCATGTCAGACACGCCGGAAAAATATTAACGAAATTAAAGAAGGAATCCTTTTTGAAAGACGATACATTTCCGCAAGAAACGTTTACAAGCAGTTCAAGAATCATGCCGCTACAGAATTGAAACGTGTTTTCAGTTTCAACGCGAAAAGTTTGAACACCAGCTGAGATATAACAACGTATTTATAGGCCTACATACAATAACTCAATAAATTATTGAAAAATTAAAGTTGTGTTGTGTTATATCACATACATAAATTACACTGTTGCACACCACTATTTAAAAAATTCCCGATTAGCGCTTTCCAGCTTCACAGCTCATCATCGGATCGGGAATATGATGAGCTGTGAATGGTGTGCAACAACGTGTTTTCTGTTTTCAATAAATTATTGGTAAACAGTTACCGGGCGTTATGTTAGCCCGCGGTCCAACGTTATAAAATTTACAAAGTTGTTACACAAAGTTGGTCCATGACAACAATCATGTTCGAATTTTCAACTTACCTTATTGTAAGTTTCTCTATTAACTCTGTATTTCCTCAAAATTAATTTCTATTATATTTTGTAGATACATAAGGCCATGTAGATGTTTTAAAGCAGTACGAGAATTTGATCTCTTTTGTTGTAGTTATGTATTTAATTAAATATAGGTTATGTTGACAATATCGCCACCCACAGCTGTTTGCAATACCGCCACATGGCGATATTACCTTCACTGTGGAGTTGCGTGACAAATCACTGTTAAAATGTTTTTAGTGATACTTTTAGATGCTCAATAACTGTATACTAATCAAACATTTTTTAAATTTGTTTTCGTTAACATTATTTTCTTCATTAGTGCTTACATTTACGTACATTTTAACTTAGTCTTATGTGTATTGTCTAAAATTTGTTTTCATTAAAATTTTTTTCATTAATGCCTACATGTACGCGTATTTTAACTAATTTTTATGTGTATACTCTATAAAATTGTTTAAATTTCTTACTTCAAAATCGTAAGTTGTCTTCGTTTTATTATACAGGTCATGGGACCCCGTAATCAAAACATTCGAGCTCAATGGACACAAGAAAGTCTAGAAAACGCCATTCAGGCCATCAGAGCTGGCTGCAGTGTGGCTTCAGCAGCTCGAAATTACGGAATACCCAGGAAAACACTCGGAGACTGGATGAAGAGAGGGGACATTCCGCTGTGTCGGAGACTTGGAAGGCTACCAACTTTGCCTGCAGAAATAGAGAACTTACTGAAAATTAGAATTATTCGCTTACAGCAAGTTGGGTTTGGTCTCACTAGAAGATTAATGTGCAAGAAAGCCTACGAGATTTGTTCTGCAATGAATATTAAGAACCCCTTTAAAAATGAAATAGCTGGTAGATACTGGCTGAAAGGATTTCTCAAGCGAAATCCTGAGATTGTGTTTCGTAAACCTGAAAATTTGAGCTACGGACGGCTCATGAAGTTTAACAAAGAGGTGGTGAAGCATTTTCATGATCTTTTAAAATCGCTGTATGATGAACACAATTTTTGCCCACAGCTTATTTATAATTGTGACGAGAGTGGTCTCCAGTTAACATGTCATAATGACGAAAAGGTTCTGGCTCTGAAAGGAAGCAAACGTGTCCACAAAGCTACACACGCCGAACAGGGTGAAACAGTCTCAGTGATTGCATAAACTAATGCAGTAGGCTCTCAGTGGATACCTCCCCTAATTTTGTACAAAGGCAAGTATGCTAAATTTGAGTACGGGTAAGACCTTCCTCCTGGCAGTATATTTATTATGACTCCGAAAGGTTACATAACAAAAGAAGCGTTTTGTGATTTCCTTCGTCACTTCCAGCAGCATCGTCTACCAGGTAAAGCACTGCTCATTCTTGACGGACACCGCACCCATCTAGACATGTCTGCACTAGAACTGGCTGAGCAATTCAACATCGTCATGCTCTGTCTACCGTCCCACTGCAGCCATGAATTACAGCCGCTTGATATCAGCTTCTTCAAATCTCTTAAAAGTGGGTGGGATGACGCCACAGATTCATTCCGCCGAATGTATCCAGGCACACCTTTAAATAAGCAACAGTTCCCAAGACTTTTTTCAAGAGCGTGGTTCAAAGCTGCAACACCTCAAAACGCTGTTTCAGGATTCAAGGCATCTGGAATATACCCTTTTAACCCGGACGTGTTTCCAGAAACAGCGTTTGCTCCGAGTTCAGTTTCTGAAAGACAAGCTGTCAATCCGAAACATTTACACGGAAATAATGGGTCTCCATGTGTGTCAGCTCTAAATCCAGTTGTAACCGGAGATGGTGACGACTCAACAACAGCTCCAAGATATTTACTTCCTGCCTTCGGAACATCTGACCATAACGAGGAGAGTGAAGAAATATTATTGTCTCCTAAGCGTAGTAGTTCTTCGGAAAAGAGTGTTGTCGAGATCTTATCTACCCCAAAAATTCAACGAAAGAATCTTGTAAGGAAATCACTAAACAGTAAATCAGTAGTTTTGAAACGAGATTTACTTCTGCAGTTCGAAGCAACTAAGACAAAGAGGAAGACAGAAATTAAGCCAAAACAACAAGCAAACCCATGAAAAAAATTCCACAAGAAGGAAAAAGGAACGAATGTGAAGCAGCGACAGGAAAAGGATGTTTTTTGTGGCGATTGTGGAGTCTTTTATCATGAACAGAAAGATAACAGAAATTGGATACAGTGCGTTGAATGCAAGATTTGGTTTCACGAAAAGTGTGAATCCGGGAAATGTGTGTCTGTCGGTGGATTGACGGTTGTGCAATGCTAGATGACGAATGAATGACAGTATCTTATTATTTTTAAATTTGTTATAGAAACTCGATTTCAAGCATTTTTTTTTAAATTCTACTCAGTTTTATATTGTATTTTTAGTGTACTTATTTTGTAATTAAAAATTACTTTTAATGTTAATTGTTTTAAAATTATTCTTTAAATAACCAAATGTGGCGATAATACCTTCACGTGTTTGCAATATCGCCATTTTGCACTTTGTTCAAAAATATAAAATTTTTATTTAATTGGTAGATTTTTTAAACGATTATTTCATGGAGCGTTTAGGCAACAGCCACACGTAGCACACACTGTAAAAACCTTTTGAATGTAACTGAATATTAGATGGTTAACTTTGAAAATACTGAATTGGTGGCGATATTCGCATCACTTACCCTACATTGTAATTATTGATGTTTACCGTCAAAGCGTAATGCGTACTGAACACCTTTCAATATTATTTGGTTACATTAATCACATCTAACATGGTCTAATTGTGTGTTAAGTATTTAATGAATTATGACTTCATGTTACCAAAAACATGAAACAAGAGAAAATCAAACTAATCTTTTTTTAGAATAGATATTAGAATAGAGTCGGCAACAGTAAGACGATGTGTCAGTAGTATTGCACGTTATAGAGACTTATCACCCGTATTACGTATTTTCTGTTTATGTAATGTTAAAATTAAACTCTACGAATATATTCCTAAACCATTTTAATTTTGTACTGAACGCTTAATTATAATTTTTATTTTTCATCAAAGTGTAATATTTACGTGTAGCTTACTGCAAAAACAACGTGTAGCTTACGTGTAGTTTATTGTAAAAAACTACGCATCACAAATACGCTAATCAACGAAATCGGAAATACAATGTTTACACAATTTTAATATGTTTTAAACTATACATGCAGCGTAACTGTTGTGCGACCTACCCTGCGTGCCAATTCGGATAACTGGCGTCTTACTGTATGTATATCCTTATCGTCCGCAAGTTTTGCCTCCCTCTGTATCTTTCAGCCCCATTTATAATACGTATTACTGTAGATACGTATCACCTTATCGCCACATTTCAGTTCCTCTTCTCACTGTCAAAGTCATGAACGCCTTTGTAGTACCTGTGATTCCAGGATCACGGCGTACAGAGGATCGTGTGGCATTAAAAACTAATCGATACTGGGAAGGTGAAAACTGTCAAAGAAAGTACCTTTGCTACTTACCATAATACTAAAATAATTTTATCTCAGTTGGACTACCCCTAAACTTCTCTTCAGAAAGACTACTTCTGCTCGCTTCATACTTTTTTTATCTTTTTGTTTAATATGAAAATTTCTGCTGCAAAGACAGTCATTGACGTGGCGTTGTCATTCTGACCTTGGTGGTTCTTACAGTCTGTCCCGTACAACTGAGTTTATCTAATTAGTGGGTATACGACTTTTTGTCTCATACGTTCATGGTCTCTTCTTTCCCCACTTACTTAAATTTATCTCTTTGTTGTTATTCGTCCTCTAGTCGCCAGTCTCTACATTTCTCACTTCTTCATATGCTTGCTGTTGTTAAATACTATATTTATTTACTACAGTATTACGAGTATCACTGATCTCTTCGCTAACAACAATATCTCGACCGTGGCGACAGTAAACATTGAAATCGCTCCAAAAATACAGCCAGCAGTAGCCGTCATCTCAGTTGAGACTATAGTAAACAAGCAGCCAGCTCTAGTATCCCACAGATATACTGTTTCTAATTGCCAAACCGCGCTCTCATCCCCCTCTTACTCTCTCCCTCTCACTAACTCTTCCCTTCGCCATACTTCCTGACTCTCTGAAACGGTTGACAAGCTGGAATTCTTCTGCATCTCGCATTTAGTCTACACGTCTATGTAGACTCAAACAATGCACAGTACGGCATTTCTATATTTTAAATTGTATTTAAATCTAAGTTACATACTCATGTAGTGCTTTGCAGAGGATCAGGCAGTGATAGTTCAAGACAGCGACGATCTGAACTACACGTACGACTCTTTGAAAACTCGCTGAAGAGTAAAAGAAATGGGTGTTGGGAAATATACATGCAAAGAAACCGAATATATGTCAATTTTACCTTATATAGAAGGCACAGAGATCACTAAACTAAAGAACACTAGTACGCTCCCTGAGCTGCAGAACTCGCTCACTATGTTGAACAAGATACATTTATTATTGGAGAAATTTTGATATTAGATAACTTTTTAAATAAACAGAAAAAATACGAGTATTCCGAGTACACTACTATTTTCCGTCCAGTAAAGTAACAACTGTAAAGCAATCATACTGTTACGATGGTCTAACTGATCGTCGTATGGTACAATGGAAAACGAAACACAAGACACAAATTTTAATTATAATTAACATTAATTATCACAAATAACAATTTATAATCAATTTGTAAAATAATCCAAGTTAAACTTGTTCACACTCAATAATAATGTCAACTAATAGAGTCCCGCACAATATCACTTTTTACTAATACCCACATGAAACGCACTGAGTAATCGCCCGAAGTAAACTGAACTGAACTGAACGTTTTTGGATGGTTATATTTATACACTGCTGAGATTCCAGAGTAATCTGTCACTTTTCCGATGACGTGTTAAACAGGCGCTCTCGAATCCACTAGAAACAGTCTCACTGTCTGGCCTTGAACACAGTGCCCGACCGTTGCGGTCTGGAATAGCCTCGATTGTTGACGCATGATACGTAAGTATCACGTAATTGTCTTTCATCACAAACCAGCAATATGTACGCACACGAACATTACAGCTGGAATTTGCTGGGATAGCCGAGAAAAGAGTAGAACAACGTTCTCCAATGTACCAGAACGTTCCGTATTGCGTAACAATACAAAAAACGTTAAAAAATTCCAAACAATTGGATTTGTGTTAATATTCCATTTAGTCTGACATCTGACTATTTTTTTACAATTTGTTCAAATTTTGGTCTCGTTTATGGGCCCTAGGTGTCTGATTCAAATTTTTACATTTCCAAAATTGTATACTATATTCAGACGTTGGTTAAAATTCTCTTTAATTTGATATCCCACATGGAAATTGCAATTTTATCAAACTCTTGGCCCACTTTTGTCCCAAAATTTTTAAGTTTACAAACATTAACTGTACATTCAGATTTGAGTTTAATAGTCAAAGTGAATTTTAATTTGACATACCAAGTAAATTTTTGCAATTTTATCAAAATTTTCACCCACATTTTCGCCCCGGCCCCTAAAATTTTCAGATTTTCAAAAATGCACACTAAATTCATATTCTAGTTAAAATTTTCTTTGATTTGATATCGCTGCATGGGATTTTGCTATTTTTTTCTTCTATTTTTACCTCCCGTCCCCCTTTTGGGGGGGAGCAATCTAAAAAAAACAATAGGGTTCTGTAGGGTGTCAAGTTTTACAATTGATATGTTCTAAAGTTATTGAGAGACGTATTGCAGACAGATGGACAGGCAAATGCAAAAATGTCGAGTTAAAACTAGAACTCGATTCGCTTGTTCAGTAAATATCTGGGATTGACATTATGCAAGATGGAACGTTTGACGGCGCAGTTAAAGGCAGAAACTGTCTAGGAGAACAAAAAATACCCATTTATAATACTCCTGTAAAAATTAATATCACATACAGTTCTAAAGGTCGGAATAGAAACAGAAAGCAACGGAAACGGGTTTCTGCCGACGGGTAACAGGACGCTCCGAAGAAGAACGGATATTAAAAATGAACGGACATGGAAATTACGGGAGTTACGTATATTATTACAGATGGCATTGGGAACTGGTTTGGATATGTACACCGAAAGCTGAACAAAAAGCTAATGCTAACCAGTACTGCCCGCCTGAAAGAAGGAGTGTTAAAAAAGAGCGTATGATAGAACAAAATGGAGACGCATGTCCCCATCTTAAATTTTATGGTTCTCGCAAGAGGAAAAACAAAATAAAAACTGTATTTTCTGTTAGAGAGGCCGCATGTTGCTTTCTTTGCTCATCTCTCCCAACTACACCCACTTACTTATCTCATATCTCTGTCTGTGTGTCTAAACAATAGTTTTATTGCCGCGTCTCACAGTTATCACCGTTTCGGTCAGTGACGACAAACCGACGGCGTATTTATTTCAGTGGTGTGACGTCACCCTGGCAGAAAACCAAAAAAGTTTGTATCACCCTGTGAATCAGTTTCCAGAAATTAGAAATGATAAACTGCCTCAAAGTCGTTCGCACTGCGGCAACGATTGCCTGATATTCTGAACAATTAACCGACCGGGGCCAACCAGCGCACGGGGTTTTCCGTAGTCACGACACGTTGCTTTAAGAAACTAACCATGCGCCCATCCTTGAATTGCTAATATTTTCTTATAAAATGTTTTTACAGTATGCAGTTTCAAACGCAACATAGTCAAATTACTTCTAGTTGTTACTATATGCCGAGCGATTCTAAATTTAAAAAAATAATTTTCCACTTGAAGATAATTTCATTATGTTTCTGTAACCTCGAATATTTGCCAACATACGGACAATTTTTCGTGTTTGCTTTTAAGTTAATATTTACATAACCTTACGTAATCTTATTTACACGTCTTACTAATTCTGTTTTAATTTTATATTCCCGTTTCAGAACGTAGTTTCATCATCAGAGTTAGACACTAGATCGTCATGTATTAAAATCATACGGCCACGTAATCAAACAACATAAATTACTTGCTATCCGTAACAATATGCGCGTTACTCTGGCGGTGTAGTGATTAGACGGATTGCGATATGTTATCGTGTTCGTCCAACGTGTCATGGACCTGGCTGTACGCCTACACGAATTTTGAACGACGTGCAAAGGACTGAACTGTATCACGGTGATACTGGGACATCAGCACCCACATCAATACTTCCGAAATAGAGTGAAAATTGTTTTTTGTTGGGAGGGTGGTAACACCCTTACTCAGTCACCACTCCAATTGTGGGGGCAATTCATCTCTTGTAAATCCAACTGTACGTCTTGGAGAACATAGGTTACGAATCTCCAGCTGTTCCCACATAAGTTTATAACAAATACTAAGTCAATGCTCAGTTAGTCTTATCACGTGTCGTCCTATCACATGATAACAATCGAGTACCAACAATATCAAGACAACTGTTACCAACAAAACTCACAATCTTTATGGTAATAAAGTACCTGCACTATTTCTTAATTAAAGTAAGCACTCATCAATCCCGGAATTCGCTTACAAGGAGTTTTATGAACGTTTACTGGTCCGCAATTTGTTTATACAAATTGCATGGTTGCAGTGATTTTCGTAGAGCTTCATGCACACGCGCGCGAAGTCACTCAATCGATCGTTTCCTTTCTACTGCGAAGGGCAAAAAAGTACAAAAATAAATCGCTTGTTTTCTGCCTGTACAAGTGAGAAGTTCGTATACGGTAGTACGGTGCACGCCTCAGTCCTGTATACATGGCGCTAGTATGATGCGTCACGAAACGAGCAGTGTTGACAGGTCAATAAAACCTCTCTTACTCACACAGTTACCCAAAATTTCCCACTGCCATAAATATATGTAAGCAATGGGTGATATTTTAAAGACTGTGAGCATATTCTAAATGTTTAAATACAAGAATAACGTAAATATTAAAAATAATGTACTCACATGCTGAGAGACGAGCTGAATACTTTTTAAATCCTTTTCTTGTACTTAGTTCACTAACATGCGTGCAATGTCAAAAGAGTATAATCGTTTATCTTTGTTGACTTTGTGTGTATTTTAATTGATCCGTGTGTTCGATTCTGGTTTTTATATTGTAATTTATCGTCTGGAAGTTTTTTATGTTCCAAAATTTGATTTACTAATTTAGCTATTTTATAATTTGTAAAAACTGAATTATTATACTGCGCACATCACATTGTACTTTTCAACTAAACATGGCGTAAATCATATTGTTACACTGTAAAAAATTATTTGTTACATATTGTTTGTATATGAAGGTGTACTAAAAATAATACGACGTATAATTTGACTGTATTTATGTTCATTGTAAATATCGATTCCTTATAATAAAATACATATAAACACTATTATGCCCTCGTCTCACTTAATTATCTTTTCACTCTTATTTGATGTCAATTCTTAATAACAAAAAATCTCTCTTACTCCAAATACATACGAGCAAACTTTTACACGTTGAATCAGTTCACTCGCCACGCGACACTGACGTTCTCACTTCTGGCGTGTGTCCCTCGACGCACACTTTCTTCCTCTTCTTTTTCTCTTAACTTGATTTTTCCGACAACGCCTTGCCGTGTCCCCATCCCCAAGCGCCATCTATACCTATTGCGGGCACCGTCCACTTCCAGTTCGCGTGCTTACATGTTTTCTTGTCTCAAAATCTTCGCGGCAATCCTCTCTTCCACATTTCTTATGGTGTCCACTTAAGTATCCGAGTCGGCCATCGATCCTCCCCCATTCTCATCACAAGACCAAACCACTTCAATAGGTGCTACTGTGGTCTTTTCTTCTTCCACCAGTCTTCTGGTCTCGTCAATGGAGATTCTTTGGAATCTTGCTGCCCTTGCACTGAGTCCAAATTAATCCATCTAGGTACTATTTATTCTTGCTTTTTGGTAATTCTGTTGGTCAACAATCACTCAAAATTTTTGTCAACATAGATTCCATCATCGATATGAAAGGAATATTGTAAAATGATATCGATTCGCCCTTACAATAAACATGCGTCTCGATTGTATTTGGCTGTTACATGTCGTATTGAAAGAGGATTCTCTGCCTCTCTCTCTCTCTCTCTCTCTCTCTCAGATCACCCCTTTTCATGCCAGCTGCGCAGAATTATATTAAGACAATAGTCTGTAGCTCGAGAAAGCAATAACCGCCTACGATACACAAAACGCACTTCAACTTCACCTCAGTTCTTGATGATTCCCGGAATTATTTCCTGCAGTGAATTAATAATAAACGTTTGTCAACCGCCACTGAGTTTCGAATGAGTAGGCGACCGACCGTTGCGCTGCAAAACGTTGTTGCATTTTATATATTCTACTATTTAAGACGGAGTTTGTTAATCAACTAATTAACATTTCTGGTGGGAACAATAAGAATACTGTCGGGTTTCTAGGGTAAAAAAAAACAATATTTTTAAAATAAAGTTTCAAAGTCTGTTACGACGTATTTTCAACATCAACGACGTATTTAAACAACGACAATTGTTAACATTGCGGATAGTCAATTATCCCCACTGCCCAGACGTATTACACGATCGTGTGACTGGTAAAGGAAGGAGTTTTACGCTCTGCAAGGACATCACACACGACTCTATGCTCCAAGCACAGACGTGACGTCAGAGCACAAAATTCGATTATATTGATAGTAGGTCACTGTTCGAGACATAATAAACAGCCGATAGCAGGCGCGGGAACACGGCACCGGTACTAGCATCTGTCTCCGATGTCGCTCTATGACGTAGCTCCTACTCTGCATAACTGCCGGATCGCTGGACGTTTCTTCCCGTCAGATGTCTTGCGTTTGGTGACGATATCAGTCCGGGGTCGGAGTCCGAGAGGTCGTAGAGTCTAACCTATCTGAACCCGTCATAATCTCGATGTCCCCGCTGGGCAATAAATCCCAATCTTTGCCATCTGCCTTACCCCAGAACCCTAATGTTGTCTAGCTACAGTATTCCCTTTCCTACTACTCGGGGAGGTGAGAGGAAAGATTCATGCCTTCAGGTTCCTTTGTTATGCTCTTCCTTTCAACGCGGGATTGAAGTGAGACAGAAAAAAGAAAGACACGTACACCTGACTTGTCTGTGGACTCTCCTCTACATTTTCCATTCATACAAAGTCGGTATGAACAACAGTGTACACATTTACTAGAATTATCGTCATCCATCGCACACACAATTCATACGAGTAATACTACATAACAGACGAATGGAACGAGGCATACTAGATGCAACAAGAGACGATTAAAAAGAAGTACTTACAGTCATATAATACAGAATGATTTAACATTTTTTTAAACAAACTGACAAAAATATAACACATTTTGTGAAGACTGGACACAGGCGGCTCGAGAGAAGCTTCTGCCACTGGACGACTGTACTAATATCATTACACTATGACTAAACCTGTTAAATACTTTTGTTGCATCACACTAAATACCAAAAAGAAAAATCGTAAGTAGCAAACAATCAATAATACCTACTAAGAGACAATAACAGTGAGAGACAGAATTCGTAACACATTTTGAAATGAAGAACTCAAATCTACGATGATGACATCACATCATTAAGTAGAAGTTATTAGGAATTGGGTTAACCATTTCGCAAGATTAACTGACGACAAGTGGAAAAACGAATACACGAATGACAACCCAAGGAGAGAGCATGTTCCTTAGGAGCCGATCCCCCAACAACATAAACAATCTTATCCTCCGGCAATATTTAAAAAAAAGAATTCTAATAATCTTGATCCAGACTGCAGGCCGCGCACGACGTAAACAAGGACAATTAAGATAATAGCCCAGTTATTTAAGGAAAAAACTGCCCAAAAAATCCTACTGATCTCGACTTTTGTATACAGCTTTATTTCGACTTCCCGAATACCGTGTGAAAAGTCACAATGCCATTCGTGTACGCGTCTTGAGTTATTAAAGGTTAAAGGTCACACAAAATGGTTTTTTGCAAATATCTCGCTTCCTATCGGTCGGACGACAATAGAGATGAATATCAAAATTGTAGATCCCACTATTCTCTATAAAAAAGATCCTATACAATTATTATTCCCTATAACTTTATTCCCAATTGTGGACGACACGATACGGGAATTGTAGACTAAGTATGAAAACATTACTGGTCTGTATTACAAGAGAGGAAAATAAAAATTTAGAAGAGGTGTTAAAGAATATAGCGCTTTGTGGCTTAGAAACATGGACATTAACTAGTCACAAGAATCTTAGCGTGTAGATGTTCGAAAAGCTATGTGGAAAGAATCAGTAAAGAAGAGCAATGTGGGTAGCCTATACGGATGAACGGAGAAAAAAGCTGAAGAGCCGAACTATAAGCGAATACGATACGATACTGTAATTACGAATCGATATGACAAATTGCGAAACCCGTTCTGTTGATTCATCCGCAAAAATTCTGTTAAATGTCGTTGGAATTTTGCCATGGACATGCAATGAACAGCAAGGTGGCGACTGGATGACAAGATATACTGAGACATTATGTGATTCATTTTACACAAGGAAAACCCTGCTTGTCGACTAACGTTCATAAGTAATTTGTATAAACTAAAACTACGATGAACATAATACCGACTTTTAATATACTTTCAGAATAAGCAGACAAACTCTTCTATCCTAAGTTGTTGTCAGATATTACGGGAGATGTTTTCTAAAACTGTGCTGTACTGACAGTGTTAACACGGGTACATAGTATGTCCGAACTCGCGAATGAGGTTCGCGGGGATATTACGGTAGCCACAGTAGCTCCACAAACAAACTTGATATATTCTTATCAGTTATACGAGTATACATTTGTCAAAAGTATTAGATATAGGCCTATAGGTATCTATGGACTAGGCACATACATAAACTTAAAAGCTAGGAGTAAATTATTTGTCATTTAGGGATTTTAACAGAATTTGTGAAGAGTTTTGAATGAAAAGCACTGTAAAGAAGACAAAGAGCATGATCATAGCATAACCAGCATAAGCAAAATGAGCAGGACTGTACAGATCAAAATAGTGGATGAGAAAATTGAACAAGTGACAGTTTCCAAATATCTGGGATGTTTAGTTATAGGGGACATGCGTTATAGTCAAGAGGTAAAATGTAGAATCCTTTAACAGAAAGAAAAGATAATTGTGCGGGGCACTAGACATAAAGGTGTGAAAGGGGACTGTGAAATGTTTTGTTTGAAGCGTGCTCCTACGAGGCAGAAACTTGGACATTGAGGAAAGGAGAGGAGGTTACAGGCCTTCGAGATGTGAACATAGAAAAGGATGGACACGATTCGTGAGAGGATAGAGTGACAAATGAGGAGATGCTTCGAAGAATAGGAGAGAAAGGGAGAGTGATGGATATCACCAATGGCAGGAAGGGACACTGCATGTGGTGAACACATGGTAATGTGATGGTAGAAACACTGAAGAGGCTGGTAAATGGAAAGCGGGATACAGGACGGAAGAAGGACCAGATGATAGACGATAAACGATGCGATATCAGGAAATGAAGTCCAGGATAGGAAAACACGGAGGGAGCATGCCCTTGGGCAGAAAACACATGTTGATAGGCTTGACGATTATATAAATTTAACTAAAAATACCAATTTCTTGTGTTTACTGTACAATTGTTTTTATAAATTTTACTAAAAAAATTTCCAATAATTGAAAAATTATCTAGTATCGATCATTGATCAATGAAAACGTATTTCGTTCAGAATAATGAGCGAATTCCGGAGCTAGTTACAATTTATTGTACAGTATCTGCTGATACGGATGTGGCGCCTTTAGGTACGGACAATGGTGCGTATTTTGCACATAAAGTAGCGGCGGTCCTGTATTCAACATCGTTTTCACGTTCATACCTGTCTCTTACTTCCATTCTATACGAAGGACAAAGAAAACCTACAGCTCGTAAAGCAGAAAAAATCAATGTTCTTATATAACGCACGCGCTAATAAAGTACATTACATCATGTCACAGGTATTTATAAAGTTCACTGCTTGGCGTTCAAGCGATCAGCGCCTTGTAAAGCGTTTAGGAGGAATGACCAGACGGAGGTAGAATGGCGAGACGGGGAGAGGGATAAATGTGTATCACGCCGACGAGCAAAACCGGTAAAAACTGTAACCTACACACACATGCGCGCGCGTACGCGTGTAACGGAGGCGACAACGGAATCGCAGTGTCTGGCCGGGAAACCTTATAAGGAAAGTAAACCTGTTTCAATACGTCATTGTTACTGTTGTCGAACGCAACAATCGGATCTAATTAATAGGCCTACCTGCCCAACGATTATAGTAATTATAACAAGACGTTAATTAGGCGTATTCACTCCATTAGCATGTTCTGTTGATTATTTACACTGTATACAAGTTGCACCAAGGTAGCGTGCGCAGAATAAGAGGTTATGTAACAAAATAAAATAACGAGCAGGGGCGTTTTCCTTGAAGCCTTTGCAGTTAGATTCTAGTACGTCTTTGTCTATTTACATGACAATACTACTGTTACTGCATGCGCTAGTGTCGTGTATTTATGCTCAATGTGTGTCACTCTCAACGGCTTGGACAATTTACTCGTTTCTGGATACGGCAGTCTGTCTACAAGTAATGATAGTTTGTGGCGTAAATGCGGGGGAGAGATCAATCTAACCCTCAAAAGCTATTAAAAAAAATCAGCGGAATTCATAATACTTAACGCAACTCCCAGATACGAGTGTTAAAACAAGGTTTATAAATAACTGTAGAAAAGAAAAAAATACACCCTTAGGCATCACAAGTTCGTTTTCTTTATAACCAACCAGTTGTTACGCTAGCCTCTGATATGAACACTGGACTGTAGAAAGTGTAGAAGGCCCAGACTGGAGGAATCTGTTAATACGACTCTACTTTTCGTACTGGACACCAAGTGAAGACAGGGTGGACGTTATCTTTCTATCTAGGAGGAGATCCCGTCATGAATTTGTTTCCATACGGCACGAACGTCAATAGTACTGCCGTGTGGGTACTGCCCGTGTGACTGTACAAATAACGTTATAATAATAATTTATTTCAATTTCCAAAAAAGGAACGCAGTCTAGTCAATACAGCTACTCCAATGTACACATCGTACAAACAGGGCCGCCGCTAGTGTGCTTGCCGCCCGTGTGCAGTTTTACCTTTGTCACCCTCCTGAATATACTTTTCATATCCATACTTTGCCACACTATTTAATATTATTATAATTAAGAATTGATACAGACATAAATAGTAAA
Organism: Magicicada septendecula; assembly: GCA_034769895.1. NCBI lineage: Eukaryota > Metazoa > Arthropoda > Insecta > Hemiptera > Cicadidae > Magicicada > Magicicada septendecula. The sequence continues at coordinate 394,678,390 of CM068371.1, forward strand.
ATTGACAAAAAATAAAAATATATTTTACGCAGGTTCTAAGTGGACTGAAGACAGGAAGAAGAGACACAGTAAAAAGATGAAAAAATATTGGAGAAAAAGATAAGAACAAATAATAAAGAATTGAAATTGGCATGTGGTCTTTTGATGGCCGATACAAAAATATATATATATATTTTTTTTTTCAAAAACTTATTTAGCTGAGTACTTACATGATATAAGTGAAAGGTGTGCTCGTATGAAAGTTCGAAAAAGTGTTGAATACATTTTCAAAAATATATTAGTTCATTTGCGCGGTCGTCTTTTCAGAGTTTTTATAACACTATAGTTTATTAAAAAAGCGCTTTTCGCGCTTTGGTTTCAGGAAATTTTTTAATAACATTGGTCAAATTGATCGCCTTACACATTTCATGTTATATGGACAGAGTAGCTAGGGCTGATAACCTTTCTTGACTCATGGAAGGCCGTAAATAGTTTTCTATAATTTTTAATTTAGAATCTGGCAGTCTACGGCCGCCCATGTGCGGTACACATTTCGCACATATGGTAGCGGTGGCCCTGCGTACAAAAACCAATAACTGTAATACTAGTCACAAGACAATCAGACGTCAGTTTGAGAGAAGAGGACTGAAACTGTCTGAATACCATACAGGGATGTCAGATGACCGGTGGACAAAAAAACAGTTTTCTGGAAATATAAAGGAAACAAGAAACGAGTAAAGATCTAGACGTATTATTCGAGTGGTTGCACTCATCTTCCACTCTAGTTGCTTTTTATTGTACCCACGTACATTAATATTTTTTGCATCTTTACAATTATTTCAACTCTCTGCCTGAGTATGTAAAGTTATAAGTTGATATACGCAAATCGGGATAGAGAAGAATATTCTGATGACCAAAGTCGCAAAAAGGGTAGTAACAAGATGAAGAAAATTGTTGGCCGTAAGTATCCGTGCTTGCGTGCGTAATATTGTGTGTGTGTGTGTTTCGCCACACGAGGCGCACACAATCTTAACACGCCAATAGAAATCAATCATCCTTAAAACTCAAACAAAAAACTCCAACTCCGTTTTCTGAGAAAACTTTTATAATTTACCAAATGGGAATGGCCTACACGAATGTGTGTTACTATTACAGGGAAATAATATTAAATGCAGCACGAACTCGATGTTCGCTCCCCCGGGCGGCATATCCACTTAACCTGATGCACACAAACAAACTGAGGGGGTCCTTTATCAAAACAAGGCACCGGTCCTATGTCAACTTACCTCAAAGGTAGTTACATAAAGGGAAACATCCAATTTCTGTTTTCTTTCCGCGTGACAGGCTTTACTTCAAAAAAATAATATGAAAAAACGTTCTCCGACAAACAACACATCCACTCTGCTGTATATATATATATGTCAGTGTGGCGCTGTAGTATGTCATCTCGAAACGTAAAAATAGTCTTCAATTTTATTTTTACTTAACGCGAACACTATATTTATGTCTTCTTCATTTTCCCTTTAACGTAACTAATTTCCCTTCCCTATAACTTACTTTCGCTATTGATTTTCTTCTTTCAACACAAATAAGAAATTGCGTTAGAATTTGTTAGACACGTTTCACTGGCTTGTATTTGCATCATCTTCACCACCTCTCTTGAGCGGTTTTATATTTTATTTTTTTTAATTTTTGTTGTATTCCTTATTTTATAATTTTCTTCTGTTATGATGGCAACCACATTTTACTAACATTGTTATTAACAGCAAAATGTTTCACCCATTCAATGATGGAGCTTTCTCAGTAGTTCGTGTCACACCTTAGAATGGTCGAAACGTTTGGTGATGACAGTAAGACCAAAACAACATCCGACCAACAAATCCACCAGTGAACATAGGCTACTTTTACTTTATTTGTTGTTTTTGGTTCTTTCTTTCTGAAGGCTTGGCAATTCTACGCGTATTATAAGTAGTTCTACCTGTACGTGTATTGTACTGCGTCTAAACAAGGCGCAGTCGCGAAACATTTGTCGTTTTCATTTGTAGGTTTTTGCTCCAAAAATAAACTACTTCTGTTCCAATCTAATACAATATGGCATTGAATTATGCCTCAATTGCCTAACAGGTCGTGGCCGTGGCGCTGATTGCTGGAACCGAGAGAGATCTTACGGCAACATTTGTTGTGTTGGAGAGAGAGAGAGAGAGAGAGAGAGAGAGAGAGAGAGAGAGAGAGAGAGAGAGAGAGAGAGAGAGAGAGAGAGAGAGAGAGAGAGCAGAGAAAGTACGTCTTAAAATAAATATAGAAAAGGTAGAGGTCGTACACCTAGTAGTAACTCGTAAATCAGGTCTTAGGCCCCAGGGAATCGGGTTACGAGAGGAAGATGACATTTATGAATGATGTTAGAATTTCAAGTACTTCTCCGAGAAGTACTTATCACAGATGATAACAAAGTAGCTCGCGAAATCCATGGTCAGCTAGCAACAGGTGACTTTATGCTTTGACAGTACCCTAAGTTCAGGAAATGTAAATAGAAAGTTAAAAATTATGATTTATAAGACCATCTTAAGGCCCATTGTAATGTACGTAAGTGAAGCATAGACGTTGACAGTTAAGGAAAAGAGTTGGCTTAAGCGATGGGGAAAAAAGATTGCGAAGGATCTGGAAGGTGAGGAGGGATGGAGACATATAGAGCTGACATGCACAAACACGTATGATGAAGAATACGCACAAACTAAGAGATGGAGAGAATTTCCGGTTAGCTAGATATTGTTACTGATAAAAAAAATGGTGGGCAGGCCATGTACAGTGGATGATGGACAACAGAGCTGTGAAGAAAGTACTCAACGGGAATCCAGATTGGAGAAGAAGCGGGAAACCCCAGACAAGATGGGCGTAAAAGACATTGAAGAAGACCCGCACCGCTTGGGATTAGGCAATGGCGTATACAAGGACTGAACAGACACGAGTGGAGGCGAGTGGTGTTGGAGACCCTGGCTCTGCAGGGGCCATAGCGCCGAGGATCATCATCATCATCATCTTACATGACGGTTGGGTAGGGACATCGCTTTGCGTATGTTCATCCATTATTCTGTGCTGTGAATCCGGCTCAAGGTCGATTCAATCCAACCCCGCCTGCATACTGTTGCAGCAATAAAACATAGACTGGTTCAAGTAAGCTGACCTTAGTCAGTAACAACGCGACATCTACACTACAACCAATAGTGCAGCTTCTCACTCGCAGCAGTGTTTAAATGCAGACTGGTTTCTCTCAGCCAGAGCTATACCGTGGCTACAGGACGTTACAAGAACTATCTTCAAAGATATACGAAGGCCAATAAAAAAAGTTAGTTGCATTTGCATAGAAAAGTAACAACGTGTGGAATGGTTCCGAAATTATTTTTATTTATCGGAAAATACAATTTGAAGATCTACTTTTTCACAAAATTGCCAAGTGTATTTAAACATTTATCACTGCGTGATACGAGTTTTTCGGTGCCACTACTGAAAATTGCCGTCCAACATCCGATAACCATTCCAGCGCACCACTTTGCACTTCTTCGTCAATGTGGTATCGCCTGCACTTCTTTACAAAGGCCTGTTTAATAGCACCGAACACGATTAAAAAAAAAAAACAAGACACAAGGTCAGGATTGAAAAGTGTGTGTTGCCAGTCCCTTCAGTCGAATTTTTAAATCAGTTCCTTCGTGACGTCTGCCGAATGCCGCGGGCAATTGTATCGCCACTGCAGATGTTCAGAGATGATGTGCACACTGCGAAAGACCCAATTCAGCGACAGTTTTGCCCTCTGTGACGAACGCTGTCAACGTTGTCATCCATTGTCAAAGTTGATGACCTTCCAGCCATCCTCGATATCTGTTGGGCTATTTTGAAACAACTCTTAGCACTTCACGTTGGTCTGGCATGAAAACCTATGTTACCATACAATGAGACAATGGGCGGGGAAATGAGTCTCGGATGAGACTAGCTTCAAGTTGGACTCCCCATTTTCATCAGGACATATGAGATAATTAAGATTCTCCCCACATAATTATCTATTATTGTAACATGCGCAACCGATTTACAAAATAGGTCTGATTTAAGTGTTTATGGAATTTCACTGAAATTTTTATTAACTCTGGTGGGAATTGTAGCTACGCCACTGTTAGTACACACTTCCCATAACACCCGATGGATCTGAGTTGGGAAGTTTACCAGTGCTGGTAGAACTTTAAATAAAATATCTCTTTTAGAAAAAAGATATAGGCAACTCCAGCTAACATACTGACTGCCCCTCATATTTATTTCTCCCTACTTCTATGTAGACTGACATTAACCAATATTTTTGATACCGATAAATCGTTGTTCATTGTATAACTACCAACACAGGTTAGGTACGATTAATGCTGATAGTTACAAAGATTTTTAATTTGTTTTAGAAGATCATAGTTTATGCATAAAAACACGAAGAATTATGTAAGGTTGGCATGGATAGTTATGAAAACGTTTTAGATCAATTGTATAGAAAATCGGCTGTTTCCAAAACAAACAAATGCATACAGAAATGTTCGATAAGTTCGGGTAGCTACTTAAGAGTGAGAGAGGGGGGAGTTAGAGGCCATAAAAATCATAAAACATTTTGCAGTGCCAGAATCCGATAATAGGTGGATCTTCTGATCAGATACACAGAGAACATGTGTGCGCGTTAGTGACAAAATGCAGACCGTTGTCACCCCGTTGACACGATCCATCATCGTCAACAGACACGCTTCATGTTCAGCTGGGAAATATAATAAACAAATAAATACTTGTTTCTGTACTAAATTTTCGCACACAGCGGACAGCCCGTCATTTTTAAAAAAGATTTGTCTCCGAGAAGGACGCGACTAGTATTTCACGCGACCGAACGCTCACTACGCTCTAGTTTTCAACGAACCCGCGACCGCAAAACAACCCCACCGAAGTTATCGCTGCCATCTAAATCACATGCACTATTATTCTTTTAATTAATGTTACTCGTGACAATAGTTGGTTTAACAATTACAATTTAACAACAATGACATGCTTCATTGTCAACAGTTTGAGTGGTTGTACTGTCATAAACAATACGACGCGACATTATTAACTGCCACTTGTCTCGGCGCATACTTTGGTGATATAAACGTTGGTGTTGGCTGGAAAAAATATCCTCACGACGTAAACCGTACACAGCGCACAGCATCGCCCGTCATTTTTAAAAACGCCTTGCCTCTGAGAGGCGACAATGTTCCTCATGATTAAATGTTTTCCTTTATGTCTCTGTAACGCTGTCTTTAAGATCTCGCCACCTGCCGCCTACTGAGCGTAATACACTACCCGAGTTCTATACTACGAGTTGGACTACACCATTCGACCTCCAAACTTCTGTCTTATTCTTACCTAGTCAGTTGACGCACCCTCTTCATGTGTCTATGTTGCCTCGCTCCTTCATATCATGAGAAACGGGATCTACCTCTCCTTCTCATTGGGTCGGTGTCCGGTATCATTTTACATGGCCACTTGTCATTTGGCATTCTTCTTGGGTCCCATTTTAAGAGTGTACCTTCACGAATAAAAGAATATTTGCGTTAGTTATACTGCGTCCAGAATATTTACCTTCAGTTATTCGATTACCCATTTAACCATCTGCTATTAAAAAGTATAACTGAAGGATCTACTGGGGGCAGAAGCTCAAGCTGTAGACCACGTTTAAAGTATGACACAAGTAAAGCAAGACGTTCATAGAAGGAGCTACAGGGAGGTGAAACAATTGGCGCAATGGAGAGCCTTAGCTAACCAGTCCTTCTAACCCTACCTATTCGCCCTAAGGCGGCAGATATGTGTGTGTGTGTGTGTGTGTGTGTGTGTGTGTGTGTGTGTGTGTGTGTGTGTGTGTGTGTGTGTGTGTGTGTGTGTGTGTGTGTGGAGAGAGAGAGAGAGAAATGTTGCTAAAGTTAGTTTCCCAATATAGGCCTACACGTTTTGGAAGACGCAGTGTTGGGCGTCCTAGGAAGAGGCTGGTTGTGGAGCCAGACTAGGTCGCAAGGGCTAATCTTAGAAGTTCTATGTGGAAGGAACGTGTGTGAAAAATTTAATACGTCAGTTAATTAAAAACATTAAACTTACAAATTTATGGTTGCATTAAAATTAGACCGAAATTAAAATTCTGATCTCGAACCTAAACTAAAAAATTGTTCTTTTTCCTCAGCCTTTACTTTTATTCTACAAAGATAATCTGCAGGTAGTTTTGAAGCAATTCAATTTTTGCTACCAAAAGGAACTTTGAATTTTCTTTACGATTAAACAACTACAGTAATTCGAATTTGCAAAACGTGGAGATCGGTCTTTGGTTTTTCATCCCTCATTTGATTCTTTAACTCCAGTAAAATAGACGTCGCGACGCTGCCGGACGTGTTTGATATTGACAATCCAGTCAACTGATTTTCAGTCAATGGACGCTCTACTGTCCTACATTTATAAAGATTAACGTTTCGTTAATGAGTGTTGAGTAAAGACTGGTATCGTTTTACTGATGCGGTGTTGATTTAGTTACCCCAATATAGTACGCAACATCCACGTAACACCGAGTTCACAATGGCAAACTAGCTGTGAGGAAACACGAAGTTTGCTAATAAAATAAACGTTTACACCAACGAAGCGAAAAGCATATTTATTTACTAATTTATTTACAACTTTCCATAACTCGAACTTCGTACAACATAATGAATTCTAAACGGCTCAAGTTTAAAAGTTGCTTTCATTTATTACGGGTTTCTCGGAAACGATAAAAGTTTCTCTACGTGAAATCATTAAACTCAATTTTCACACTAAACGCTCCAATAAAAATTTGTATTTTCACGACAGCGGCGTAACAGTAAACAAAATATAAGCAAAAGAACAATTGTTTTAATAATCCTAATCATAATTCAAAGAAAGAAAATTTTAATTTTGTTTGGTTACCTCGAGGCTGCAGTATTTATTATTGTCTTCTTGTTACTCGCTCTTACATTTCGTTAGGTAATATTTAAATAAAAACACAGTTTCCCGTAAAGTTTTGTACTTCATTCTGCAACAGCTGTGTGTGTGTGTGTGTGTGTGAGCGCGCGAATGCCAAGTGCGACAGGCTCCTCGGTGAAATTAAGTTTTATCTCTGTGAGACTCGAAGCTTTTTGTATTATTTATATTAACATCATCAGAGGCATTTTCAAGGACGTATAGGACGCTACGCACACGCGCGCAAGCACACACACACACACGATGGCGTTCTACGGGGTGGATCAGAGGGATCAAACCTCCCCCCCCAACAGCTATTGAAAATTTGAGTGAAATCGCATAATCGCTTAACGTAGGCCTAATTTCTATATCAGTTGCGTGTGTAAAAATAAAGCTTATAAATAATTATGTGAGAAGAATCTTGAATATTTCATTTATCCTGGGGAAATGGGAAGGCCTAGCTTTCAGCTAGTCTCATCACCCCTCCGGAGCAGCTCCTAGGTACACCACTGCACGTGCGCGCGCGCACATGAACACACACACAAAACCCTGTCCATCGTATTACTCGCCACCGCTCGCACATGGTTAATAGCTGGACGATTTCTCTCCGATTCCAAGCGGAGGTGGAACCATAGACATAATATACACTAGATCAGTCATAGGCAACCTATGAATTTATGGGGGCGCATATATAACTGAGGACCAGTTCGATGGGCGCACCCCTCCCACCATCCACACCGTCAATGGAAAATGGAAATGTGCGGAGCCGGACGCTGGACATTAATGATCAATAACTGGACGTTACAAACATTATTAACTGTCGTGGAAAATTACAAAAATTAGCGACGTGGAACACCGAATCAAAAAACCCTTTCCAGTATTTCATATAAATTTGTGAAATTTTTCACATTAGGAGTAGGTCATCAACAATCTGTCATTATCCACACGCACGTTAAAACTAACAAAACTTTAAATGAAAAAATGGTTAAACAGGAACACATTTTAATAATAATAAATTAAAGAACTTACCACAATAACACTAGGCTATTTATTTTTATAAAGCGTATAGAAATCTAAAACTTGAAAAAATCACATTTAAAACATAAATGAAGGTTTCAGTTCCTTTTATGGAAAAAAACTAACAGTAATTATTGTATTAGAAAAAAGTAAAATTTGAAACGGCTTGTAGCCTACTATTTTATAACACAGTAGGCCTACTTCGAAGCAGGTACCATGTGGGTGCGTTCCTTCGTTCAAAATAAAATAAAATTACAAATTGGTTCGCGGGCTCGACTAACCTTATCGACGGGCACACTTGCGCCCGCGGGAAGATGGTTGCCGACTGCTGCACTAGATGGTACAGAAGCAGCAATGTCGCGGCCCAAATTGAACGCAGCTGATTCCGCCATAGTGTGGGCGACAGAATTGGAAGTGTATATTTCATATATTTGATTGCAGTAATTAATGAACTAGTTAGAATGGTGCTGCATTTAACAGTACGAATAGCCGTGGTTGTAAAGACGAGAAAGGAAGACAAATTACGTGTCTTAGTTACACTGTTACTGAATTATATGACGAAAATTAAAACGTTTTACTAATGGTATAATACTGTTTGCTTTAGAAAAATAATGGAATTAAGTGCACATTGCGGCCAAAGATGATATGTGGGTACAAAAAGCGGGATGGATTCAATAAATTCACAAACCCTATCTACGAAACCTTTTCCTGGAAACTCCTGTGCGTATTTGGTGCGTAAATATGCGTGTTTATGTATTCGTTCCGAAGACGATTTAAAAGTTACAAAAAGCTGGATGCATTTAATAATTTTGCGTTAACTTTAAAACACCTCATATTTAACCTTTCCTATGACCTTTTCATATTAACCCTTCATAAGTTAAACGATTATCTGAAAAGATGTGTTAACTATTTATATAATTTCTAGGTTAAAAGGTAGTCTGATAACGAAAAACATCCTGAATATTACACAGTATATTGCTATGGTACTGCCAGTAATAGAATACAATATAATGGTCCGGGGGGGACTTTTTAACTGTCCTAATTAGAAGCATTAGTTAAAGTTCAAAATTTAAATATTAGAATATTTTACAAATTATCTCCCCTCCCGTTTCTAAACGGTAATATAACACACACACACACACACACACACACACACACACACACACACACACACACACACACACACACACACACACACACACACACACACACACACACACACACACGCATTATAAATAATTGTAGGCTATAAATTAAAATGTGAAATATCATTATAATGTAAATATTACTATTTTTTATTAAATATAAATTATAAAAAATTAATAAATTATATAAATTATTATAATAATTTACTGTAAGTTATAATTTATATAAATTGTAATCATATAATATTATTTATATAAACATGTAGACCTATACTTATTATAATTATTATTATAATTATTATAATTTTAAAAACCTTTTTAAAAACGAAAGTACATTAATTTTCATATATAACATTTCTTTCACAGTACACTTTTGTTGGTTATTTAAAATGCAAAATCTAAAACTTTAACGATTTTATACAGTTTTAATAGACTAAATAATGACTAATTTCAGAAATGTGTGTTAATTTTCTGCCGAATAGACCGGTTTTTAACTAGCGTTAAGGTTTCTGACGATCTTTACCTTAATGGTCGTTTCACTAAGACCTGTTTGGACCTCGTCTGTTACTGCTCAATCGAGTGTTTTATCATAATTTCGATACTGCTTCCGATTTGTATAATAAATTACAAATATTTATATTTTATTTTGAATACTCACATGATTAATTAATGAAAACATACATCAAAACGGCACCTGTTTTTTAAGACGATAGATGTATTTGTTCGTATGGACGATTTACGTTCGCGCGTGTAGTCCCCCACACTATGGCGGACTTCGAGTGCTTCCATTATGCACACCTTCGCTGGTACTGCTGCCATAGCGTGGTTAGGCCTCGGGTAGAACGTGAGTTAGACTACAACCAGGGGGCGCTAAGTCCGCAAGTCTTAAGGGCTCATACCATTACCGTCTGTATATTCTGAGACAATACTCTGTCTGTACAGAGTGTAATGCTCGTACCCAACTCGGTCGGAACGGTCGGGCCACCCAACCGATCGTTGTACTATGTGTAGGCCTGCCGTTAAGGCGGTAAGTATGAACTTACCCAATTTTAGGATTTCCCCCACCATTTCTGCCTGTTGTAGGTCCCCCGGACTTACCTGCCAAGTCCACAAGCAGTTGAAACGTCGGTGTTCATATTGTTCATGATTGTTTCTAAAATTTTTAAGTTGAAAGTTTCAGTTTTATTAGTTTCGGTATTATAAAAAATCAGTAATTGCGTCAGAAAGTGATGTAATTAATTAGTAATTGTACAGTATTTACGGTAATGTAACATACAGACTTGCCTCCTATCTCTCGTACCCGAGAAGCTGGTAGGTTGGACCAACCGAGTAGGTTAGGCTCGCTCTTAATCTGTCGGATCGTGACAAGTTAGTTGGTTTTACCAATAGCGTTGGTTAATGAATAATCTTAAAGAAGACTCTAATGAAATCGAACAGCAGTTGTGAGTCGATAACAAATCTTGTTATAGTTATTCTGAATATTCTTTCGATAGATTTTATCGAAACGTTTTGAATTATAAACAGAAATAACACTGTTGCACACCACTATAGAAACATTTTTCCGATTAGCGCTTTCAAGCTTCACAGCTCATCGTCAGATCGGAAATATCGGATATTTCGATCTGATGATGACCTGTGAAGCTGAAAGCGGTAATCGGAAAAAATTGTGTCTATAGTAGTGTGCAACAGTGTTATTTCTGTTCGTGATTATACACACTAACACAGCTTTATTAATTAAAAATTTTGAATTATGTCTAGTAAACCTTTCATCAGTACTAATAAAACAATAATGATTGATCGTGAATGTTTCATTCAGAGACGTACTTATTGATTACACTCCCGCTTCCTACTACTACAAAGTACTTTCAATTTCGCCGCATCGCACGTAGCAAATGACAGCTCATTAATGTTACTTGCCGTTGTTGTTGTTTCACTTTCTCTAAATCCTTGGAGTTTTTCTTTTTTTTAACTCTGCCGTTTTCCTTTTCTTTTTTTACTTGTTCGTTTACAATGATTTATTCTTTCTCCTTTTTTTAAAGTATCGTTACTCTTTGTTGTGCTTGTTTTTTGTAACATTACAAATGCATCCTTCTTGAGGTTATTGTACGAGCAGTTGTCCATCTCTGTTTCTGTCTGTCTGTCCCTACCCACTCTCCTTGTCTCTTACTTTCTCTCAATCTGTTCTAACTCTTATCCCATTTCCCCGCGCTCTTACCGCTCACTATCCTTGACATTTTTGCATCTTTCCTTTTTCTTTTGAAATAAAATTATACCCAATATTGACTATTTTGCTGCAGAAAACAAGCTACATTTCGAATAAAAAGATACATGGTTACTTAATTAGGCCTACAGGCTATACAGTAGATTTCTTTAATAATATAAGATTTCTGTTTAGCATTTATTAATTTTTGTATGTAAGTTTTTAGTGACCAAGCTAAAATTTATTTCGATGTTCTTTTAAAACTCACAAGCAGCAATACTTTCTTAAAAAATGTATTTTTATTCTTATCAAATAAATCTAGAGACTGTACTTGAACTGAACTCAGTTGTTGTTTGAGGCTGGTTAGCTGATGAATTTCACAGAGAGTGACAGTATGTCGTACAGGCTGTCTACGAGACTTGTTGAACGAGCGATGTGAGTTCTCAGTTGTAACTCGACCGTTTGACACTTGTCTGTTTATCTGTCTGTCTTTTGAGCCAAGTCTCACGATTAAGTTTTCAACGCATCAACATATTTTCGTAAAACTTGGCATGCGTGTTCACACTTTTACCCCACAATACCCTATTGTTTTGAAGTTGATCCCCAATGAAGTGGGAGGGTGACTCAAAAAATGTGAAGGGGTCAAAACTGTAAAAAAACCTAAAAGGCCATGTTAGGTAGTAAATTAAAGGAGTTTTAAACAAAATATGACTTAAGTGTTAATTTTTGAAAATTTAGAAATTCTGGGACGCCGAGGGCCAAAAAGTGAGTAAAAATACTGATAAAATCGTAAACATTCATTGGGCGTATCAAATTAAAATAATTTTAACTAAAATCTGAACGCAGTGTTAATTTTTGTATATTTCAAAATTATGGGACGGCAGGGTCCCAAAAGTGGGGCAAAAGTTTGATAAAATTACAAATTCCATGTGAAATATCAAATTTAAAATAATCTGAACCAAAAACTAAATATAATGTGTAGTTTTAAAAATTTCAAAATATTTGATGCCAGGGCCCGAATTGGATCACATATTTGTAAAAAAATTGTGAAAATCCAGCCGTGTATAAGACGAAAGCGAATTTTAATACAAATCCGATTGTTTGGAATTCTTAGCGTTTACTGTATGACTGCTCTACAGTACGGTACGGTAATCGGGGGACTACCTTATTTTTTCTGATAATTAATATCTATCTAATATCAAACGTCATTCAATAATAAATGTTCTTCGTTCAAAACAGTGAACGAGTTCTGGAGCACAGACAACATACTAGTAGGGTATATTACAATTTTCTAAAACTAAATGTTATAAGTAAACAAAGAGTTACCAGTTGAATAACATTAATAATGAACGGAACACACATCAGACACTACCGAACGCTCAGTATGCATATAACAAGTAACAGGGCACAAGGGCGTAACAAGTACAGGGCGTTCTGTACTGTCTGATGTGTGTTCCGTTCATTATTAATGTTATTCGACTGGTAACTCTTTGTTTACTTATAACAACTAGTTTTAGAACATTATAATACATTATATAAAAAATAGTTTTTTAATTGGCTCTCTGTTACTCGAATTTTAGGGTATTGCTGAAAAAACTTCAGTTGCAATGTTGTAGTTTTGTTTTTAGCCTGGAGAAGGTTACCGATTGTACGTCGCTTTTTAAACATATTATCTGGATGGCAAAAGTCCATCCGTTTAATAATGGTATTCAGAATCCATCAATGTTCTTATCCTTTGAAGAAGAAGGCGATAAGACTATAAGATAACAAACAGCAAAGTCTAGGGAATTACTAGAAAGACAAAAGACCTTTTAGTTGCCAGGACTCCGATTCCCAAGCCATGGTATTTAGAGGGAAAAATTCGAGATAAATGAAACCTTTTGTTAATTTATTGTTGACTAATATTATGTGTAGATTGATTTTTATGTACATGGAATACAGATGCTACTCCATAAACTCTTTTACTTGATTTAACGAATATATTCAAACATTATATTATAATATAATATATTAAATTATATATTATATTTTTAATGCCAATATATCAATAAAACTATTAAAAAAATACTGGTTTGCTTTATTTTTCATTTCTCTAGAATTTATTCTGTAAAAGGAAAAATATAATTAAGCCATATTGCGTACACGTTTTTCGTTTAACCGAAATGTTCCTTCTAAATGAGGCTACCAATTTAGAATTTGAAATCAACAAAAATTAAAAGCAAATCTCTAAGCTTAGCTAAAGGCATATTGGGAACAGTACAGTTCCTTTACTTCCAATTAACCGCGATTCGAGATGTTTTCGAAAGATGTTTGTATTTACTTCAAACTGTTCGTCGTTTGTTTCCAAAAGTGATTAACAAAGTCGCAAAAACAAAATCCGAACACAATTTTCAAACAACATAACTATTGCATTACATTCATAAACAAAAATATCTTCGCTAATTACCGACTGCTGCACACCAAAACGACCACAGCCATTAGAATAGTGAAATAATGATGTCCGAGTTGGACACGGACAGCAGTTTCTTGGCAAATCGAGCTGCCGCGAGTCCGTTAACGACTTGTTTATAACATATTTGTTCGTTAAACAATATTAATTACGTCGACGTATGAAGGTTAAGTTCAAGTAACACTGCGTATAACCTCCATTGTCACTACAGTTCTCCTGTCCGAGGGATAAGCTGCTTCCGAATGCTTTTTCCTGTATTACTAATAGTGATTGAAATCAAACTTATTGTTCGTTTCCCAGCGTCGCGTCGTGATCCACTGTATAAATAATCTTCTTTTACGTTCCTCTGTTGGTGGTCACTTCTCACAACTTCCTCCGGTGACAATTAATCAGACCGGTGATCGTCGATCTCTGTTCTTCTTTCCACGTACTTTGCAATGAACGGCCGAACTTTAAATTCCGTCCTACCTTAAGACGTGTGACCGAAGAAATTCAGAAATTGTCTTTGTATAGGCTGTAGCAGCCGGTGATCATAGTATATTTTCAGTTCACCCAGAACTGAACCATTACGTCTACGAGCAGATCACGGTACGGTATTTTTATAGTTTTATTCGAAGCTGGCCTATTCAAACTTTCCATTCTACATAACGGCAAATAGCGTTTTCGATCCACCTTGGCGAATGGAAATGCAAGTGCTCTGAGAGCTTCGTTTCTTATCTAAAGGTATGAGCTCTCCATATTATAGTTAACATCCATAATATAAACCTGAAGGATTCATTAAGTGGATAAATTTTCACAGCAATGGATGAGCGTGTACTAATAAGTTACACTTTAAACAACCATACTTTTATGCCAGCATCAGAAACTAACAGGCTTGCCGAACTTCTAAGATTAGCACAGAGAATACGTGAGATAAACTCGCTTGTTGGCAATTTACGGCGGTTGAGAAATTTTCTTTCGATTTCTGCTATATTTGACACAACATGAATTGTAAACTCTGTTCGGTTGGCTTCATTTGTTATTGTTTACTGTACAGTAACGGCGCCACCGTGAAGTAAAACTATTTATATTTTGTTTCCCCTAACAGCTGTAGTATAATTATTAATCTGGCGAACGTTAAAACAAATCAAAATTGTTAAAATTTCTGTTGGAAAATAAAAACGGATAAGTTGTTTTCAAACATACACTCACCTCTTCTGAAAAGTATAAATGTAAACAAAAAGGCTTTATAAGATGACCAAGAACACCCAGGACTGAGCACGAGTTCAGTGCCTTATCTGCGCAAAATGTTGGCTTTCGTAATAAACACATGAAGTGTGTCTATTAAGTAACGAGAATCTGTTTCCACCTCTTAGAGAAACCAATCAGAATCTGATGGTGAGCTCTTTCGTGGAGACCTCGGATGTGTCTCAACATGCGTGACAAACAAGGACACTCTCGGACTTTCAGTACATTGCTTTCTCTGTTGTGTGCCAGAATAGTGCTAAGCTTGAAAGTTGAACAACGTGTCAATTTTGAATTTTTAGTAAAATCGAACAAAACACCAACGGAATGTTTTCAAGTGCTTACTCAGGGTTACGGGGAAGATTCCGTGTCTCATCCACGTGTGCTTCTGCGGTACAAAAGATTTAGTGAAGGACGTCAGACCGTGGAAGCCTATAAACACCCTGGACGACCTTCCACTTCAAGGACCGAAGGAAACAAAAAAAAAATAGCCAGGTTGTTTGAGAATACCGCTAACTGAGTGACCGAATGGTAGGTGAAGCTGCGAACATTGCCAAAGACGCGCAGAACATTCTGAGTGAGGATCTCTACTTGATAAAGGTTTGTATTCAGATGGTGCCTCAAAGCAAAAAGAATACCGCGAGGAAAATTCGGGCTGACGTGATGCACAACTTGACGCTGACCCCTACCTTTCTCAAAAAGTAATCACTTGCGACGAAATCTGCATCTTCCTGTCCTATGCTGAGACGAAACGACAGTCAATGCATTGGCACACGCCGTCATCGCTAAGAATGGAAAAACTCGTCAAAACAGATCAAAAATTAAAGCCGTACTCATTGTGTTTTTTATGTCAGTGGGGTAATTTTAGAAGTATCGGTTCCAGAGGGCACAACAGTAAACCAGCATTATTATGAGGACGTTTCAACAAAGCTGTGAGGAAGAGAAAGGTAAAAAAGACATGGAAAATGGTTTTATTCTTCATCAGCACAATGCGTCTGTAGACAGAACTTTCAGTGAAGCAGTTTTTGGCCGACAAACGAATTACTACACTCGAACATCCATATTCGCCAGATTGGACAACATGTGACTATTTTTCCCAAAGTAAAACCTGCAGTTGAAAGAACACGTTTTCAGTCACTTGATGTGGTAAAGAAGAAAACAGATGTGTTAAAACAGCTGACTCTGACTGTAAGTCTCCATGCCTTCGACCACTGGAAACAAGACTTTCGAATGAAGAATGTACTGAAGGGGGCAAGTACTTGAATTGTAATAAATATAAGTAATGGTGTGTTGTTGTATCAATCTTTTTATTTATACACATTTAATATACACACGTCATATTTGACACTAATAAATAATCCGTTTCGTATGTTATTTACACCTTCTGCTTTTTGTGAGAAAAGTGCGTCGACAACCACAGTTTAAAATATCTGAGCTTTATCTGTACGTACTCCAGTACCAAAACCACAACGTACCACGGTTTCCTCGGTAAACTTGTTTATACATTTGTGTTCGGGACTGGCTCTGACAATTTATAGTAACCCTAGTGACAGAAGAAGGGTATGTGTACAGCTAGGAATTATGTTGAAAAACAGATAAATTGAGGGATTTACTGAATAGATCATATTAATGCAATACAGCCATTGTTTCTTTTTTATTCAATGACCCTCATATTTCACAACATAACAAAATGTTTTTCTTAATGAAATCACTTATATATTCCTTTGCTATTACGCTTTAAATAATTGATTTCACATACTCCAGATATACCATCCTTTTAATGTTAATAAATTAATACTAAAATAAAAAAACAACAGACGAGACTGAATGAATGATTATTTAATTAAGTTAATTAACAATTAAGAGAGAGTTGAAATATTTAATAAATACTTTCCATCGTATTTGTTTTTTTCTTAGCGTGATAAAACTGAACTGTAGTCAGGATCTAGTGTAAATGAATTATTTTAATTAAACGAAATTAATAATTACCGATCGTCAAAGAGGTTTTTATGGAGTTCTAAAAATTTCAATCGAGTTGGCACTCGGTCTTAGGGAAACAGGACGCTAACAAATGAGCGCAGACGTCATACAGTAATAAGAAGGCAGTGGAATTAAGATCAAGGCGTCTCCTTCCTACGAAATTAGAAGTCACAGCGACGCAACCCTACAACGTTGTCATACGTAGGGATTACAGGAAACTTAATAACTAATAGAATCTATTCATTATCCTCTTACTGAAGCTTACTGGCACACATTCAGCGTGCAAGATTTAATTAACACTGGATTGCAACGCGACATTGGTACTTCGTATTTCTTGTAGCTACAGGCCTTCAAAAGCATGTTTTTTGTGTGTATAAAACGGGTTCTCAGTATGTAATATAAACTTTTTCTGTACACGAAACCAAGCAAAGAGGCCGACTATATAACCTCTAACTCTAACCCATTACGGTATAGTGTAAATACGTGTAACTTGGATTATTCTAGGATTTCTGCCTGTTTTTATTACAGTTTTCCACATTTTTAATAGCTATTCATTTCTTTCTTCATTCCATCTTTCCACGAAAGTTTTCACCATTTTCTCTTTCGCTTTTTCACTATACGTTTCGCCAAATTATTCAAAACCGATTTACTGACGCGAAAACGGGGTATATCATTGGTCAGAATGTTACGCGTCGTGTACATATAAGTGACAGTGTAATTATTTGTTAATAACTCTGATATATACAAACAACTTCGGAGCAATAAAAAAACAGTCTCATGAAGTAAAAAATGTCGTGAATCAAGAAAAATTATTGCATTTTCGAAGACTGTTCATCCGATGATGAAAATTGCCTTTAAAAGCAAATAATTTTTCATGCTGTGAAAGTGACGACAAGCCTGCTGTAACAATCGTTGACAAGCCCAGGAGTGTTTAATCAATCTGCGACAGGTTTGTAAAGCCAGGACTATACACTCCAAGTGTGGTAAGCCGTATTCTCTCTCCCTTTGACAGTCAGGTTGTCACGAGTGAACTTCGTATGTTTCGAAAGAAGTATTTGTTATCGATGCGTCCGCCGAAGCTGGACCACACACACACACACACACACACACACACACACGTACGCGCTACCGTCGGGAGGACCATCATGGACACACATGCCAGGTTAGAGTGATCTACAGCATCAGGTGACAATGAACTAAATTATTTAAATTAAAAAAAAGACCGTAACGAAACAGAGACAACAATAAAGGATCTGAAAAATATAAACGTGTAAACAGCATGTACAATTTGAAAACAGTAAAATAGATATAACATTTTTTATTCAAGAATATAAGGTAAACAATGAAACAATCTGATATAAAAATCTGATCAACACGCTAGGCATTTAAATTATTTGGCTGGATATTATTGCTATAAGAATGATATTCTTTAGGAAATAATCAAAGGCTTAAGTGTCTGTCAGGCACCCGAAGTAAAATAACTGTACATCAAAGTAAGAATAGTATATCAGCACGAGGTTTATAACAAGTGTAAGTTATTTAAATGATGATTATTATATACTGTGATTATAATGCACAGACACTTATGAGAAAGGGTGAAACATTTAAAAAAAATAAAATCTTAAATAAAACACAATTTTAATGTTTTAAATTCATCTTAATTATTCCATCTAACGATACCCTCTCTTCTCGACAAAAGTAATTTTTATACGTAACGTAGAGTTTGAATGTAACTCAAATAAGCTCAAATCCCATGGCTTGGTTGGGTATGTATATATATTAGGCGTACGTTCGACACGAACACGCAAACACCAGACGCAACGTAGGCAATATATAGCCTACATACATATACACACACGCGCGCGGGTACGCATGCATGCATATAAACAGATAAACAGAACCCCGTCTTACTCACCACTGCTCTACTGTCGGAAATATAGCGACACCAACTTACCTGTGAATGAAAAAGAAAATATTATACAGAAATAAAAAATAGAAAGGTTTGTGCAATAAATAATATAGAAATGCATTTTTAAATTACAAAATTATATTAGACAGAAGAATATGCAACGAGTAACAATTTGAACTACTTAGTCAAGATGTATTACGTATTTTAGATTCTTCTAACCTAGAGACAAGGAAAGACGTGGATAAGTAGTTTCCCTCTAAAGAATATATATTTTAACATTCTCTCATCTCAGCATCCCAACTAGTAACAGCTGATGCGGAAACGAGTAAACCAAAGACACTTTAGCAAAAGAAAAGTGTGAATCTGACATCAAGGCAGAAGGATTCTACGATTGAACTGTCGTGTGACTTGTAGCCAACATCTTGTTCAACGAAACAAGTTTAGTTGCATGTTAGATTAGAGCGAACAAATAAAATGCATTGTGTGTATGGTCATCAAGTTGCAATGGTTAAAGACTAAGAGTTACGTTAAAGACCTGAACGCTGTTGTTAATAAATCTACCAATCTTTTTTATGAGCGCACACGCCGTTATTTGAAGCCGATACACGCACAAGCCCCGCTGCTTATGGGCTTACCAAAAATCCATAAAAATGACACTCCCATTAGGCCATTGGTTAACTTTACACCGGCGCCATGCTACAGAGCCACAAAAATACTACAGAAAATTATTAAAAATAATACAACACTTCATAATAATCATAGCGTTATAAATAGTTCTGACTTCGTAAGTAAAATTAAAGACGTTAAGTTGAAACCACAATACAAGATAGCCTCCTTCGATATAGTAAGTCTGTATACAAATGTACCCGTTAATGAGACTGTTGAAATATTAAAAACAAACTTAATGGCCAACGCCACATTAAGCCCAGAGGCCGTAAATGATCTAATTATGTTGCTTAAAGAAATATTGCGCCAAAATTATTTCACTTTCAACGATACATACTACTATAACATCTTTTCTAGTGTTATAACTTGGGGAACCCGAAGTAATTGGTTCTGCCAATTATTCAGGCTGCCTTATTCGACGAGCTGAAATTTAATCAGAACAACACAGAGTAAATATAAAAGGAATCAGAGAACGGGAAAACTGTTGATTTATGTACTCAGTATATGTGTGTAACAAGAAGACTTCTCTTTATTAAACATTTAAAAAAATAACATTTACTCAAAAGATAGATCCCATGACATTACTAATTGCATTATTAAAGTTATTTGAATTCATTATATAAACTTTGGGATCACAACAGATTTTATTTAGCTATACCACGGATCCGGGTAACCTTAGGTATTTAGTCATTAAACTTTTACTTATATTCAATTCATGATATTAGCTTGCAAGACCTTTAGTTTTATGCTTCATTATTATTCCATTTGAAGAATGGTATTAATTATACTACGATACATTAAGATTTAAACTGTTACAATGTATGATGTCTGAATAGTTACATTAAATTCTTAGAGTTAATTCTTTTTAATCTTTACAAGTTTAATCGTCTCTGAAAAGTCTCTCTTTTAAAGTGTATTGTGTTACAATTATAATTATTATTTATTCCTCGATAGACGTGCTATCGAGTCACCTTTAATTTGGTATGTAGAAATTTCCTCCGGGAGTGTCCGTCTTGGGAATCCTTAAAAGCGTCGTCCTCATCTAGGTCTGGTCTTAGTCATTAAAGGCTCAAACGTCTGCAGTCTAGGTCGAACCTTCTACGATGGTGGGCGTAGATTCTTTGATGTCTCGAACTGCATCTTCTGTCGGGTCTACTAGAGTTGCAAATTCTGGTAGTTCACATCTCCGGGTAGGATGTTGAAAAGTGTCGTCAGTTGGTGAAGTTAGCAGTCATCGTTATTAATACTCGTACTTTTGTAGTCACATATTTCTTCTTGTTACCACGTTTCTGATTTTTTAATTAATGTTACATGTTACACTCTTTTGTGTAGCAGTTAATAAACTACATTTGAAATAAGCCAAACTAACAACAAATCACACAACATTCCAACAGAGCTTTTGCTCGTGCGTGTGCACTGCTTGGAGACTTCATAGCGAGAGAGAGATTTTTCGCCCGCTTCCACTGGTACTGCATAAGAGGTAGTGGGGTGTTTATTCCGCGAGAATATAGTCCCTGTCTCTCTCTAAATAAACCTTTTTATTTATACAAACTATCCCTAGATAAAAATACATAATTTAAATGAGTTATTTTAGTGACTATCTGTGTCTTCAGATTCTTTAATTATTAACATTAGTTTTTTATTTTATTCTTAATTACAGAAGACTCGGAAAACATGTCGAGTCCGGAATCAACAGGTAGGCGCCTGATAGCAAGCAAGGGTTAAATACGACAATAATAATTATTTACAATATGCCTCTTTATTACAGTTTCTTTGCCCTTATTAATTACTTCTTCCTTTCACACTTAGTACCTACATGTTTTTATTATTATTGTGAGATTTAAATGGTTAATGGCTCGCAACCTTAATTTTTGTTTACTTTCTTTCTTTTTAATAATGGTTAAAATTTAAATTGTCACATACTCCGCCTCTTAACCAACACAGACTCCTGAAAATATGGTCAGCACGTATCGAGAGTATGCTTGGGGCGTACCGTGTGAAATTTTTCTATTATTATTATTATTATTATTTATTATTAGTGCAAGGTTTGTATTTTTTTTAATTCTCTTTAAATGATCTTGTTCTCATTTAAATGTTCCCCTTCGTGAAATTCCCTTTATCTCACTTCTTACAGTATTAACTTATAATATTAATTTCCCTAATTACAGCAACTCACAATATCGTGGCCCGACTGACATCAGCTTACTCTAACTCTACAGGTTAGCTTTCAGCATTCATAAATGAACTCTTGGCACCTTTTTGCCTCATCATTATCCTTTTCAGCCGGCGCCGTTGTGACTAGTTACTTTACATGTATATAATTCTATCTTGATTATATACCATAGACTTACTTCTAAAATAATCTAAAGAGGATCCCATACTCCACTCTAGATTATAGTTACTTGAGAGAAGCGGAATCTCACGATGGTAATTCTTATTATCTCTTTAACAATAACTAGACAAACTATGCGGAAGGGGAGACACTTTACACAAAGCATTGTATTTCACACGCGGTGGTATTCATTGTTTAGGGAGGCAACGGTTTATCACAATAAGGAGAGTGCGTGGCTGCTTACTACAAATTCCTTAACATGCTTTATTGTTCTCTTACTGGCCACAACTGGTGCGTTCACTATGCAACGTTACTCGTATTATTATTTACCTCTCTTTTCTTTTATTTACTGCTACACGTTACATAAATTTAGTTTAACTTAAGATTTATTTAGCCTTATTATTATTCACTTATTATTACCTTGGGGTTTTGAAAACTTACGTAGAATTATTTCCTATCGACTTACCATATTTATTTACAACACTTTATTTACTTTGTTTTTTTTTTTACTTGGCTCAGTTTGCAAGGTTACTGTTTCGGGACATGGGGTTTAATACTTTATCTAACAAGGGAGGGTTAACTAAGTCATTTATACATTTGAAATTTAAATCATAATATTATTTGCTCTACTATACTATACACAATTATCGCCTATACACTTTAGTACATGGTAAACATTTATTAACAGTTATTATTAAACATTTGCATTAGTTACGATACAACGCTATCTTTTTACATAAATTTAAAAATATAAATAAATCGTATTCTTACACTTTTATTAATAATCCATTAACATGAGATGACAAAGGTTGTCATTTTAACATGGGTAGAGAGAGAAATCTCACACAGGCTTACATATGCGTTCGGCAAAAGATTCCCCCTTCGGTTACTCACACATGAACAGACACGCTTCTTATCACAATAATCACAATAGAACTAACAAAGAGGGAGTCGTTATTGTTTAACTCAACAATGGGGGAGAGGTTCACTATGACAGTTTACATTACACACACTCACAGGCGCAGACAGGAATTCTACTGGTCTGAAATTGTTTACAAACCGACAGGTTGATGAATGAACTTTTGACAAGCGCGTACCTGCTGTTATATCGTATTCTTGGGGCGTCTTTAGTTAACATGATGTTCATTCCTATATCTAAATAATAATTAACTTACTTATTTATAAAACTATTATAATAACTATTATCGTTTATTTTTATTTAAGATTTTAGACACATTTTAAAGTACACGAGTGAATAAATCAACAGCTTATGGACTGGGTTAATCGGGACACAATTACTGCTTAAACAACACAAGTCACCAAAAAATTTTTTTTACTAATTAGCAGCAAAATTTCAACAAATTAGCAGAGTGGCGCAATTTATAACATCTTTTCTAGTGTTATAACTTGGGGAACCCGAAGTAACTGGTTCTGCCAATTATTCAGGCTGCCTTATTCGACGAGCTGAAATTTAATCAGAACAACACAGAGTAAATATAAAAGGAATCAGGGAACGGGAAAACTGTTGATTTATGTACTCAGTATATGTGTGTAACAAGAAGACTTCTCTTTATTAAACATTTAAAAAAATAACATTTACTCAAAAGATAGATCCCATGACATTACTAATTGCATTATTAAAGTTATTTGAATTCATTATATAAACTTTGGGATCACAACAGATTTTATTTAGCTATACCACGGATCCGGGTAACCTTAGGTATTTAGTCATTAAACTTTTACTTATATTCAATTCATGATATTAGCTTGCAAGACCTTTAGTTTTATGCTTCATTATTATTCCATTTGAAGAATGGTATTAATTATACTACGATACATTAAGATTTAAACTGTTACAATGTATGATGTCTGAATAGTTACATTAAATTCTTAGAGTTAATTCTTTTTAATCTTTACAAGTTTAATCGTCTCTGAAAAGTCTCTCTTTTAAAGTGTATTGTGTTACAATTATAATTATTATTTATTCCTCGATAGACGTGCTATCGAGTCACCTTTAATTTGGTATGTAGAAATTTCCTCCGGGAGTGTCCGTCTTGGGAATCCTTAAAAGCGTCGTCCTCATCTAGGTCTGGTCTTAGTCATTAAAGGCTCAAACGTCTGCAGTCTAGGTCGAACCTTCTACGATGGTAGGCGTAGATTCTTTGATGTCTCGAACTGCATCTTCTGTCGGGTCTACTAGAGTTGCAAATTCTGGTAGTTCACATCTCCGGGTAGGATGTTGAAAAGTGTCGTCAGTTGGTGAAGTTAGCAGTCATCGTTATTAATACTCGTACTTTTGTAGTCACATATTTCTTCTTGTTACCACGTTTCTGATTTTTTAATTAATGTTACATGTTACACTCTTTTGTGTAGCAGTTAATAAACTACATTTGAAATAAGCCAAACTAACAACAAATCACACAACATTCCAACAGAGTTTTTGCTCGTGCGTGTGCACTGCTTGGAGTCTTCATAGCGAGAGAGAGATTTTTCGCCCGCTTCCACTGGTACTGCATAAGAGGTAGTGGGGTGTTTATTCCGCGAGAATATAGTCCCTGTCTCTCTCTAAATAAACCTTTTTATTTATACAAACTATCCCTAGATAAAAATACATAATTTAAATGAGTTATTTTAGTGACTATCTGTGTCTTCAGATTCTTTAATTATTAACATTAGTTTTTTATTTTATTCTTAATTACAGAAGACTCGGAAAACATGTCGAGTCCGGAATCAACAGGTAGGCGCCTGATAGCAAGCAAGGGTTAAATACGACAATAATAATTATTTACAATATGCCTCTTTATTACAGTTTCTTTGCCCTTATTAATTACTTCTTCCTTTCACACTTAGTACCTACATGTTTTTATTATTATTGTGAGATTTAAATGGTTAATGGCTCGCAACCTTAATTTTTTCTTTAATTTCTTTCTTTTTAATAATGGTTACAATTTAAATCGTCACACTACAACCAAAAGGAAGGCCTGAGCATGGGATCTCCTCTAAGCGGGATACTTTCTGACCTTTATCTTAATTTTTTCGAAAGTGAATATTTATTTTCTAGTAATAATAAATACCGTAAAACCATCGTTTCCTATTACAGGTATGTCGATGACACTATTATCTTCTTTGATGGCACATTAAGACAAATTGAGCTTCTGAAAAACTACTTGAACAGTGTTAACAAACACATACAATTTACACTTGAAACAGAGGAGAATAACCAACTGAACTTTCTTGACCTGACCATAATTAAATCTCAGGACTCTTTCAAATTTAAAATTTACAGAAAGCCCACTACCACTGACACCACAATACACGCTCATTCGTATCACCCGTGGTCCCAGAAAATGGCGACATACAATACATTTGTCCATAGACTTCTTACTGTACCCTTAGAGCAAGACTGCTTCATTGACGAAGTAAACACTTTAAAACACATCGCCAAATCCAACGGTTATAACGCTAGTATAATAGATAAACTTATCTCCAGGCGCAAAAACAAAACTCAAATTCCGAACAGCGCGGTGCATAATACTGACAGATATATATCGGTAGAGTACACACCTTTGTTGCCTAACATTATAAAAACCAATTTAAGAAATACAATATCGCAGTTACCTTTAGGACAAAAAATAACATTGAAAATGCACTGCGCCCCAAGATACACAGAAGCGTAGAGAAACGCTCTGGCGTTTACAAAATTGTGTGTGATGATTGCGACATGTTTTACATCGGCCAGACGGGGAGACGTTTTGAAGAGAGGTTTAAGGAACACCTGCCCATGAAGAATGTGATAAACAGTAAATCGACTTACGCGCAACACCTGATTGATTGTGATCACAGTTACATTAACTTCTCTGTTAATCTTAAACCCATACACTTTTGTAAGAAGGGCCGATATATGAATGCATTAGAAGAGTATGAGATATATAAAGCGGCCAAGTCACAGAAAGAGTGCCTGTTGAACGATATGGTGTCGTTCAAATCCAACGCGCTCTTCGAAACTGTGATACAAAAACTGGCACAGACATGAAGAGTACGACCAACTTATCTCTGCTTTGGACTTTATACGGCCAGTGCATGTTTACTTTCTCGACGATGCGCATCGTCCCCTCTCGCGCAGTATAAGTGTTTAAATTCAGTGTTTTCTATGTTTTATGTGTGTGTTTTTATGAATTGACGAGCTTGACCCGAGTGAGCACCTGAAGGTGGGACCTTGATCCCGAAACGCGTCGTGCATAGCGACCAAGTAAGTTGCATGAAGGATTATCAGGTATCTAACCTATTTAAAAAAAAAAAAAAAAAATCCTCTGTCACCACACATCGCTTTCAGATGTTTTACCGGTTTTCCAATTTACTTATTTGTGTCAACACATTTTTCGTCATTGGTTTCCTTAAAAAATAAATGCAGAAATAATCTTTGTGTAGAGTACGATTTAAGACTCAAATATAACGCTTTTGAGTGGATACAAATTTTCTGCTGGAAGCTGGAATCCGAACATTCATTAGTTTCATAGTGAGACGGTGAATATGGACAAACAAGCAACCGTTATCAGTCTCCAATTATTTTCACCCCCAACGTAGTTGCGTTGTTGCTACGTTTCTACGCATCTCTGAAATGCAGGTTTATTCGACAGCAGAATAACAATGACACGACGAGTATGTTTCACCGACGGTGGTAACCTGCTTTTGATGACGTACTTTTTTACTAATTGTAGCAGTAATAATACAACGCGTCCACATGGACAGAATGTGTGTCATTTTGGTAATAAAACAATCTGACTGGCCACCCTGGAATAAGCTGGTATTAGAGGTCGACTAACACAATCTCTTAATTTATGCATTTCAATAATCAAATCGCGTCATTTTTAATTGTCGGTTAGCAGCAGTTTTATAATTCTTTGTTTTTTGTAAATCAAAATTTTATTATGTAAAATACTGTTGTATTATTTAAGAAATACAGTAATTAACTCAGTCATATGATACGAACTCAATCGTTCTAACAAAAGTAATTCATTAGGCCTAACACTAATTCACTAATTTCTTCAACTTAAACCTAGATGCACACAGACCTATAATTTAGGTTTAGCTACAAATACTCATGATTTTAGTAATGCCATGAAACTAAGTCAAAATCTAACATATTCACATTAGCTATTTTATTACACAATGCTTATAGGCCCACTTAAGCCTAAAAAGAAAAAATGCATTTTTTATTTTTTACATAATGAAAACTGACAACGTACTACATTCAGGCAATAATAAAAATAAATGAAAAAGCAATGTTGCACTTTTATTATACGTATCATGTATTCTATTTTTGAAAATGTTAATTACTTTGGGTATACAGAAATGACATTCATACCATCTTGGAACACCATTTAATTATAAGAGTTGTGTCCTATAAATATCCATTACTGTTAATAAAAACAAAGTCGAAAATCTGGTAAGAATAAAATATATACCTTACAAATAAATTCACAAAATCTTCGGATTTGTAATAATTACTTTAACAACCAGGAGCACAACACTTAAGTGGCATTATAACTGACAAACCAACACTAAATGAATTATTTAGGCTTATAGTTTATTATTTCCGTCGACTGACGTTTTGTTATACATCAATTTTGGAAGGTTACTGTAAGTTAAAAATTCTAAGCACCTATCTAAGTTAAGCTTTGTAAACACGTGTTTTAGTTTAGGTTATGTTTCAATAGTAAGTGGGTTGATCAACAAGTGTTTGAAGTGAACTTATTAACACACACACGCGCGCGCACGCACGCCTAACACTAAAAACATTATAGTATTTTAAACTATAATATTAAACAGCACTACTGCACTACAAAAATTGTCAGTAATAACGACAAAGTGTAACAAGACCTCTGTAAATTTTACTAGAAACTTATCCGCTCTCACGATACAGATCACACTCCACTCAACTGCCCCTTCGGCCTCTGACGCAACGTTGCCACATTTCTACATTCCGGCCTGACACTAGAGACGGCCATGGACTGGCGCATACACGTAACGCTATAGTCCTAAGTAAATACGACAACATTAAAGTCTTCCGAAATTTAATGTTTCGGTCCCGCCTGTTGGACGTAGAAGTTTTTCATATTTTCGGTCATAACAATTTTCGTTACATCTGCTAAATGGAACATCACGTGTACTAGTATAGTAGCCTCATTAATCGCGGCACTCAAATAAAGTGTTACCAGTCAGATGGAATGTCATATCCTCCTCCCATATAGCTGCGTTGTTCCCACGATTCTCTGTCTCACTCAGTCCTCACAACATCCTGCGTTGACTTCCAATTTCTTTAGCAACATTCTCAGCGTTGTTTCTTTATATGAAAAATCGTAATCTTTACGAATGCTGCGACCACTGTACGAAAGTTGTACACCTCTCGTCGAAGTACATCACACGAAAATTGATCAATTTTTCTTAACCGAAGGTGTTTGCCTCCATTTTCTGTGGTGTTTTAGATCCTCTCTTTATAGGTTTACTTATTATTTACCCGCTTGCTCCTACTACCTTTGGAGTCTCACCAACTGCTCCTTTATCACTGTTGTAGATAAAGCTCTGAGTCTCATCGCGCACTGCCATTGGTGTCCACTATTTACCGAACTCCTAAAGGCTCCATATGGTGTAAAAATATTAACTTGCTAATATCAAATATTTAATAATTTATTACACAAAACCCCGAAATATTAAATAACAGAAAATAAAATCACTCGAATAACAACCGCCAGCCGTGCTTCAGAATCAAAACTGACAAGTCGGTAGACTAGTAACTGTTGTAACGTCGAGGAAACGTGGACTGAACGTGAAAGCTAGCGGGGAATCTGATGAACGTTGACAGTAGTATCGAAGCGTTTCGCACGTATACCTTAGTGCGCGAGCTATACACTCGGCGGCTCGGTGGGATTCGCTCACACGAGGGAATCGATTATATTAAATTTAATTGAATTTCTGTATTCATTTTTAATTTGTTGTGCCCAGCACACTCCACATTATGACTTTAAATATAATTGTAAATGAGGATTCTACTCATACTCAAACTACTCAATGTATTATTTTATTTAAGGAAAGAATTATTTTAAGGAACAAACTGAGCGATTGTGAGGAAGTGTGCTGACCATATTTTATCGTGGCGCGTGTAGTGAGTTATCAACCAAAGAAGCTAAGAATAGTCTTCTTGTCAGTGTTTTTGAACGAGTTCCGCTTTGGTTCACAAAAATCAATGTCAAATTGTCCTCTTGCGTGACCTGATAAGTTTCGAGACACGTGCAAAGTCCAGTTCTGATTGGCTGAATTTTGGGCTTAACTCGTAGAGACTCCTTGCGTCATGAGGGGTATAAAACTGACGAGAGCACTGGAAGAAGGCTCACTTATACACTTGTTCACTGTTTGGCTTCTCTGCGCACTATACGCACATCTTCTGTCAACGATGGAACCACATCAAAAGGGTAATTAGAACTTTGTTTTTGTTTTACTTTGTTCAAACTTAAAGCATTAATCGATTTTGACAAATGAATTGTTTGTACTCAGAAATGCTCAGTAGTGTTCTAAATTTGTTAAGAAATATGTATGGTTGACATCTCAGTCATTTATGTCTATTTTAAAGTAGTAACGTACTAAATTCATAAATATACTCAGTAAAGCTTTTATAATGTAATATTATGTCTTAGTGAAAATATTCAAGTAAGAAATCGAATTATTGTAACGAGAGAATGTCATTTTAATCTATAGAGAATAATTATTGTCATTTTGTTCATTAACATAAAACTTTTCATTAGACATAACGAACATAGTTGCTTTGATGAATTAAAGAAATTTTGTTATTCTAAGTAAATGCCTTATTTAATAACAAGCCACTCCCACAGCCTTCCTGTCCGCACGACTGAAACTTTCACTTTGTGAGGCCCCAGACCCGGGCGTTACAACAAATTAAAACAAATTTATTTGGGTGCAGTCTTACGTTTTTTACTGTTCTTAGGTTTTCTGTTGAATCATTAGGCCTACATCAATGCCAGTCCATTGCATATAAATGATTATTGCTAAATAAATAAATACCTCATGGAATTACATAAATAAATTACGTGGCTTATAAATTCCGAAACTGTTGGTGGGTTCCCGTCCCATCCCTGAAGTCTGGGTACAGACGTATTGTAAACTGCGTATTAAACTTATTATCAGATGGTCGATGGTGACGTCTCAATCAGGAAGAAATATTGCCAAATTCCTGTCCTAAAATATCGTAACTGCGATTCTTTTCAAATTAGTAATTAATCATGGTGCAGATAAGATAAAATCGTAAACACAGCCATTACTAAATATTAAACTGTGACACGTCACAACATGCGTATCTCTGGCCGCCTGTCTCCCTTCTCACACTCGCACGCTATACAAAGTGTACACACATTACGTTTGAATTAATTTCATTTTATGTTGTTCCGATTCGTCTCAACATTTAATTACAAAAACAGTTATGCAGAGATCCTGCCGTTTCTCACTACAAAGCTCTTCCCAGATGAAGACAAATACTAACAACAACTACAAATCTGGATCTGGTAGTTGGAGAAAAAAGAAGAAGATTTAGTTACAGAAAAAATTTAGCATTTAGGCGTACAAGAAATATGTACTTGCAAGAGAAAGGAGAGAGAGGGAGGGAGACTTGTCAACTCAAATAAGCCGAGGACGAAAATAATACAACTAAATGGAATTCGGTAGAATAAAGAAGCGAGGAAGTACGTGAAGGAGACGATTTACCCCTCCTGTACAATTACCAAGTGTGGGACGCGAAAATATTGCAATCTCTTGAATCAAATATACGCAGAAGAAATTAGACCTAAGCGAGCATGGAAAATCTGTTCCGCACCATTGAAGATGGCCGTCATTAGTATGGCCGAAACGTATGGTTCTCAGTTTGGAAAACGGCCTCGGTGAATTTTAATAACAATTACAACTCCGGACGTGAGGGAGAGCTTGCGTTCTCTCACGGTGCAGAATATCGAAAACTCAGCACACGTCAAACGCTGACAAAAGGGAAATAATGACGGTAGACTCAGATTTTTCTTTATTAAATTTAATATGTATTACAATCTACCCAGCTACCCAGAAAGTGTGTAATCTGAAATATTAATGATGGCTGAAAAATGACACGCACTAGGTACTGTATATGCTTCCATTACAGACAAGTGTTACAGCAAATACACGTTATAAATTCATACTGTTTTGAAATAATCATCACCACATAATGAAATCTGTCCACTAAGTCGGTGGGTTTGAAATGTTTCAGTCTACATACGTCAACACCGCTAAATTGAAGATCCGCGGCATGGACCCCGGGATGGATTGTCAGCCTACCGCTGTTAATTGGCGCTTCGTCGCTTTATCTCTTCTATGATTGAACGCAATTTATAGATCGCTCTGGATTACACGGTTGGGAACATACCATGGGGCGTTTGTGATGGCTCTGTATACTATGATCTGGAAGCGCTGGAGTATTCCTAAGTGGAGGTTACTTCCCGTTCCCTACAACTCCGATATAACAGACAGAGACGGATATGTTATGGGAACGTTAAAAGAACAGATAATTGAAGCTGGCCGTCAAAAATATTAGAGTGAACCTCCGTTGGAAAAATGAAGAAAGGACGACCGCATAAGTCATATAACCGTGGAGACAGAGTCCATGAGAAGAAGACGTTGACTGAGGAAGACGTCGGAGAACAGAACAGAGGAAAATAGCGGTAAACAGCGAATGGTGTAACTCAGCCGCAAGACAAATTTTACAGTTTTGTGATGGCCGCAGCGTTTTTTTTTAAATCTTTAATGAGTAATTTAAAATTCCAAGTACTTGCTGTAATACATTACTTGCTAAAAAAAATAAATACGTATTTTAATGCATTATTTCTCCACATGTCCGTCATGAAATCAAACGATTCTTCGTTAACTACAGTAAGAGACTAGCACCGCACCCCAACGAACTAGCTCAAAAGCTCATGGAAGACGCACGCACCAACACAAGAAGACTCAAACGCCACAAACAAGTGGACATTCCGGCTAGACTGATGTAATATTAGTGCTTAAGGAGGAGTGATCAATGGACCACCCTCTACATGTCATATATATTGTCACCAATTTTGCCACATGTTTAATTTGTAAACAGATTGCAAAAATAAAATAAATTAAAAAAAAAATTTCTCCACATAAACATAAAACGATACTGACTGGGACAATAATTTAGCAAAATACAGAAGCATCTGCCAAACAAGCCACAGAAGTCTTATGAATATAAGAAGAAAAGATAGCGGCTCCTCGGCCATCTAAGAAGAAGATGTAGTCAAGCGAAACATGGCCTCTCGGTAAAAAGAAAGAAAATAAAATTCAAGGTACTGAAATGAAATTTTGAAGAAGCACACAAGGATATTCCGACCTACATCGGAAAGAAATAAAGACTATAAAATGATTAAAAATAGAATCTTTGCAGAAGGAAATTAAGACAATAATACGATACGGTGCAAACACTAAGACTGCATCCGTATAAAAGACTACCAAAGCAGCAATCTTGAGATATGAACTTTTCGGAAAAGGAGACGTTGGCAGACCGATTTAAGATGGGTTCCAAAGCAGCTCGTCTAAGGCCTAATGTCGATGTGCATGGAATGAAGATGTTGAAGATAATAACGATATGTGCGCAGTCACGCCAGAAAGCATCATGCATAGCCCACTATATCCGATGGCAAAGTCTTGAAGATTTTTTCCTTTGTAATCATCATCATCTAAAGGCCATGCCTTCTCGAGTTAGCCACGTGTCTCTCTCCATCATTACCCTCTTTAAATCTCAGTACAATGGCAAGTTCATCTGCTTTCCCATGTCTTTGAAGAACGCTGCTCTTGGTCGTCCTCTTGGGGTCTCCCCCAACACCTTTCCTTCAGAAATGTTACTTAAGAATTGATTGTGTCGTAACACGTGCCCGATCAATTTCGCCCTTCTTCTTCCAATCATTTCTAAAAGTGATCCGTTTTCGTTCACTTCTGTGAGGCCTTGCTCATTACTTTTCTTATCCATCCAACTCGTCCTCGTTTTGCTCCTCCAGACCAACATTTCTAGTGCTTCCAGCTTCCTTTCTAATAGGGACCATGAAATGTGACGCTTTTATTATATGAGATTCGTTGAATAATTCAAAATCCAACATGTATTTTTAAAATAAGTCGCCCATGACCGACAGATGCGACTAAGATACGCTGTAGCGGAAGTAACCTACTTAAGAGATACCCTAAAGATCAATCTCTGATACAGGTTGGGGACCTATAACACTACACGACGTCGGAAAAACTGTTAAAAATACACTTGCGGAAGAATAGAGGGAAAATGGGGGTTCAAACTAAAGTACCGTTATTCCCCCACCACCACCGCTAGACCAGTAGCATCCACCAATAAAATTTCATGCCGCCTTTCGCGCGCCAAGTTCAAATATATACCGTCTTTCGCGAGCCTAAATCACTTTCACTTTCTATCAGCTGGACCCGCAGCATCCCAAATGGACCACAGCATCCGCGAATGTCCGCGAATAAATTTTTTAATTTCTTTTAATTTGATATTTTTATTTTTTTAATTAAATTGATTTGCATATCCGCGAATATATGCCGCCTTTCGCCGCGAATAAAATTTTTTATTTTTTTATATGCCGCCTTTCGCGAGCTTAGATCACTTTCACTTTCTATCACTTGATGCATTATAGTGTATATATTAAATATATGATCAGGGTTACCAACCTTGCATGAGTTCAAATTTGTTGTGTGTTATAATGTATATTAAATCTATATGATCAGGTTTACCAACCTATGGTGGGGGGTACCGACTTGATGCATTATAGTGTATATATTAAATATATGATCAGGGTTACCAACCTTGCATGAGTTCAAATTTGTTGTTGTGTGTTATAATGTATATTAAATCTATATGATCAGGTGTACCAACCTCTGTATTATTATTATAGTGTATAGATATTTTATGTGAGCAGGGTTGTCAACATTTTCTGTGGCGGGGGGAGGGAAATTCAAATATGTGTTATATAGTGTATATATTAAATTATATGATCAGGG
This sequence comes from Magicicada septendecula, assembly GCA_034769895.1. Lineage (NCBI taxonomy): Eukaryota > Metazoa > Arthropoda > Insecta > Hemiptera > Cicadidae > Magicicada > Magicicada septendecula. The sequence continues at coordinate 394,712,410 of CM068371.1, forward strand.
TTACCAATCTTACATTATTGTGTGTGTGTATAGAGCAGATCTACCAACATTTTTTTCTCTTCTGTAGTGGGAAATTCAAACTATATGATCATAATTGTTACTCTCTCTCTCACATTTGAATGTATGTAAAACTATCTATCTTGTTGTCAAACGTTATGTTCAAGCCGTTTTCTCCTCTCCCTCTCTCTTTCTCTCTCTCTCTCACTGTGTACATTGAGTAAATAATTTTAGCTCTCTCTCTCTCTCTCTCTCACACTTGTTGTGTATGTCTCTCTCTCTCTCTCTCTCTCTCTCTCTCTGTGGTCAGTACCGCGCGCATGTATATGAAATTAGAAAGTTTATATTTATTCGACAAATATTAACGCCCTCTCTCTCACTCTCTCTCGCTCGCAGACGTCGGAAGCAATTCCTAGTTTATAATGTAATTACCTGTGCATGTATGTCTCTCTTTCGCATAAAAAAATCTCCTTGAAATAAGGTATTTTCAAAAGTTTTGTGTACACATACAAATCGCTATCGGACGATGTACGTGCTGCTCACACACACACACATTGTGTATGTCTCTCTCTCGCTCCAAACGTTGACAAGAATTCCCTTATTCAAAGCGATTACGTTGTCACAGTACACAAACTTAAATATGCCTTACAGACTATTGTAATTTTAAAAATTCATTTTTGCATTAATTAAATATATATATCGTAAACAATGAAATAATAATATTTCGTCATTAAAAAGTTATATTCAGTGTGCACGCACACACACACACACACACACACACACACACACACACACACACACACACACACACACACACACACACACACACACACAACGATACAGAATTAGATATAGTTATTATTCGATAACTTAAACCAGAGGTAATTAACCTTGTGTACGTTGTCTAAATCAGACGCTCTACTTTCTAATTTGACACCTGTCAAGCATTAGCACCGCTGACAGTAATTACTCTAAAAACGGACCTCTCTCTCACACATTTGAATGTAAGTAAAACTATCTCTCTCTCTCTCTCTCACTCTCTCTTGTTGTCAAACGTTATGTTCAAGCCGTTTTCTCCTCTCCCTCTCTCTCTCTCTCACTGTGTACATTGAGTAAATAATTTTAGCTCTCTCTCTCACACTTGTTGTGTATGTCTCTCTCTCTCTCTCTCTGTGGTCAGTACCGTACGCATGTATATGAAATTAGAAAGTTTATATTTATTCGACAAATATTAACGCCCTCTCTCTCTCTCGCTCGCAGACGTCGGAAGCAATTCCTAGTTTATAATGTAATTACCTGTGCGTGTATGTCTCTCTCTCGCTGCAAACGTTGACAAGAATTCCCTTATTCAAAGCGATTACGTTGTCACAGTACACAAACTTAAATATGCCTTACAGACCATTGTAATTTTAAAAATTCATTTTTGCATTAATTAAATATATATATCGTAAACAATGAAATAATAATATTTCGTCATTAGAAAGTTTGCAAGGATGAGACGTAGGGTAATCCGATGTGTCAAAAACGTGTAGGTCCTTCTTCATATCTGCATACGCGCTGACAGTAATTATGTGAACTTCAAAGGGTTCAAATGTTTCAAAATAAAAAATATATAAAACAAAAATACAGAATATATGAAATGTATATTTACAAATAAAAAAAAAATATTACATATTATCAAACAATGGCACATAATATTCATCCACCCAATCCTCTATAAATCTACCATAATTCACCCCCCCAGCATGATCGTTAATAAACCTCGTGTAAATTATTTTTTTTAATTTCTGTTTCAGTATGAGACTGGCAATCGGTGCGATGTTGTTGTAATAGCTCCCTGTTACGTACCACCTCAGTCGCTCGCCTTTCTAACCAATCTGAGGCGTAACGTTCAAAACAGTCAACGGGAGACATACTTGTCTGAAACAAAGACATTCTCAGTGTTTTATCACACACGTACAAACACATTGCGGTCTCTCTCTCTCTCTCTCTCTCTCTCTCTCTCTCTCTCTCTCTCTCTCTCTCTCTCTCTCTCTCTCTCTCTCTCTCTCTCTCTCTCTCACACACACACACACACACACACACGTACAAACACTTTAGCGAGCACGAAGTTCCCATATTTTGTGTCTACATTTGTTAAGACCACGATGGGATATTTTTTTATTCACCATCAATTCTGACCACTTGATATTGCGTAAACGTGTTTGCTCTACCCAAATATCTTCACACAATAAAGGCCACGCCTCGGTCATTACGAATAATGTTTATACAAAAGTTATATTTTAATATATGAAACAGGAATAATCATGCATATTAGAGTTTACCTTAGTTTTTCATAAAGTATTATTTTAATAATTGATGGCTTACATTCTATGTACGCACAGTATCTATTTATCGACATATAAATTGTAGTAGCAATAATAATAAGTGATATTTACAATGAAACTATTTTCAAATAAAAATGATGTTGGTTCGACCTTTTTTGTTTTTAAGACTATAACAAGAATGAGACCTGGATCAACTCTCCCCCCTCTCTCACACACACACACACACACACACACACATTTAGTATGAATAGACGCGTCTTTGTTAGTAAAATGTAACGCTGTAATCATTAATAGCGTTGTGATGAGGTCGACTGCATGTGATGTTTGTAAAAATTGTTTACGCATTTTAGGTATGGTTTATCTATTTAATACGCGTAATTTTAACTAATCTGTCTTGGAGGATAACCTTTTTTTCCTTCTTTTCTACAGATAACAGTTGCTTTGATCAGAAACATTACCAGAGAACAACGTAAGAGAAAAGACATACTTTACAATTCTTTTATTCAAATGTAACATTCAAATTTAAACGTTACAATCTGTATAACGTTCTGTTTCAGATAATAGTTTGAATATAAAATGAAATGGAATGCAGTATTTTGTTATGAGAAATTACATTTGTAAATTACAGAATTGTTCTCTAACTACTGATACAATCGTTCAGTTTCGATTTGGTACTCAATATATTTTAGTCTCCTAGTATTTTCATTGATACATTTTGGAAACTGAGTACAGAATAAATCTACAATCACCTAGTTGGTTTGTTGGCAGAAAACAATTATGTGATCAAATAAACATTACCAGAGAACAACGTCCTCCTAAAGATAAATTTACCAGAGCTCAAAACAGTACAAAGTCATACTTTTGGTGAAGAAAATCACGTCATCAACAACAAAAGTTGTTTGTGTTTAAACAGCTACAAACAATAATTAATTTTCTTACACTAGTAAACATTTTGCTGTAATTGTTTCAATTAAAGGAAACATATATATATATTCGTTGAGAAAATCTGTTGGGGCTGGACGAAATATGTGTCTGAATAAATTTTCTCTCTACATAGCAGTTGTACAAGTAGTCATATACATTATGTGCTATATATGCAAAAGGCTTTCAACGTGTTTGTCATTTCAACCAATTTCTACCGCGCTCTAATTATGTAAAAATAACTGTACCGCTCCATACAACTGAGAATAAATCCGCACAAACACACACACACACACATACACACACACACACACACACATACGCACACACCTACATACACAACGATGTTTCTACTTATTTGAACAAGTCCTGTATTAAATGCACTTGTTAATGTTTTAATGTGAACAATTTTACGTTTAAATAAAATCTGTAACATACAATAAAATATGTTTCAGTATTAATGATATAAATATTACTGTTTTATTAATTTAAAATACCGTATAATTGCTTACGATTGACAAATAAGAGAAAAGACATACTTTACGGAATTTCTTGAAATTTTTGCAGTTAGTCTTCTGCTCATGTGTACTAGCAGCCTGTTTGGTTACAGTTAACCATTTAAATTCAATGTTCTTGTTGTTGTTAACCTTCTGCTCGTCTCCCTCTCGTTTACTGGCGGTATGTTTGGCTACAGGTTCAATGTTCTGAGAAGTATTCATCATCTTCTTGTTCCTATAATAACAGTACCTGCTTCAGTACTATATATATATTATGTGCTATATATACATAAGGCTTTCAAATCTAATTCTGTAAGAATAACTGTACCGTCACATACAACTGAGAATAAATCCGTACAAACATACACACACGCACACACTTAGCGATGTTTTTACTTATTTGAACAAGTCATGTATTAAATTCAATAAATAATGCACTTGATAATGTTTTAATGTGAATAATTTTCCGTTTAAATAAAATCTGTACATACAATAAAATTATGTTCACTTTAAGAAATAAAAACTGCACAGTATGTTTCTTTGATTGCGGACGAAACATCAGACATTGCCGTCTGTATTTCAGTTAGTTATATTTTTCCACTATGTTTTAGCTAATGATCAACCAGTTGAAAGTTTTTGGAAATTTGATAGCCCTGAAGGCACGACGCGGAATCTATTGGTCTAAGCGTACATTTATTATGTAAATCATCTCTTTTTCAGTCATCTATGTATGTGCATTTGAATTATTTGCGCATGCACATACAACTGAGAATAAATCCGTACAAACATACACACACGCGCACACTTAGCAACGTTTTTACTTATTTGAACAAGTCATGTATTAAATTCAATAAATAATAATAATTTTCCGTTTAAATAAAATCTGTACATACAATAAAATTATGTTCACTTTAAGAAATAAAAACTGCACAGTATGTTTCTTTGATTGCGAACGAAACATCAGACATCCCGTCTGTATTTCTGTTAGTTATAGTTTTCCACTATGTTTAGCTAATGGTCAAACAGTTGAGTTTTTGGAAATTTGATAACCCTGAAGGCACGACGCAGAATCTATTGGTCTAAGCGTACATTTATTATGTAAATCATCTCTTTTTCAGTCATCTATGTATGTGCATTTGAATTATTTGCGCATGCACATACAACTGAGAATAAATCCGTACAAACATACACACACGCGCACACTTAGCGACGTTTTTACTTATTTGAACAAGTCATGTATTAAATTCAATAAATAATGCACTTGATAATGTTTAAATATTTCCAACAACTATGTTGATTAGAAGTGCTGTAATTTCAATAACAATGTTCGCTACGTAACGTATTCAAATCTGTTTACTCACCTCTTAAATGTTGATGCACGCAATTATCGATTTCACAATGAGGTATGAAGGCTAATTGCATTCTTCACGTATATATATTGTTGTATCTTACAACGGTAGGGTAGGGGTAGCTTAGCGTGTTTGTTTTGAAAGTCGATGTAAGTCATTGTCCGCAGTGGAAACTTTCAGAAGTTAGCGATACTGAAAGTATTTTCGTGCATTAGTCAAAATTAGGAAAACAATCGAATACACACATCGACGCTTGCACTATATATATATATAGTTTATATTATATTATATATATATAACCTGGGAACTTCGCAGGTGAAGAAATTAATTTCTATTTTTCATCTGTAACGACATGCGTGTATAATTTTAATTTATTTCACTATACACCTCTGAACCTATGTGTAATTATTTTGTAAACTGCGTTACCTATGGAGGAACTGTTGCAGCAAACGTTAACACTAGAACGATTATATTATTATTATTCGGCGATATATACATACAATTTACTTATTAAACACTTCAAGGATTGGATTTCTACTTGTCATTTGTAACGATATACATACAATTACATTAAACCTGCACAATGGACGCAGAGAGAGAGAGAGAGAGAGAGAGAGAGAGTGAGAGAGTGGACACACATGTAAGTAGCTCGATACTCAGTGACAACAACACACACACACACACACACAGAGTTAATATTTGTCAAATATATAACAACGAGTGAGAGAGAGAGAGAGAGAGAGAGAGAGAGAGAGAGAGAGAGAGAGAGAGAGAGAGAGAGAGAGGAGGGGTCATCGACCGTGATGGAAAAGCTTTACCTCACTGCTTAAAGCTTTAAGAAGTTAGCGATACTGAACTGGACAAAATATAAATATTCGCTGGCAGATAATTTCATAAAAAAATAAGAAACGTAAAAGATACACGCTGACTTTACCGCAACCACGTCTATTTAGATAAACGGCTCGGAAGAAAAAATAATTCTTCACAAAGCAGAACAACAACTACAGTCTCAAATAAATATATTTTAAATCTGGGGCTATGCGTGTACGTAGGGAAGGTCTTCATATGCTTTAGCTGCCTTTGCTTACTGGACAAAATATAAATATTCGCTGGCAGATAATTTCATAAAAAAATAAGAAACGTAAAAGATATACGCTGACTTTACCGCAACCACGTCTATTTAGATAAACGGCTCGGAAGAAAAAATAATTCTTCACAAAGCAGAACAACAACTACAGTCTCAAATAAATATATTTTAAAAAAGATAAATATACATTAGATGGAAATGTTTCCTCTGTTTTTCTCTGTGAAACACAAAAAGAACTTGGGAATCGTGTTTCTTCCCTAGATGCGGTAAACACGATTAAAAATTTTAATAACAAAGTTTTCACTGTACTTTAACAAGGATGGTAATATTTTTTTTTTCTAGTGCCTAATCTTTTAAACTAAAAAACGTACAATCTTTATTACTTTTACAAGTATAGCTTGAACGTAACACATACACACAGGCGTTAGGTTGAATGCAGCCTCAGGTTCTTGTAGTCTATCGTTTATCTTATAAATGTAATGTATATGTCTCCACATCCTCTTTTGACATTGTATGATTTTAATAAAAACAGATATCGGATTTAAATAATAATTTCGTGCTTGCAATATACAATCCATGTACACAAACTTAAAATATAGTTTACTGACCATTGTAATACAAGAAGTCATTGACACGACTTTACACTGGTTTAGCATAGCTACTTACATTCAAATGTGAGAGAGAGGGAGAGAGAGAGAGAGCGCGAGAGAGAGAGACTGCAATGTGTCAGTGTAAGGTCGTGTCAATGACCTCTTGTATTACAATGGTTTAGCATAGTTACTTACTGAAGGCTTGCATTCCTAAAATTCAGCTATATCTAAAATATATCTTCAATTAGAAGTGTAATATAAAAAGTACAGTAAGAATATATTTTCAGAAATTGTAATTTGATCACACACACACACACACACACCATACACACATGTATTAAATTCAATAAATAATGTGCTTGATAATGTTTTAATGCAAATAATTTTTATGTTTAAATAAAATCTGTACATACAATAAAACCTAAAATATATCTGTAGCCTATACATCAGACTGCATGTATCTGTCATTAGCAATCTAACGTTACGACGACAGCATAACGATAATGAAAGCCATACATTATCGTTTGCTAACGTTTGTATTTTGTCTAAGCTATGTTAACTTCACACACACACACACACACACACACACACACACACACACACACACACACACACACACACACACACACACACACACACACACATCATTAGCAATCTAACGTTACGACGACGACATGTTAAATATCAAATTCAGTCTACTTACGTTTCACGTTAGGTTAAAATGCAAACACACACACACACACACACACACACGTGTATGTTATTTAAATTATTATTTAAATAACATACACACGTGTAGTGTTTAGGTCATCAGTACATGACGCAACGGGAGTGATAGGTCCAATTAGGTTTGTTACACGTTGTGTGTTAGGTTAAAAATGCAGTCCATTCATGTTAGGTTAAATAACATACACACGTGTAGTGTTTAGGTCATCAGTACATGACGCAACCGGAGTGATAGGTCCAATTAGGTTTGTTACACGTTGTGTGTTAGGTTAAAATGCAGTCCATTTTAACAAAACACACACACACACACACACACGTGTATGTTATTTAAATTATTATTTAAATAACATACACACGTGTTAGGCTACAGCCTAACACGTGTGTGTGTGTGCTTGTTTTCATTTTAACCTAACATGAACGTGAATGGACTGCATTTTAACCTAACACACAACGTGTAACAAACCTAATTGGACCTATCACTCCCGTTGCGTCATGTACTGATGACCTAAACACTACACGTGTGTATGTTATTTAACCTAACATGAACGTGAATGGACTGCATTTTAACCTAACACACAACGTGTAACAAACCTAATTGGACCTGTCACTCCCGTTGCGTCATGTACTGATGACCTAAACACTACACGTGTGTATGTTATTTAACCTAACATGAATGGACTGCATTTTTAACCTAACACACAACGTGTAACAAACCTAATTGGACCTATCACTCCCGTTGCGTCATGTACTGATGACCTAAACACTACACGTGTGTATGTTATTTAAATAATAATTTAAATAACATACACGTGTGTGTGTGTGTGTGTGTGTGTGTTTGCATTTTAACCTAACGTGAAACGTAAGTAGACTGAATTTGATATTTAACATGTCGTCGTCGTAACGTTAGATTGCTAATGATGTGTGTGTGTGTGTGTGTGTGTGTGTGTGTGTGTGTGTGTGTGTGTGTGTGTGTGTGTGTGTGAAGTTAACATAGCTTAGACAAAATACAAACGTTAGCAAACGATAATGTATGGCTTTCATTATCGTTATGCTGTCGTCGTAACGATAGATTGCTAATGACAGGTACATGCACTCTGATGTATAGGCTACAGATATATTTTAGGTTTTATTGTATGTACAGATTTTATTTAAACATAAAAATTATTTGCATTAAAACATTATCAAGCACATTATTTATTGAATTTAATACATGTGTGTATGGTGTGTGTGTGTGTGTGTGTGTGTGTGTGTGTGATCAAATTACAATTTCTGAAAATATATTCTTACTGTACTTTTTATATTACACTTCTAATTGAAGATATATTTTAGGTATAGCTGAATATTAAGCGTGCAAGCCTTCAGTAAGTAACTATGCTAAACCATTGTAATACAAGAGGTCATTGACACGACTTTACACTGACACATTGCAGTCTCTCTCTCTCTCGCTCTCTCTCTCTCTCTCTCCCTCTCTCTCACATTTGAATGTAAGTAGCTATGCTAAACCACTGTAAAGTCGTGTCAATGACTTCTTGTATTACAATGGTCAGTAAACTATATTTTAAGTTTGTGTACATGGATTGTATATTGCAAGCACGAAATTATTATTTAAATCCGATATTTGTTTTTATTAAAATCATACAATGTCAAAAGAGGATGTGGAGACATATACATTACACTTATAAGATAAACGATAGACTACAAGAACCTGAGGCTGCATTCAACCTAACGCCTGTGTGTATGTGTTACGTTCAAGCTATACTTGTAAAAGTAATAAAGATTGTACGTTTTTTAGTTTAAAAGATTAGGCACTAGAAAAAAAAAATATTACCATCCTTGTTAAAGTACAGTGAAAACTTTATTAAAATTTTACTTTTAATCGTGTTTACCGCATCTAGGGAAGAAACACGATTCCCAAGTTCTTTTTGTGTTTCACAGAGAAAAACAGAGGAAACATTTCCATCTAATGTATATTTATCTTTTTTAAAATATATTTATTTGAGACTGTAGTTGTTGTTCTGCTTTGTGAAGAATTATTTTTTCTTCCGAGCCGTTTATCTAAATAGACGTGGTTGCAGTAAAGTCAGCGTATATCTTTTACGTTTCTTATTTTTTTATGAAATTATCTGCCAGCGAATATTTATATTTTGTCCAGTAAGCAAAGGCAGCTAAAGCATATGAAGACCTTCCCTACGTACACGCATAGCCCCAGATTTAAAATATATTTATTTGAGACTGTAGTTGTTGTTCTGCTTTGTGAAGAATTATTTTTTCTTCCGAGCCGTTTATCTAAATAGACGTGGTTGCGGTAAAGTCAGCGTATATCTTTTACGTTTCTTATTTTTTTATGAAATTATCTGCCAGCGAATATTTATATTTTGTCCAGTTCAGTATCGCTAACTTCTTAAAGCTTTAAGCAGTGAGGTAAAGCTTTTCCATCACGGTCGATGACCCCTCCTCTCTCTCTCTCTCTCTCTCTCTCTCTCTCTCTCTCTCTCTCACTCGTTGTTATATATTTGACAAATATTAACTCTGTGTGTGTGTGTGTGTGTGTGTTGTCACTGAGTATCGAGCTACTTACATGTGTGTCCACTCTCTCACTCTCTCTCTCTCTCTCTCTCTCTCTCTCTGCGTCCATTGTGCAGGTTTAATGTAATTGTATGTATATCGTTACAAATGACAAGTAGAAATCCAATCCTTGAAGTGTTTAATAAGTAAATTGTATGTATATATCGCCGAATAATAATAATATAATCGTTCTAGTGTTAACGTTTGCTGCAACAGTTCCTCCATAGGTAACGCAGTTTACAAAATAATTACACATAGGTTCAGAGGTGTATAGTGAAATAAATTAAAATTATACACGCATGTCGTTACAGATGAAAAATAGAAATTAATTTCTTCACCTGCGAAGTTCCCAGGTTATATATATATAATATAATATAAACTATATATATATATATAGTGCAAGCGTCGATGTGTGTATTCGATTGTTTTCCTAATTTTGACTAATGCACGAAAATACTTTCAGTATCGCTAACTTCTGAAAGTTTCCACTGCGGACAATGACTTACATCGACTTTCAAAACAAACACGCTAAGCTACCCCTACCCTACCGTTGTAAGATACAACAATATATATACGTGAAGAATGCAATTAGCCTTCATACCTCATTGTGAAATCGATAATTGCGTGCATCAACATTTAAGAGGTGAGTAAACAGATTTGAATACGTTACGTAGCGAACATTGTTATTGAAATTACAGCACTTCTAATCAACATAGTTGTTGGAAATATTTAAACATTATCAAGTGCATTATTTATTGAATTTAATACATGACTTGTTCAAATAAGTAAAAACGTCGCTAAGTGTGCGCGTGTGTGTATGTTTGTACGGATTTATTCTCAGTTGTATGTGCATGCGCAAATAATTCAAATGCACATACATAGATGACTGAAAAAGAGATGATTTACATAATAAATGTACGCTTAGACCAATAGATTCTGCGTCGTGCCTTCAGGGTTATCAAATTTCCAAAAACTTTCAACTGTTTGACCATTAGCTAAACATAGTGGAAAACTATAACTAACAGAAATACAGACGGGATGTCTGATGTTTCGTTCGCAATCAAAGAAACATACTGTGCAGTTTTTATTTCTTAAAGTGAACATAATTTTATTGTATGTACAGATTTTATTTAAACGGAAAATTATTATTATTTATTGAATTTAATACATGACTTGTTCAAATAAGTAAAAACGTTGCTAAGTGTGCGCGTGTGTGTATGTTTGTACGGATTTATTCTCAGTTGTATGTGCATGCGCAAATAATTCAAATGCACATACATAGATGACTGAAAAAGAGATGATTTACATAATAAATGTACGCTTAGACCAATAGATTCCGCGTCGTGTCTTCAGGGTTATCAAATTTCCAAAAACTTTCAACTGGTTGATCATTAGCTAAAACATAGTGGAAAACTATAACTAACTGAAATACAGACGGCAATGTCTGATGTTTCGTCCGCAATCAAAGAAACATACTGTGCAGTTTTTATTTCTTAAAGTGAACATAATTTTATTGTATGTACAGATTTTATTTAAACGGAAAATTATTCACATTAAAACATTATCAAGTGCATTATTTATTGAATTTAATACATGACTTGTTCAAATAAGTAAAAACATCGCTAAGTGTGTGCGTGTGTGTATGTTTGTACGGATTTATTCTCAGTTGTATGTGACGGTACAGTTATTCTTACACAATTAGATTTGAAAGCCTTATGTATATATAGCACATAATATATATATAGTACTGAAGCAGGTACTGTTATTATAGGAACAAGAAGATGATGAATACTTCTCAGAACATTGAACCTGTAGCCAAACATACCGCCAGTAAACGAGAGGGAGACGAGCAGAAGGTTAACAACAACAAGAACATTGAATTTAAATGGTTAACTGTAACCAAACAGGCTGCTAGTACACATGAGCAGAAGATTAACTGCAAAAATTTCAAGAAATTCCGTAAAGTATGTCTTTTCTCTTATTTGTCAATCGTAAGCAATTATACGGTATTTTAAATTAATAAAACAGCAATATTTATATCATTAATACTGAAACATAATTTTATTGTATGTACAGATTTCATTTAAACGTAAAATTGTTCACATTAAAACATTAACAAGTGCATTTAATACAGGACTTGTTCTAATAAGTAGAAACATCGTTGTGTATGTATGTGTGTGTGTGTGTGTGTGTGTGTTTGTGCGGATTTATTCTCAGTTGTATGGAGCGGTACAGTTATTTTTACATAATTAGAGCGCGGTACAAATTGGTTGAAATGACAAACACGTTGAAAGCCTTTTGTATATATAGCACATAATGTATATGACTACTTTTACAACTGCTATGTAGAGAGAAAATTTATTCAGACACATGTTTCGTCCAGCCACAACAGATTTTCTCAACGAATATATATATATGTTTCCTTTAATTGAAACAATTACAGCAAAATGTTTACTAGTGTAAGAAAATTAATTATTGTTTGTAGCTGTTTAAACACAAACAACTTTTGTTGTTGATGACGTGATTTTCTTCACCAAAAGTATGACTTTGTACTGTTTTGAGCTCTGGTAAATTTATCTTTAGGAGGACGTTGTTCTCTGGTAATGTTTATTTGATCACATAATTGTTTTCTGCCAACAAACCAACTAGGTGATTGTAGATTTATTCTGTACTCAGTTTCCAAAATGTATCAATGAAAATACTAGGAGACTAAAATATATTGAGTACCAAATCGAAACTGAACGATTGTATCAGTAGTTAGAGAACAATTCTGTAATTTACAAATGTAATTTCTCATAACAAAATACTGCATTCCATTTCATTTTATATTCAAACTATTATCTGAAACAGAACGTTATACAGATTGTAACGTTTAAATTTGAATGTTACATTTGAATAAAAGAATTGTAAAGTATGTCTTTTCTCTTACGTTGTTCTCTGGTAATGTTTCTGATCAAAGCAACTGTTATCTGTAGAAAAGAAGGAAAAAAAGGTTATCCTCCAAGACAGATTAGTTAAAATTACGCGTATTAAATAGATAAACCATACCTAAAATGCGTAAACAATTTTTACAAACATCACATGCAGTCGACCCCATCACAACGCTATTAATGATTACAGCGTTACATTTTACTAACAAAGACGCGTCTATTCATACTAAATGTGTGTGTGTGTGTGTGTGTGTGTGTGAGAGAGAGAGAGAGAGAGAGAGAGAGAGAGAGAGAGAGAGAGAGAGGGGGGGGGAGAGAGAGTTGATCCAGGTCTCATTCTTGTTATAGTCTTAAAAACAAAAAAGGTCGAACCAACATCATTTTTATTTGAAAATAGTTTCATTGTAAATATCACTTATTATTATTGCTACTACAATTTATATGTCGATAAATAGATACTGTGCGTACATAGAATGTAAGCCATCAATTATTAAAATAATACTTTATGAAAAACTAAGGTAAACTCTAATATGCATGATTATTCCTGTTTCATATATTAAAATATAACTTTTTTATAAACATTATTCGTAATGACCGAGGCGTGGCCTTTATTGTGTGAAGATATTTGGGTAGAGCAAACACGTTTACGCAATATCAAGTGGTCAGAATTGATGGTGAATAAAAAAATATCCCATCGTGGTCTTAACAAATGTAGACACAAAATATGGGAACTTCGTGCTCGCTAAAGTGTTTGTACGTGTGTGTGTGTGTGTGTGTGTGTGTGAGAGAGAGAGAGAGAGAGAGAGAGAGAGAGAGAGAGAGAGAGAGACCGCAATGTGTTTGTACGTGTGTGATAAAACACTGAGAATGTCTTTGTTTCAGACAAGTATGTCTCCCGTTGACTGTTTTGAACGTTACGCCTCAGATTGGTTAGAAAGGCGAGCGACTGAGGTGGTACGTAACAGGGAGCTATTACAACAACATCGCACCGATTGCCAGTCTCATACTGAAACAGAAATTAAAAAAAATAAAGACTTAGCAAATATTTACACGAGGTTTATTAACGATCATGCTGGGGGGGTGAATTATGGTAGATTTATAGAGGATTGGGTGGATGAATATTATGTGCCATTGTTTGATAATATGTAATATTTTTTTTTTTATTTGTAAATATACATTTCATATATTCTGTATTTTTGTTTTATATATTTTTTATTTTGAAACATTTGAACCCTTTGAAGTTCACATAATTACTGTCAGCGCGTATGCAGATATGAAGAAGGACCTACACGTTTTTGACACATCGGATTACCCTACGTCTCATCCTTGCAAACTTTCTAATGACGAAATATTATTATTTCATTGTTTACGATATATATATTTAATTAATGCAAAAATGAATTTTTAAAATTACAATGGTCTGTAAGGCATATTTAAGTTTGTGTACTGTGACAACGTAATCGCTTTGAATAAGGGAATTCTTGTCAACGTTTGCAGCGAGAGAGAGACATACACGCACAGGTAATTACATTATAAACTAGGAATTGCTTCCGACGTCTGCGAGCGAGAGAGAGAGAGGGCGTTAATATTTGTCGAATAAATATAAACTTTCTAATTTCATATACATGCGTACGGTACTGACCACAGAGAGAGAGAGAGAGAGACATACACAACAAGTGTGAGAGAGAGAGCTAAAATTATTTACTCAATGTACACAGTGAGAGAGAGAGAGAGGGAGAGGAGAAAACGGCTTGAACATAACGTTTGACAACAAGAGAGAGTGAGAGAGAGAGAGAGAGATAGTTTTACTTACATTCAAATGTGTGAGAGAGAGGTCCGTTTTTAGAGTAATTACTGTCAGCGGTGCTAATGCTTGACAGGTGTCAAATTAGAAAGTAGAGCGTCTGATTTAGACAACGTACACAAGGTTAATTACCTCTGGTTTAAGTTATCGAATAATAACTATATCTAATTCTGTATCGTTGTGTGTGTGTGTGTGTGTGTGTGTGTGTGTGTGTGTGTGCGTGCACACTGAATATAACTTTTTAATGACGAAATACTATTATTTCATTGTTTACGATATATATATTTAATTAATGCAAAAATGAATTTTTAAAATTACAATAGTCTGTAAGGCATATTTAAGTTTGTGTACTGTGACAACGTAATCGCTTTGAATAAGGGAATTCTTGTCAACGTTTGGAGCGAGAGAGAGACATACACAATGTGTGTGTGTGTGAGCAGCACGTACATCGTCCGATAGCGATTTGTATGTGTACACAAAACTTTTGAAAATACCTTATTTCAAGGAGATTTTTTTATGCGAAAGAGAGACATACATGCACAGGTAATTACATTATAAACTAGGAATTGCTTCCGACGTCTGCGAGCGAGAGAGAGAGAGAGGGCGTTAATATTTGTCGAATAAATATAAACTTTCTAATTTCATATACATGCGCGCGGTACTGACCACAGAGAGAGAGAGAGAGAGAGACATACACAACAAGTGTGAGAGAGAGAGAGAGAGAGAGAGCTAAAATTATTTACTCAATGTACACAGTGAGAGAGAGAGAGAAAGAGAGAGGGAGAGGAGAAAACGGCTTGAACATAACGTTTGACAAGAGAGATAGTTTTACTTACATTCAAATGTGAGAGAGAGAGTAACAATTATGATCATATAGTTTGAATTTCCCACTACAGAAGAGAAAAAAATGTTGGTAGATCTGCTCTATACACACACACAATAATGTAAGATTGGTAACCCTGATCATATAATTCAATATATACACTATATAACACATATTTGAATTTCCCTCCCCCCGCCACAGAAAATGTTGACAACCCTGCTCATATAAAATATCTATACACTATAATAATAATAATACAGAGGTTGGTACACCTGATCATATAGATTTAATATACATTATAACACACAACAACAAATTTGAACTCATGCAAGGTTGGTAACCCTGATCATATATTTAATATATACACTATAATGCATCAAGTCGGTACCCCCCACCATAGGTTGGTAAACCTGATCATATAGATTTAATATACATTATAACACGCAACAAATTTGAACTCATGCAAGGTTGGTAACCCTGATCATATATTTAATATATACACTATAATGCATCAAGTGATAGAAAGTGAAAGTGATCTAAGCTCGCGAAAGGCGGCATATAAAAAAATAAAAAATTATATTCGCGGCGAAAGGCGGCATATATTCGCGGATATGCAAATCAATTTAATTAAAAAAATAAAAATATCAAATTAAAAAAAATAAAACAATTTATTCGCGGACATTCGCGGATGCTGTGGTCCATTTGGGATGCTGCGGGTCCAGCTGATAGAAAGTGAAAGTGATTTAGGCTCGCGAAAGACGGTATATATTTGAACTTGGCGCGCGAAAGGCGGCATGAAATTTTATTGGTGGATGCTGCTGGTCCAGCGGTGGTGGTGGGGGAATAACGGTACTTTAGTTTGAACCCCCATTTTCCCTCTACTCGGAAGTAATGTATTATTTCATCACACACACACACACTCTCTCTCTCTCTCTCTGAGCTAAAAAATAACAAAAGTGCGCACGTGACTGTTGGCGCAAAGCTGTTCCAGTCAGCTGGGGATCATCCCGCGCGGCTATCGATTGTTTGAGTTGCTCCTTCTAGACGTTATTCGCCTACTCTACAAGCATCCGGGACCGCTACGTCACTACAATGCAAGACGGCGAGATCAGTTAACACTAGATCGAAGCGGCGACAGACAGTTAACACCTGGGGATTTTATAATTACAGATCAAAGTGATTGTCGCGGTTTCGCGGTGAAAAGTTGTTATTATGTTAATTAGTGCAAAACGTTAATAAGGTGACATTGATTATTGTCTGTTGGACAAACTTAACTAAAATTATTGTATAAGAATACCATAATCGATTATAAGAATGCCTTTATTGATTTCTAACTGCTGTCTATGTCCAATTAAAATTTGTAGTTAGTGACTTCATTGGTGTCAGTTATTCTGCTTCCACTGTACAACACGACGATCTGTGTATAGACCGTCATAACAGTATATGTACATATGACTACATACGTGTGTATGTATATTGTAACGTGATGTTTCCCTCTACATAAAGAATATACCCTAACCTAAATAATTATCTTATCCTAATAATGAAGAACAGAATAATAATTAAGTAAGGAACCCGTATAATGTAAAATATGTGTTAAACAGTAAATTTAAGATGAATATGAAATAAAATAATAAGACCAAAATACCAAATATGATTATCTGGAACTTAATAATAAATAACTCTAGTAAACTGCATAAGTAATGTTGTAAAAAATAGGTGAAAGCCTATACAGCAGAACTTAAATGGTTTACCAATCAGGATAATTTATAAACTACATAAAATGTGATGTAAAAGAACTATAGAGTCAGAGAATAATCATATCTGAGTGTAAAACAAGTCATAAAAACAATTCAGAGAATGATTAGTATAAAATAAGTGAGTAATAACAGTTTTAATTGTATATAAAAGTGTAATGACGTAAGTTAGGTTATGCACCATATTTCTATGTTAAAGCAAGACAAAGAAATAAAGAAGAAAGTAAGATAAATAATTTCATGATAAAAAGTATGAGCAACATACAGAATAATAAATAAGACAATTATAATTAACTATTGATGTTTAGGAACTAAGTAATAATGTAAATAGTAAGAAACTGATGAGACAAAAGCCTACATGAACTGGGTAGGAAAAATGATAACAATTTATGTAAATAAAACCTGTTATATCATATAGTATAGATTATAAAATAAGGTATGTTAGTAAAGTAAGAAGGTAATAAGAAATGTCAATAATAGACCAGGCATAATGGAAATAATAAGTTGTCAACTTTCACAAACACTTCATACAGCTAATGTGGAAGTTTATAATGGACAGTACAAGGAAAAAAGCTTGTAGTGAAGTATAAAATATATTGTAAAAGTTCAAGTAGATCATAAGTGATAATTAAGAGTAGTTACTTTGTAGTAGAATTAAGTAATTTTAGTTTGAGAAAGGAATTAAGGTCCCAATGAGCATGGACATGATTAGGCCTAGATGGCAATACTAGGTTTTTATAATAAATTGATGTTTATAATTATTATCACTAGTGTTAAACCATATAATGTTAATGTAAAACCAATTATACAACTAAGTGATGGAACAGAAAACTTAATATTTCATAGAGAATACTAGACTAAATCAATCTGTAAAAATTGTTATTTTTATTATTACTGAACAGAACCATGCCTTGCAAGGTCTCAAAATGATCAGCATAAAAATGCTGTGTTAGGTGGTAATATCTTTGTTATATTCAGTAGCATAAGGAAGATATGTCAATTTTAAGATTTTTTAATATATTTGATCAAAAAAGGGACGCTTAACTTGGCGTCTGTTGGTGAGCAACAACCAGAAAACGGAATTTTTGTGATTAAAAACGAAAATGTTTAATAATTCCGCCAATCAGAATCCTTCACCGGTCAGGTGAATTAACCCATAATGCAACGCTAACGCATCAGTCTTTCGCCGGTCATCATACAGTAAAGAATGCCTCCTCTGTGACACGAAAAATGTAAATAGTCTTGTCCCCAAAGTCTTGATCCTGATTGAGGTTATGTGCAGTGTAACAAACCACGGTCTAACCTACAAATGGGAACGTAACCCAACAGTGAACGTCAAGCGTAGTGAAGTGGTTTTAATCATTAAAGCACATTACAATGAATAATTAATAACAGTGAATTATAAAGAAAATATAAAGAAAAGGAAAGTATAGTGTTTATTTTGAGAATTTATAACGAACTTAATAATTAATTACCACGATCCCATAGTAACTGGTAATAGACACTTGTGAACTTCTGTTTATATTATCACTGTGTATAAACACTAACACTATTAATATTATTCCATGTTTAACTATTGTATTTTGTTTTTGTATTCCATGTTTAACTAAATAACTTAGCCAAACACCGGACACTCCAACACCTCCAACACCAACACCAACTCCAACACCGGACACTGTCCGAAATACTAACTGTTCGTCACTTTAGATTTTAAGTTATTGTTTTATAATATCATATTTAATTTTGGATTGTAATGTTTTGTTCTTCAAAAAAGGCATTTTTGTTAATTATTGTGGTCAAAAGAACTCATAAGGGTTATATTTTCAAAACGTAAACAATAGCCTACATCTCTGAGATTTTTGAACTCATGCTACCAACTGTTAAGCTATTTAAGCTATCAATACAACAAGCCTGGTTAATTCATATTATGAGAAATTTTCTTAATTTTAATGGTAGAAGAATAAAATTTTAAACGAAAATAAAAGAAAAGTGAAAAGAATTAATGGTGTATGATGTATTATTTTATAATTAACATTTTATAATCAACTTTGAACATTAGTGTTTACTTCAACTCCAGAAGAATAAGTTGGCAGCACTTATGTTGGAACAACCCGTGCTATTTAAACGATTTAACTAGGTCAGTGAACTCTAATGAGAGCAAGAGAATAGATTAGATAAAACTTACAAATAATCATTAATACAAACTTTTAATATCTCAAGTAATTAAAACATAAAAAAATAAAAGAAATTTAGAACCATCTAGTTACATACCAGTGAGCACAAGGGCATAATTCTAATTATTTTAATAAACTGACCAACCTATTTAATTTATAATTAATCTTAGGGAATCGTATTACCCAACCGGAGAAGAAGTAACCAGAAAATCATTTAATAATTAAACCATTAATTAACCAAACCATTACCAGTAAGTGAAGACGATCACAACACAATAAATATATTTGTAATAATGATTACAAATTGGCGCCCAAGACATCAATGATTTTAACCAGGTAATCCCAAGTTTTATTATATAAAGTCAGTAATATTGAACTGAATATAAATACCACATAACAGAAAGATCGCGGGTGTTTCATTATATAAACATAGGTATTTACTTCAGGGTTTGCCAAAATATTTCTTGACCGATAGCGCACGTAATGAGTCCGTTCTTAGAACGGTTTGGGTGTTATGTAAAACTAATTACGTAATTAATCTCGCTGACGTAATCAGTAATCTTACGTAAGTCACGATACTAGTAGGTTTACTGTAAAAATGTACAATCAGTTACTTGGATCAGCTGACGGAACGGTGATTGATGAGCGCACTAGTGTTACCTGCTCGTAACAGGCGGAAGATGGTAATTCTCGCAATTGGCGGGATCATAATCCCAAGCGGGGTTCAGTTGAACTGTTCTCTCCAAGCCATGTCTGTGTAATCTGATCCATTATCAAATTCGTAAGCATAAAATATTTCCTTGTAACTTCCCTCTCTCCTCTGTAAACTCAACAACATGTATTATTCATCTGTATACACAAACCTTTATATAGCTCCAATCAATTTCTCATCATTTTCCTATCCATCAGTTCTCTGTAATACCTCTTCGTTTGCTATTTTCTCTCTCTCCAGTTAATCTTTACCAGTCTTCGTCACAACCACGTGTCGAAGATTTCTTTGTTCTCTATAGATCAGGTCCCTTACACATACGTTACGAGGCGTCGCCGTCGTCATTCTTTAAGGCTTAAAGGATTGGCCTGTGCCAGTTTCAATGGAAGTCATCCAACCATCCCTTACGGGGTCTTCCCACACTTCTCTTCCCTCTTGGATGATAGTCAAGGGTTCTTCTTGAAAATCTAGTTAGATCCATTCTCTCTACGCGTAACCGCCACTCCGTTTTGTACCGGGAGATACTCCCATTTAGGCTTTCAGCCATGCGTATGCCCATTCTAATATGATCACTTCTGATAAGATCTCTCCTGGTACAACCCTTTACAGCCCTCAAGAACCTCATTTCCGCTCCTTGTATTCTAGATATATATTTGGCCTTTCTAATCCAAGTCTCACTACCAAAGAGTAGTTGAGGTATGGCCATTACATTATAATATTTCAATTGCGTCTCTTTCCTTGGTTTCTTCTTTAAGTGTCTAACGATACATCCACAAAGCGACTGGAAGAGACTAATTGTGCGATGGGCTTGTAACAATTCACGTCAAAATTTATATACTCAAGTCTCAAAAGACGTTACGAGGCGCCATATACAACAGACGACAAATCTCTGTCTCGACTCAATGTTAATTTCTCTGATAGTCAAAAAAGTTCTTATTTTGTTCGAGTTGCTGTTTTCCCAAGCGCAATTCTACACTTGGTATCCTCTGTACAATTTTTAATCCGTGTAATTATACTTCTGAGGTAGTTAAAGGATTCTACTTGTTCCATACAAAGGATTAACCCCTTTGCCCTTACAGTAGAACGTACGTACGAAATACTGTACACAATCACCTGCTGATTAATAGAGCCATAATTATTCCAGAAGCACGGATAATCAGCCTAAAAATTAAAACGAACAGACGCAGGTGGCTAGACTATCTAGGCCACTGGTTCCCAACTTAATAGCGACTGAGGGACGGTTCAGGTCATAAGCGACCAATTTTCAACAAATATCGTAAAAATAAAAGAACTCAGCATTTAATTGTAAATATGTAAAAAGAGATCATTTACACATTTAAAATGGCTTACTAAATATCTTTAATAATGGAGCGTTTTCATTCTGTCAGTTTAACACTGCAGATATCAAGAAGGTATTAAACATTGTACATTTACATAAAATCGTCAATGTGAGAACTGAGATAGATTTCCTGCAGCCACTATAAAGCACGTAAACGTAACATTGAATATCACATACCAGAAACATATGACAAGCCGAACTGTTTTGTTTAGCTGAGGGATGGAAGGAAGTAGACGGCATCTTGTAATATGATTAAATTTACAGAGGACTAGACCAAATACACATTCCATTAAACGAATAAACTGAACTTTAATGGAAGACTTTTTCCATAGGTTTCTCCTGCAACGCTAAATAATTTCTCAATTAAAATAATTTACTATTCATTTACTTCTTAAAGTAAGTAAGGTAATCATTTAATTGGTTTTCAAAGATAAGAGCCTCCAGTTCGAAATAACTGGTCTAGGCTGATTGGAAGACAGTAGAGTACACAGTGTAGCAGTCTTATAGATATTATCAGCAGGTAATCTAAATTGTGGAAACCGACAAAGAGGTAGTCAGATAATACCTAGAAGCCGGAACAGTTCAGAGGACCAATGCCGTAAGCTAACAGGTAATAGTATGGTAACATCACGCTGTATGGTAATGTGTTATATTGATTGTACTGCAAAATAACAAATTAAAAATAACTAAAAGATTATATCGTTTCAACTATTATCGGTTCTCGGTGCCAAGGCGTACATATACAAACATGGACACAGATGTTTCAGTGTATGACTTCTATGTGTAGGCACCAAGGAAGGACATTCATTAATGTATCTATTATTATTATTATTATTATTATTATTATTATTATTTTATTAACCGTATATCAAATGGCATTTGTCGCGTAGGATTTATTGCAAACGTCCGGCAATTATGAATGCAGTAAAATAGTTATTTGCGTACATGTTAGAAAGCCGTGATCAATTATCTCTACAGTGCATCCTGAAACTTCAGTGCGGTTGATTTATGTGTCGTTTATAATGCCATTATGTCAAGCGTGTTAAATAAATAATTTCTTTTTACTGAAGGCATTCTGTGAAGTAAACGTATTCTGCGCGTACAGATTTCTCTGTAGGTATAGAGAGCGAACGTTTTCCGCAATTAACAGCTCATCAGAACACCATACACGCATTATTAATGTCTCTGCCAATTAATCGTTGAATAATATTAAATCTGACAGTGGGTGTTTGGTTGTTAATCTAACAGTACTTTAATTATCCTAGCGGTCAGGATAGGACACACGGACAGGAAAATCTGTTGCCCAGCGTGATACCGAATCAGTGATGACGGAGTCAGAGAAGGCGCTGGCGGTAATCACGTCCTACATAACAATTAATACATTGCTAAATCGTCAAAATAATTTACGACCAGGGTTAGTTATATCATGGTTAGAAACGATTAAACAAGAAAGGGAGTTAGAATGAGCGTAGATATCACAGAATCCATCGAGAAATCAATTGTAATGGTCTGGCCATCCTACCAGGAAACTACAGAATGGAATGAAAATGTGGAAATGGGCACCCAAAACAAGAAGGAAATAGGTAGACCTAAAAGTCAGAGGTATAGAAACTGTTATGAGTAGTTAGGGCCTCCAAATCACGGAATGTGAAGACAGAAGGCAGTAGAAGACAGCTGGGGTGCAGTAGTCGTCTGTAAGTGTAAAATAACCTTATAACACACACACACACACACACACACACACACACACACACACACACACACACACACACACACACACACACACACACACACACACACACACACACACACACACACACACACACACACACACACACACACACACACACACACACATTAAAATTACATAAAGACGTTTCAGTGGTAGTACTGAACCCAACTATAGTGCGTTATCTACATACTAGATCGTAGGTTGTGTGTGTCATGTTCAATATTAGTCTACTGTTGCATAAAAAATGTTAGTTAAGAGGAAACAGATTTTAGTGACACGAATAACTACTTAGACACATGTAAAAAGCAAATAATTATTAAAAATTATTTTTTTTAAATTAGATACTGAAAAAAAATTAATTTAAATATTCCTTTTTCTTAAGAAGTTGTTTATTATGCGTAAGGGCGCATTGCACCCATTAGAAATTACACATGAATAATATAAAATCAACAAACATAAAAATCATATATGAATACGAATATAAGAGACGTTTAAGCTTGGGTGTCTGACGTAAATATTTAATTCAAATAATTAATGTAATATTACAAGTCATGTAAACAAAATACTATTTAAATATTTATTACATAAAAATGAAAAGTTTACTTACAGTATTTTATTCAAAAATAATATTTACTTTAGTTCAGTAAATACTAGGTTATTGTGCGCCCATTTTAATTAAACAAAAATAATTATAAAACAAATAATAAAATTATGTACTTTAATTATAAAAATTACTTTCATTTTTCTATTTACATTATATACAATTGTGTATTCAATTACTTTTTATTTATACCATGTTTCAGTTAATTTCCTGTCTTTGTTTATAAAAAATTATTGTTCATCTTTCACCTGCTTTCAACGTTGTACTACCGTGGCGGCGAAGTTACCGTTGTGTGTGTGTGTGTGTGTGTGTGTGATAACGATATTGTTGACTAACATTGCGAACATTATTTGATAATGACGACAAGATACATAAACATATTTTTAAAAAAATGCGACTAAAGTGCAAACGGGACAGTATATACGCAACAGCGATTGCCTTTAGTTTTTAGACACAATGTTCCAGAAACACAGCTGCCATGATTCCGATCTCAAATGTGTCTTATTAATACGATCCTCAAATCTAATACCGTGTTGCGCGAAGTTATTGCTAAGTATATTGCTTCGGACTTCTGCCTCGTCACGCCACGTGTTTTACGTCGGACTTCGAGACTCTGTGTTGATTACAGTTTCAACGACGGCAGAATTACGATGTACCTATTAACACGAGTAATTAGGTACATTTTTAAAGTTCTTTGAAAGCTAACCATTTAGTCCATTCACATTCAAAATTCGGTTAATACTTTTTGCGGTATCAAAATGGCTACCAAACACGTTAAAAAACCCAAAGGTTTACAGCCCCCCCCGTATTTACTGGAATTATTCATACCAAACAAAGAAACAAAAAGAATAACCGTTCTACCATAATGAATTCGAGAGCCACTCTACTCAACAGTGTTTTTAATTTCAAACATTTTTAAAGGAATTGTGTTACTTTTTAAACTTCGTTTACTGATGTTGATGAAGGAGGTTGGGTAGGATATTGGTAACTCTCTTTTACCTTCAAAAAACTTTAGGTCCCCCGGTGGGTGCAAGAACTTCTGACAGGTCAACGACAGCACACACAGTCTGAGACCCCGGTAAGACAACTGCAAATTGAGAGAGCAGGAGCAGAATCGGGAAGGAGGAGGAGGAGATAAAAGGAAATTTTCGCTAATCATATTTAAAAAAATGTCGACAATTCTACTGAAATTATTTTATATTTGCTTGCCAAGTACAGTTCTATTTTTATAGAATTTAAAAATATTTCTTTTGACAGGAGAAATTAGGAAAAAGAAACACTTTCATCTTCGAGTATTAGTAATCCCCCCCCCCAAAGAAAACTTTCTGGACCCTCCCTGGTAAGAGAAATGCCGATGTGCGTTGCGAGGGTAGCTTTGAATCACAAAATCGAAGCACCTGGGAGTTACGCAATTTGCTGACCAATAGCCCATGTGAAATAAAACATCCGCTACTTATCGTAAACTGTTTGTTTGTTATAGATACTGCACAAACAATCGAGATGAGTAACATGGGAACTGCTGTCTACAGGTCGGTCTCGGGGCGTAGGCTGCCGCAAGTAATCACCTCTATTACATAAAGTAAACTACCAGGAAATGAGCGCTACAGTTTTTCTGGAAAGTGTCACACAGATAAACGGATGATTCGCCGTTACGGATCAGCGACGCTTGTTAGCTTAACTAACTACTAGACTACACTACACTGTATAGACTATCGTCGCGTCGTCACATCGTACCCCCGCCCCCAAACGTACACCCACCACTAATCACATCGTCATCACTTTCAGCTAAATTCATGTACTCCTAGACACAGACCTCCACTGTACCTGGTCTATTAACGCGCGGACTAGAACCAGTTTTCTTCTCGACACACCATTACCATAGGCCTATGTCTACGAGGTCTACAAGGTGTGTACCGCACACAGACAACCACACAGATTGGCGGCCGTATAACATCCGCGCCTCGGGCCAACAAATTCATATTTGACTATGTAATAAACTTGAGTATATTTTTAAAAACCTACTTTTCCCTTGACCTACTTAGGAAGTAATATCGCAGAAGACGGAAGAAGAAAGAGAGAAATTTTGAGTAGGATCGGACAAGCTAAAGCTGCATTTAACAGCGAATGGAAATTACTGGCTTCTAAAGAAATATACCTGGAAACAAGAAAGAGGTTGCTGAAGAGTTTCACATGGAGCATAACTCTATGCGGATATGAGACGCGAACAACTGGAATAGAGGAAAGGAGAAGACTTGAGGCACTGGAAATGTGGATATATATAGGAAGTTACTGAAAGTTAAGATGGATCGACAAGTTAGTAATGATGAGATTCTGACAAGAGTTGGAGAAACAAGACGTTTTAAACTAAATTATGTGAAGCGAATGGTTGAAGAACTTATTGGCCACATTATGCGTCACGAGAATTTGATAAAGAAGGTTACACTGAAGGCAAACGAGGAAGAGGAACACCGAAACTATATGTAACAGGTTATTGGTGATGTAAGTTGTCGTTGCTACGAGGAGATGAAACGGAAAGCGCAGAGGAGATCAGTGTGGAGAACTGCTACAAACCAATCTGCGCATTGCTAACTAAAGAAGAAAAGATACTACACGGTACAGACATAAGCTAGATTATTATTCAAGGTATAAAAGAACTCTACAGGGATACACAAATAAAATTGGACAAAGGTTTCGAGTGGCTTCACCATTATAAAAGGACTAAGACAAGGGGTGCTGTATATCCCTAACACTATGTCAAGTATATGTGTTTGTGTCTGTGTGAGTTTAGAGAGAGAGAGAGAGAGAGAGAGAGAGAGAGAGAGAGAGAGAGTGTGTAATCCAGAAGTGGAAGAGAAAATGTAGAGGAATGACAAGTATATGTCACTTTACGCTACCGTTTCCAGATGGTTAAGTTATATTAGCCCAAGATAAAGATGATATGGAGTATATGACAAGTAATATAAAAGAAGAATATGTAAAGTAGGAGTTATCCATAAACATTGATAAAACGCAATACCTGTGCATAGGAAGTCTGGAAAACAACTTACATTTAGAAAATAATGAAGACGTCAAAGCCTGTGGGGTTGAAAAAGTACCGAGGAGTGCTTTTCAGTGAAAATGGGAAAGACGAGAAATAAATTATACAACAAATTGGTCTCGGAAGGCAATTGGGAGGTTAAGTTGAGTATGCTGGCACAAGGCAATATCAAAAAGTAGAAGTAGAAGGCAATATCGTTGTTAAAAGTATTAGATTATATGGTCTGAAACTTAGAATATGACCGAGTATGATAAAAAAATTATGGCCGTAGAATAAAAATCGTGTAGAATATCTAGACTAGAGAGTGCGAAACGAGAGGGTTGGGACAATGACGAACATGGCACACACTATTTTGGATGAGACTGAAGCAAAACGAATAGAAAACGAATAGTCTGACTTACACGTATGTATAGATTAAAAAAACTGCCAAAAATGAAATTTCAACGGATACCCACAGGGCGAAGGAAAAGCGGAAGGCTTGCTCGGACAAGGAGTGGAAACATTTCACAAGCGCTAAGGGAGCGCAACTTAACTGAAGACCCGTGTAGCGATAGAGCGCAATGGAGGAAGAGTTTGGAAATCGGAAACAACGGCGGACGCTATAAACCGATCAATTTTGATGATCGGTTGCGTTTTAAAGCTCTAAACTACGAAAACGTTTCTGGGGTCTTCCACTAGTCAGGAAATACAGTCATCACAAGGTAATCCATCCACAGAACATGAGATGCGTGACGTAATCGATTCGAACAATGTCGCTAAAAAACATTTTTCTGAAGCTAAAGCGCTGGAAACCAGTGCGCAAACACGTAACCTTTAATAAATAATTATACTTTTGATTATTTGTGTGTGTGTGTGTGTGTGTGTGTGTGTGTGTGTGTGTGTTGCAACGATACAAATTAAAACTGCATAGATAGGCTACATTGAAATTATTACAACAGAGTCTATATCTGGAGGTAGGAAAATTTTATTCATTAACACATTACAAATTACTATTGTCATATGCCTTTATAATATAAAATTGTTTATTAAATAATTGTATTTCAATAAATGAGTCTATTGGCTTGCTTTACATATATGTTACTTGCAAGTAGAATTTTAACTATTTGCGTAGACACCAGGCGATCTGCTCGCTGCTGCTACTCTGCGCGTTGCTCGATGACTACTACGCTGACAATTCACGTCTTTGCACACACGCACACTGCGATATGAAACTGTTATTGTTTATAACTTGAATAATCTTAATCTCATGGATCAAATCTGGGTAAAAATAGATCGTGTATTATGCTTACACAAATCCGGCTTCTTGAAGTGTTCTCGCGTTAATACTCAAAACACCACGTTATTTTACCCCTACCGGAAATCTTCCACTCTACGCGAAAATCACTAGAAATTATCTATTTTAAATTATCTGAGTTCTATAATGGCAATGGTTACGAAGAACTCGAACCGTGAACCAACTTCTAAGTCTAATGGAAATCGACTTGTCTTGTCACGAAAATCTTGTGACAGCGAGTACGTCTTTCTATGGCAAGACTTCGGAAAGAACTGACCGATGTGCTCTCGGTACAGCACCGACTCAAATAATTTTTAGACCTTCTGATAGGTGGAAACTGTAGCAACGTCATAGATTTTCTTGTTGATAGCCAGACATCAGGCTGAAACTCTATCCGATTCTGCAAAGGCCTGTCTAGATTTATTCTACAGCTTTTATTACTTTGTAGGAGATAACGAAAATAAAAGAAGAATGATTTCATTAATAAAAAAAAAAAATAAAAATTATACGTACGGTAGTTGTGGAGAATTGAGTGTATAGTCTATTACGTGAGGAATTTTCTGCCGATTTTGAGTCAGTGTCCATGGATCCTTCTGATTTTTTTGCAATGTCTTCATAAAAGCTTACAGAATAAAGTTAAGGAAATTTCTTGGCCCGCTTTTAAATTTAAGGGTTGTTTTCACCCCTTTTTCGGGGGTTAAAAAACAAAATTTAATTAACCCCGGTAACCGATAGAGAATCGAATTCTAAGCAAATAGGTGGTATACACTTTTCGAAAAAATGCGTTGTTTGCGAGTTACAAGGGTTCAAAGTTTTGCCAAAAAAATTATTTTATCAACACACGCAGTATATTAAAATACTGACAACATCCAATTACATGGTTACTGCTGAAAACACAATTGCATGGTTTTATTTGGATTAAGAACTTCTAAGCACAAAAAAAATTAAACATGAACAAAAAAAATTCGACGAAACCGAAACATCGAAGCATGATAATGTTTTTAGGCTTTTGAAACTTATAATGTGGAATACGTTTGGTGGATTACGTAAATCATTTCCAAACCACAGACGATCACAAACAGAGCATGTAAAACCAAATTTATTCTCACTAAAACGTTTGCTAAACTCAATGTCAGCAGCGATTATTTCTGTCTTGATGCGTTTACATATCAAATGTCTAGACTGTGGGGAATCGAAAGTGTGGAAGCGTTACGTTTTTCGATGACGATTTTTGTGGAATGACCCCCAGCCTAAAAACATTATCATGTTATAAACGCGTTTTTTAACATTAATCTGCAAATAACTCAAAAACAACGCCATTTTGCAAAGAATTTGTATAAGTTAGAATTAAAGCTTATTAACAGACGAACATTTTCCACTTATTTTGGTTTCATTATTTCAATGATTCTTGAGATACAGGCAAAACAAGATGCCGATTCACCGTTTTTTGATCAAATCGCATGATTAAAACTTATATAACTCGACGAAAAATATTTGGATCGTAATTAAATTAGTATCAAATGAAAGCTCTGTTAATTTCCTAAACAATGGTGGATTAATCACTTGTATAGCTTGAAAATAACAACGTTCTGTAGGAAAATATCCTAATTTCTGCAAATGTTTTCTAAGAAATTTAAAAAGGAACGTCCGCCATTTTGTCAAATATGTATATTAAGCCCAAATACTGTTCTTTTCGGTTGTCTATTATATTAGCAATGTCCTCAAATTTTTTGAAGCATATATGTATTGCTGTACAGTAACGCGTAACATTTAAAAAAAAATCAAGTTTTTGGATTTTCGCCAAAATTCGCCTTTTTTATTAAATATCTCAGTAACAATGCGTTTATCGAGAAATTGATATGGACTAAAAATGAAGCTTATAAAACAACAAAAATTTTGAATTTTGTATAATTTCTTTATAACTAACATTCGATAACAGTTTAAAGGTGTATTTTGCCGACATCGTGAAAAACATTTTTACTTCTAGGTAAAATATCTAGTGTACAGTAGGTTTTTTGACTATAGTACATACGAAAAAAGTGTAGCTCTTTAAATGTCCTAGAAAGTGCATTTTGTTTAATTTTTTTTTCTTAAAAATTGACAGAGGTATGACCAAAAATGTAAACGTGCTCCAACAGTTAGATTTTGTTATCGTACGTTATATGTTCGGGTGCGGTCCTGAGATTTATACTAAACTAATTTTTTTTCAAATTGACAATAAAATTAAGTATCATTACTATTTGTTAACGTCTACTGTAAACAAAAGAATATCTGTTGCAATCTGTCAGTGTCTGTATTGCTGGTTCTTTACATATCAATCGAATATTTAATTTAATAAAATAATATAATGTTTATGGTTCGACTTTTCTTTGTTAAATTTTATAATCATGGATGAAATATATATATATATATTTTTTTTTAATTATGACCGCTAAAAACAGGGACCCTCTAGCGGAGACCAGAAGAGGCGCTACCTGATGCTCACTACTTACAGCTGGGACGTGTTTTTTGGAGCAACAGCTGAGCGTCGGAGTTGTTTGTTATTGTGCAAGGGTTGTAATAACTTTTTTTGTTACATATTATTAATGTTGTGATGTTTAAGTAAATGTAGGTTAAACATCCCCCCAAAACCTGTAGGTACCCAATTTCAGGACTTCAAAATACATCCTCGCTTTGTTTAATGTATTCAACCCTTGCGTCGGATGTATCCCTTGACGTCAAAATCGTAATCAGCACCCCCAAAAACCAATAGGTAGTCACTTTCGAGGGTTTGATCGACATTCTCGCGAAGCTTAATACCTACTTACACACCTTGATTATAGTCTGCTTCAACCCTTTAGAAACTACCCTTCGCGTCAAACATAAGTTTGGACGTCAGAATCGTAATCAGCATCCCCAAAAACCTACAAGTATCTAATTTCAGGGGTTTAAAATGCATCCTCGCGTCGTTTCATATTTTCAACCTTTTAGGGGTAGTTTTCAACCCTTTAGGGGTGAAAGCGGGCCAAATGTTCTTAACTTTGTCTAGAACCTTTTAGGAAGCAATAACAAAAGGAATCAAAAATTACATGGACACTGACTCAAAATCGGCAGATAGGCCCTTTGTTATGCCTCACGTAATAGACTAATACGGCAAATGTAGCTTATAACAATGAGAATGCCCTGTTCAAGTTTCAGAACGAAATGTTAATTTTCAACGAAGTTATTAAATAAAATGTAAATCACACGCGCACCTGTGCATTTACACACAAATATTTCACTTGACATAAAAGAGGACAAAATTATGAACACTTTGACATAAGTACTTTTTTAAACATAGCTTGGTTCAAAACGTATGATTACTTTACAAAGAAAAGAACAAAATCAATTTTTAACATGTCTATGGCCGTCAGAAAATGTGTTATAGCATTAGTATCCCTATTATATGAACTTCATATCTTGTATTCTGTTGCAATATATGTATGTATATTGCAGCATTACATATTTATATATGATGTGTTGGGAGAGTACTTAACGTAACTATCTAATAACCTACCAGCTAGCTCGTTGGATTTCTATGTTCGTTACGTTAAGTCCCTTTTGTTGCACAATAAATTTTTCGTGAGAAGAGAGGTAAAAAGATTTTGTGGCGTGGAATAAATGTTAATAAAACATTGATTTTTATAAAAAACAAATTCTTTAAAAATTGAAAAGAAACATGTATTAAACGTTGCCTTTTACGAAGAAGCTGTTTCACACGCATTAGTCGTAGTATACACATTGTAAATTACACATAAATAATAAGCAAACAATAAAAAAAAAAAAATTATAAAAGTTTTTCAATTACTTGAGTGTCTGAAATTACAATTTAGAATTCAAGTAATTATTTTCAATGTTGTAAACCATCTATCAATTTAACATTTATTACAAAAATGAAAAGTTTAGTTGTCGTATTTTAATCAAAAATAATATTTACTTTATCTCAATAAATAGGTCTATACATTATTATGCACCCATTTTAACTAACTAGAAAAATTACTCGAAAACAGATGTTACAATTACATGCTTAAATTATAGTAATTACTTAAATTTTTGTAATTACACTATGTACAATTATTTATTTCTTCCTCTTGTTTTATATCATGATTAAACTTGTTCACTGTCTTTGTTTATTAAAAATGATTGTTAATTTTTCACCCGTTTTTCACTGTTGAGTTACCGTGGCGTGTGTGTTGTTCCTTGATGATGATGATGATGAAGTTCTTGGAGCCGGAGTCTGTTGTCGGTTATCCGTTGAACAGAGTGTCCCCCGTCTTAGAATGATTGGCGTCTGTCCTCTGTCGCTTAGCAGACGGACATAGTGTCCCCGTGAACAAATTTTTATCGTCTGTTCTTTCGTTCACAGTTGGTCGGGGTTTTATACTGAAGGCACGCCGAAGGTTAAAGATTGTCTAACAGACCATCTCAAACACGTACATTTTGGTCAGCGCGTCGGTTTCCACACATTAATTTTTTCGTATTTTTCACTTCATAATTAGTGTTCATGTGCAAACTAATAGAATCATTAGATTCGTGAATTTTTGTCTTCATTTATATATTAATTAATTGCTCGTCATATATTCATTAACTGAGTAATTAATTAATTTGTTTATAGTTCGGTTAAACTTTTACCTTTTACCTTCAAATTGTATATATACATGGGTCATTTTGCACGTCTTAAAATGAAATTATTCACTTTGCTTTATGAATTGACAGTGTGCGAATTAAATAAAAATAAACATAGTTAATTATTTGCATTTTCTACCTGTTTGGACTGGAGAACACTACAGTACACTACCCCAAGTTACACTGGTACACAAAGAAACTATTGTTCTCCTCCCTCGATCAGGTAATGCAACACATACACGCAGTTCGCCACCCCTCGGTAACCAAGTAAAACAAGTTAGAGATTGTCCTGTTCCTGTGTGCTTCATTTAAAACTATGTACAACTGTATGTATATTTATTTGAGATGTACAAATAAATTACCCTGAGCTAATATGCAAATATGTATATATCATTTTGTATATACGTAACTCAATACTGTGATAATATTCAATATAGTTTCTTCTGCAAGTAGTGTATTGCGCTTTTTGTTGCAACACCTGACGCACGTTTCACTGAAAAATACCAGCATCATCAGAGGTTTGTAAGTAAAAAAAAACGCAATACACTACTTGCAGAAGAAACTATATTGAATATTATCACAATATTAAAGTAAATAGGCCACCACCAACATGTAATTAGACCTACGTAGCTAATACGGTTTTGAAGAATATAGTTTTTTGTCCGTTTTATTATATATGTCTGTATCAACTTTTGCTTTATTGAGATAATATTCGCGGTAACATAGCGATATCAAAAGTATATCGACAGGGGCAACAATAAAACTGCACGCGTGCAGCAGCTACCCTAGCGGCGGCCTCGTTTTCTACACCCTAAACATGTCTGCATTCAGTTATTAGCTTTTCCCACAAAAGGTGGTTCGTCAATCCCAAAGAAAACAAGGAAAGTGAGAAGGAGGAAGAAGAAGAGAAAGAAAAAGGAGGAGGAGGAGGAGGAGGGGGAGAAGAAGAAGAAGAAGAAGAAGAAGATGATGATGATGATGAAATAGAATAAGAAGGTCAGGATGCGACAGAGAAAAGTCAGTTGCCGAAAACAAAACATTATTGCAACAATATGGTAATAAGGTTAATACTGTAAAAAATAATTTCGTAATACAAGTATTTGCAAACTTTAAATGCAAAAGGCAATAGTGAGACCTTATTCATTTGAATGAAACCTTTTTACAAATAAGAGAGCACTTTCCTTCTTTTAAGAATTCTGTTCCATTATATGCACTGATATGAGCAATTAATTCGTACAAAGGAAAATTGTAGGTCTTCTGTTTATTATTTACTCAATTATATTCCTGTCGGAAAAGTAAAAAAAAAGCTCGAAAGTTATTTATACGCGTAGAATATAACACCACCTGTTGACTGTGTATAACAAATAAAACAACATTCAAACATAAATCTCAGTTATTATATATACGTCAGTCTGATAAATATATAATTTTATATTCGACTATCCTTTGAACTTTGACACGCTGTGTGCTACGTTCATCAGAAAGAAAAACAAAACACGAACAAGCTATTTTAACGTCTGCAGAAACAAAACCGTGGCAGCAGTAGAAACAATCGATACTCCGTAAGCGATAAACGACAAGAGAAGTCTGCTGGAGTATTCAAAGCAATAAATAATTCCCAAAATAGATAATATTGTTGGAAAGGAGACAAAACAAATTGGTACTGCCCTGATATAAAATTATGTAACAACGCACACATCTATTTTTATGCCACCAATAATTAAATCTAAAGTTAGCACTGATATAGATATCGAACTCAAAAACAAGTACAGATTATTTTAAAAAAGTAAGCAATACATAAAAGCATTACGTTTAACAACCACTGAAACCATACCTACGCAAAGATACAAATTATTAAAAAAGAAAACAGACACTCACACATCGTTTTAGGAATAAAATAATAACAATCAACAAAGGCCTAAGTTCTTGAAAACGAAACCTCTGACTGCAAAACAAAACCCGATGCTCACATAACTAGCACTAGCGGCGATTTAAGCCGGCTACGCACTAACCATCCCCGCTGGACGTCATGACGGATAGCAAGTCAAAAACGACAGTGCGTAGCTTTGACATCCATCCGCACGTCGTGTATTTTTTGAAGGATGTGCACGACGAAAAATGAGTCCAGCAAGGCCATCAGCTCAAGCCGCACGACGTGCGGATGGATCGTGTGTAGTGTTGACAGATGTCAAGGAATCGTGCATCGTCCATGTTTGATCATGCGTAGGCTTGCTGTCTATCAAATCGTCATTTTCGAGCAAGTACGGTACATGTTTTTAGAGCACATTCGTTTAATAAATGTTTACTGTTTAATTTTACGTTACACTCATTCTTTAGTTTATATTTAATAAGTAACGATTCAGATAAAATTTCAGTTTAATATTTAGTTTAGTTTATTCTTCGTTTACATAATACACTGAAATATCATTAGCAGTTATTATTTTAAATATTGTTATTATTAATTTGTTTTAATTGCAGTTCATAATGGACCGTGAAATAACATCAAAATTTATCGAAAAATATAAATTAAATAGATGTCTGTGGGACGTATCCTCGGCAGATTACATGAATAAAAATAACTAAAAAAACTAAAGAACGTCTGGCACGCTGGACGAGTTGCACGGCAGTGTAGTGCGCACATCCACCACCGACGTCGGGCATGCTGGACAGCGGCGATGGATAGTGCGGAGCAGGCTTAACTTGTTGCACAAAAAAAACTACTGTTATTATTGTCTCATGGTAGTTTGGATTCAGTTTTAACAGGTATTCTATACTGTAATACATTTTTCCATTTCAATTATCACATTTGTAGGGAACGTATCCGCCTGTTACACCACGCGGCTTGGGTTACTTTCGACAGTGGCAAAGTATAAGTCGACTTCTAGTAACGTTTGCTCTTCCCTCGAGATCCCGTATTAAGTAGTAATACATATTTAATTAGCCACAAAAAGAAATTAAGAATTTCTTTCGAAACTCGGTTTTGTACAATTTAAATTATAAATTATAATTACAATATAATAAATTATTATTACAATTTAAATTATAAATCTCATCATCTTTTATAAACGCTGAAGATAAATATGCATCATTCCTCAGAGAATAAAATGCATTGGCAGAAGTAGTTGAAGATTATTGTGGTAATTGTGTGTGTGTGTGTGTGTGTGTGTGTGTGTGTGTGTGTGTGTGTGTGTGTGTGTGTGTGTGTGTGTGTGTGTGTGTGTAGTTTGTTCAACGCAAAGTAACAGTAACGCAAAGGTACTAATTTTTCCATGTACAGCGTGCATATTTTTCTTACAAGCCAGAATTCGCCTTGTGGAATCACACGTACATTCCGACAGTATGCTTCGTCTTAGGAAATTTAACTGTTTCTTCATTTTTTATTTCAGTAATTTTAACGAATGTCAGGAATTGGTTCTGTGGTTGTTGGTGACTAAAGATGTCGTCTTGTTTATTTATACAACTTTTGACCTGTCTTAGAAAGCATAGTCACTTATGGCTCTGAAACATGGGAGACGATTCAATGAAATACCCAAAGGCTCAAGGCAGCAAGGTTTCCACGATCCACGCTTTGGGAACGGCTGTACCAAGCTGCTAAAACGGTGACGCACAAATTTGATGGAAACATTTGCGCACGTTGCAGAACAGATGCAAGCTCGTAAACAAAAGGTGATAACATTATCAGTGGGCACACTTTGCTCATCAATCACCCGGCTACTATAACTGCATATTCATTTGTTCAGCATTCTCACTGACGACGATTCGCGTAAAATTAATGATTTCATTGCCGACACAAGATTAATTAGCTCACTGGTCTTTCACAACGCCGACGCTGACGCCCACTCAGCGTAGCAAATCGCACGGGCATTTTATTTTAAGCAATATAGTACTAATTTTCCAAAGTAATAAACTGAACTTATAACAGGCAATATTCACTTAACACACCAATAACCAATACACTGAACGTGTTTTAAGTAGCTTAAAATAAAACGCAGAAACATGCGGACTGCAGCGGGTAGTTTCGCGCACGACTGCAGAGTACGCTGTCCGCGTTTCTAAGTGTTGAAAATCGGTCTTGTGGTAAATGAAAACAAGAGATAAAATACATGGTAATTCCAACACAGAGACCAGAAGGGCACCTAGAGATTTCAATGTGAATGGGAAGTGTTTCAAAGGAGTGTCCTGCTTTAGTTATCTAGGCGCCGTGGT
Source organism: Magicicada septendecula (assembly GCA_034769895.1). NCBI lineage: Eukaryota > Metazoa > Arthropoda > Insecta > Hemiptera > Cicadidae > Magicicada > Magicicada septendecula. The sequence continues at coordinate 394,749,498 of CM068371.1, forward strand.
ATCAAATGATAATAACATTAGGATGAATATAAGCAAGATACTGTATTTACAAGCAGGAAATAGAGCCTACTTTGCAAATATTAATATCTTTACAAACAATTACGTTACAAGAAGTAACTTAAAGTATATTATTGTCTTGTGCGACCAGTTGTTACACACGGAACTGAGGTGTGAACTTTGAGAGAGAATGACAAAACTGCTTCAAAAGCATTTGAACGTAAAATACTGCGTAAAATGTATGGCCCAGTAAGTGAAGAAGACAGTCGGAGAATACGCAATAACAATGAATTACAGGATCTCATGCATGGAAAAGACATAGTGAAATTTATCAAATCACAGAGGTTGCGTTGGCTGGGACATGTGAAAAGAATGCTGAACGGAAGATTATATACTACTAGACGAAGAGGCAGACTAAGGATGAGGTGGTTGAATACCGTAACAGAAGATGTTGCTAGCATGGGAATCAGATGGTAAAGAGGAAGGGCGGAGAACAGAGAAGCATGGAGGAGGCTAAAGCCCACCAAAGGTCTAACGCCAGATAAGAAGAAGAAGAAGAAGAAGTTGTCTAAGTGTCGCTAAATATATTCCGCTGTAGTTAGCCGTGTAAGAATAATGGTGCGGTGGGCGGTTCGGGCTACAATCAATGCTGCTCCAACAATGTTGAGTGGGACATGTTTTTCAACGTGCCTTGTTTATACAGTTTGCCTATACACCTGTATGCACTTATTCAGCCTGTTTTAAGTCATGCTGTGAACAAAAGCATTATACTGTTTGCGTTTATAGCTACCACTAGTAAATGCTTCGTGTGTTTAAAGAAAAAATGAAAAACAAAGCGTGCGAGAGATGTGCCTTTGTGCAGTGTAACTGTGAGGGTCTATGAGCTATAGTTTGGACGAAATGTATACGCGAGTCTAGATCTCGCGTGCGTTTCCTTTTCACCCCATTATACGTCCTCCGTTTAGGAGTTGTACACAGTTATAAGCGGTACAGAGTCGTTATGTGTTAGATTTAAAGTGCTGGCCATGCCAAATTCGTGAGACGAGCGAGGTGGAAAGAAGGTAAAACATCAGGAAGGCTTCCAAAAGCCTATATCTATTGCTACGCTACGACTATTACGTAACGTTCCCAAAAATTCACGAAAATGCTACACGTTTCTCGACTAGCCCAGCGCGTGCAGCGTCTGTATCAAGGTCGTCCACACTGTTCGAGCTCTTGTAATGCTACACGTTTCTCGACTAGCCCAGCGCGTGCAGCGTCTGTATCAAGGTCGTCCAATTACGTAGCGTCCACACTGTTCGAGCTCTTGTAATGCTACACGTTTCTCGACTAGCCCAGAGCGTGCAGCGTCTGTATCAAGGTCGTCCACTGACGTAGCGTCCACACTGTTCGAGCTCTTGTAATGCTACACGTTTCTCGACTAGCCCAGCGCGTGCAGCGTCTGTATCAAGGTCGTCCACTAACGTAGCGTCCACACTGTTCGAGCTCTTGTAATGCTACACGTTTCTCGACTAGCCCAGCGCGTGCAGCGTCTGTATCAAGGTCGTCCACTGACGTAGCGTCCACACTGTTCGAGCTCTTGTAATGCTACACGTTTCTCGACTAGCCCAGCGCGTGCAGCGTCTGTATCAAGGTCGTCCACTGACGTAGCGTCCACACTGTTCGAGCTCTTGTAATGCTACACGTTTCTCGACTAGCCCAGCGCGTGCAGCGTCTGTATCAAGGTCGTCCACTGACGTAGCGTCCACACTGTTCGAGCTCTTGTAATGCTACACGTTTCTCGACTAGCCCAGCGCGTGCAGCGTCTGTATCAAGGTCGTCCACTGACGTAGCGTCCACACTGTTCGAGCTCTTGTAATGCTACACGTTTCTCGACTAGCCCAGCGCGTGCAGCGTCTGTGTCAAGGTCGTCCACTGACTAGCGTCCACACTGTTCGAGCTCTTGTAATGCTACACGTTTCTCGACTAGCCCAGCGCGTGCAGCGTCTGTATCAAGGTCGTCCACTGACGTAGCGTCCACACTGTTCGAGCTCTTGTAATGCTACACGTTTCTCGACTAGCCCAGCGCGTGCAGCGTCTGTATCAAGGTCGTCCACTAACGTAGCGTCCACACTGTTCGAGCTCTTGTAATGCTACACGTTTCTCGACTAGCCCAGCGCGTGCAGCGTCTGTGTCAAGGTCGTCCACTGACTAGCGTCCACACTGTTCGAGCTCTTGTAATGCTACACGTTTCTCGACTAGCCCAGCGCGTGCAGCGTCTGTATCAAGGTCGTCCACTGACTAGCGTCCACAATGTTCGAGCTCTTGTAATGCTACACGTTTCTCGACTAGCCCAGCGCGTGCAGCGTCTGTGTCAAGGTCGTCCACTGACGTAGCGTCCACACTGTTCGAGCTCTTGTAATGCTACACGTTTCTCGACTAGCCCAGCGCGTGCAGCGTCTGTGTCAAGGTCGTCCACTGACTAGCGTCCACACTGTTCGAGCTCTTGTAATGCTACACGTTTCTCGACTAGCCCAGCGCGTGCAGCGTCTGTGTCAAGGTCGTCCACTGACTAGCGTCCATACTGTTCGAGCTCTTGTAATGCTACACGTTTCTCGACTAGCCCAGCGCGTGCAGCGTCTGTATGAAGGTCGTCCACTGACGTAGCGTCCCCAAAGTTCGAGCTCTTGTAATGCTACACGTTTCTCGACTAGCCCAGCGCGTGCAGCGTCTGTGTCAAGGTCGTCCACTGACTAGCGTCCACACTGTTCGAGCTCTTGTAATGCTACACGTTTTTCGACTAGCCCAGCGCGTGCAGCGTCTGTATCAAGGTCGTCCACTGACGTAGCGTCCACACTGTTCGAGCTCTTGTAATGCTACACGTTTCTCGACTAGCCCAGCGCGTGCAGCGTCTGTATCAAGGTCGTCCACTGACGTAGCGTCCACACTGTTCGAGCTCTTGTAATGCTACACGTTTCTCGACTAGCCCAGCGCGTGCAGCGTCTGTATCAAGGTCGTCCACTGACGTAGCGTCCACACTGTTCGAGCTCTTGTAATGCTACACGTTTCTCGACTAGCCCAGCGCGTGCAGCGTCTGTATCAAGGTCGTCCACTGACGTAGCGTCCACACTGTTCGAGCTCTTGTAATGCTACACGTTTCTCGACTAGCCCAGCGCGTGCAGCGTCTGTGTCAAGGTCGTCCACTGACTAGCGTCCACACTGTTCGAGCTCTTGTAATGCTACACGTTTCTCGACTAGCCCAGCGCGTGCAGCGTCTGTATCAAGGTCGTCCACTAACGTAGAGTCCACACTGTTCGAGCTCTTGTAATGCTACACGTTTCTCGACTAGCCCAGCGCGTGCAGCGTCTGTATCAAGGTCGTCCACTAACGTAGCGTCCACACTGTTCGAGCTCTTGTAATGCTACACGTTTCTCGACTAGCCCAGCGCGTGCAGCGTCTGTGTCAAGGTCGTCCACTAACGTAGCGTCCACACTGTTCGAGCTCTTGTAATGCTACACGTTTCTCGACTAGCCCAGCGCGTGCAGCGTCTGTGTCAAGGTCGTCCACTGACTAGCGTCCACACTGTTCGAGCTCTTGTAATGCTACACGTTTCTCGACTAGCCCAGCGCGTGCAGCGTCTGTATCAAGGTCGTCCACTAACGTAGCGTCCACACTGTTCGAGCTCTTGTAATGCTACACGTTTCTCGACTAGCCCAGCGCGTGCAGCGTCTGTATCAAGGTCGTCCACTAACGTAGCGTCCACACTGTTCGAGCTCTTGTAATGCTACACGTTTCTCGACTAGCCGAGCGCGTGCAGCGTCTGTGTCAAGGTCGTCCACTGACTAGCGTCCACACTGTTCGAGGTCTTGTAATGCTACACGTTTCTCGACTAGCCCAGCGCGTGCAGCGTCTGTATCAAGGTCGTCCACTGACTAGCGTCCACACTGTTCGAGCTCTTGTAATGCTACACGTTTCTCGACTAGCCCAGCGCGTGCAGCGTCTGTGTCAAGGTCGTCCACTGACGTAGCGTCCACACTGTTCGAGCTCTTGTAATGCTACACGTTTCTCGACTAGCCCAGCGCGTGCAGCGTCTGTGTCAAGGTCGTCCACTGACTAGCGTCCACACTGTTCGAGCTCTTGTAATGCTACACGTTTCTCGACTAGCCCAGCGCGTGCAGCGTCTGTGTCAAGGTTGTCCACTGACGTAGCGTCCACACTGTTCGAGCTCTTGTAATGCTACACGTTTCTCGACTAGCCCAGCGCGTGCAGCGTCTGTGCCAAGGTCGTCCACTGACTAGCGTCCACACTGTTCGAGCTCTTGTAATGCTACACGTTTCTCGACTAGCCCAGCGCGTGCAGCGTCTGTTTCAAGGTCGTCCACTGACGTAGCGTCCACACTGTTCGAGCTCTTGTAATGCTACACGTTTCTCGACTAGCCCAGCGCGTGCAGCGTCTGTGTCAAGATCGTCCACTGACGTAGCGTCCACACTGTTCGAGCTCTTGTAATGCTACACGTTTCTCGACTAGCCCAGCGCGTGCAGCGACTGTGTCAAGGTCGTCCACTGACTAGCGTCCACACTGTTCGAGCTCTTGTAATGCTACACGTTTCTCGACTAGCCCAGCGCGTGCAGCGTCTGTGTCAAGGTCGTCCACTGACGTAGCGTCCACACTGTTCGAGCCCTTGTAATGCTACACGTTTCTCGACTAGCCCAGCGCGTGCAGCGTCTGTGTCAAGGTCGTCCACTGACTAGCGTCCATACTGTTCGAGCTCTTGTAATGCTACACGTTTCTCGACTAGCCCAGCGCGTGCAGCGTCTGTATCAAGGTCGTCCACTGACGTAGCGTCCACAATGTTCGAGCTCTTGTAATGCTACACGTTTCTCGACTAGCCCAGCGCGTGCAGCGTCTGTATCAAGGTCGTCCACTGACTAGCGTCCACACTGTTCGAGCTCTTGTAATGCTACACGTTTCTCGACTAGCCCAGCGCGTGCAGCGTCTGTGTCAAGGTCGTCCACTGACGTAGAGTCCACACTGTTCGAGCTCTTGTAATGCTACACGTTTCTCGACTAGCCCAGCGCGTGCAGCGTCTGTGTCAAGGTCGTCCACTGACTAGCGTCCATACTGTTCGAGCTCTTGTAATGCTACACGTTTCTCGACTAGCCCAGCGCGTGCAGCGTCTGTATCAAGGTCGTCCACTGACGTAGCGTCCCCAAAGTTCGAGCTCTTGTAATGCTACACGTTTCTCGACTAGCCCAGCGCGTGCAGCGTCTGTGTCAAGGTCGTCCACTGACTAGCGTCCACACTGTTCGAGCTCTTGTAATGCTACACGTTTCTCGACTAGCCCAGAGCGTGCAGCGTCTGTATCAAGGTCGTCCACTAACGTAGCGTCCACACTGTTCGAGCTCTTGTAATGCTACACGTTTCTCGACTAGCCCAGCGCGTGCAGCGTCTGTGTCAAGGTCGTCCACTGACTAGCGTCCACACTGTTCGAGCTCTTGTAATGCTACACGTTTCTCGACTAGCCCAGCGCGTGCAGCGTCAGTATCAAGGTCGTCCACTGACTAGCGTCCACACTGTTCGAGCTCTTGTAATGCTACACGTTTCTCGACTAGCCCAGCGCGTGCAGCGTCTGTGTCAAGGTCGTCCACTGACGTAGCGTCCACACTGTTCGAGCTCTTGTAATGCTACACGTTTCTCGACTAGCCCAGCGCGTGCAGCGTCTGTGTCAAGGTCGTCCACTGACTAGCGTCCACACTGTTCGAGCTCTTGTAATGCTACACGTTTCTCGACTAGCCCAGCGCGTGCAGCGTCTGTGTCAAGGTCGTCCACTGACGTAGCGTCCACACTGTTCGAGCTCTTGTAATGCTACACGTTTCTCGACTAGCCCAGCGCGTGCAGCGTCTGTATCAAGGTCGTCCACTGACGTAGCGTCCACAATGTTCGAGCTCTTGTAATGCTACACGTTTCTCGACTAGCCCAGCGCGTGCAGCGTCTGTATCAAGGTCGTCCACTGACTAGCGTCCACACTGTTCGAGCTCTTGTAATGCTACACGTTTCTCGACTAGCCCAGCGCGTGCAGCGTCTGTGTCAAGGTCGTCCACTGACGTAGAGTCCACACTGTTCGAGCTCTTGTAATGCTACACGTTTCTCGACTAGCCCAGCGCGTGCAGCGTCTGTGTCAAGGTCGTCCACTGACTAGCGTCCATACTGTTCGAGCTCTTGTAATGCTACACGTTTCTCGACTAGCCCAGCGCGTGCAGCGTCTGTATCAAGGTCGTCCACTGACGTAGCGTCCCCAAAGTTCGAGCTCTTGTAATGCTACACGTTTCTCGACTAGCCCAGCGCGTGCAGCGTCTGTGTCAAGGTCGTCCACTGACTAGCGTCCACACTGTTCGAGCTCTTGTAATGCTACACGTTTCTCGACTAGCCCAGAGCGTGCAGCGTCTGTATCAAGGTCGTCCACTAACGTAGCGTCCACACTGTTCGAGCTCTTGTAATGCTACACGTTTCTCGACTAGCCCAGCGCGTGCAGCGTCTGTGTCAAGGTCGTCCACTGACTAGCGTCCACACTGTTCGAGCTCTTGTAATGCTACACGTTTCTCGACTAGCCCAGCGCGTGCAGCGTCAGTATCAAGGTCGTCCACTGACTAGCGTCCACACTGTTCGAGCTCTTGTAATGCTACACGTTTCTCGACTAGCCCAGCGCGTGCAGCGTCTGTGTCAAGGTCGTCCACTGACGTAGCGTCCACACTGTTCGAGCTCTTGTAATGCTACACGTTTCTCGACTAGCCCAGCGCGTGCAGCGTCTGTGTCAAGGTCGTCCACTGACTAGCGTCCACACTGTTCGAGCTCTTGTAATGCTACACGTTTCTCGACTAGCCCAGCGCGTGCAGCGTCTGTGTCAAGGTCGTCCACTGACGTAGCGTCCACACTGTTCGAGCTCTTGTAATGCTACACGTTTCTCGACTAGCCCAGCGCGTGCAGCGTCTGTGTCAAGGTCGTCCACTGACTAGCGTCCACACTGTTCGAGCTCTTGTAATGCTACACGTTTCTCGACTAGCCCAGCGCGTGCAGCGTCTGTTTCAAGGTCGTCCACTGACGTAGCGTCCACACTGTTCGAGCTCTTGTAATGCTACACGCTTCTCGACTAGCCCAGCGCGTGCAGCGTCTGTGTCAAGATCGTCCACTGACGTAGCGTCCACACTGTTCGAGCTCTTGTAATGCTACACGTTTCTCGACTAGCCCAGCGCGTGCAGCGACTGTGTCAAGGTCGTCCACTGACTAGCGTCCACACTGTTCGAGCTCTTGTAATGCTACACGTTTCTCGACTAGCCCAGCGCGTGCAGAGTCTGTGTCAAGGTCGTCCACTGACGTACCGTCCACACTGTTCGAGCTCTTGTAATGCTACACGTTTCTCGACTAGCCCAGCGCGTGCAGCGTCTGTGTCAAGGTCGTCCACTGACGTAGAGTCCACACTGTTCGAGCTCTTGTAATGCTACACGTTTCTCGACTAGCCCAGCGCGTGCAGCGTCTGTGTCAAGGTCGTCCACTGACTAGCGTCCATACTGTTCGAGCTCTTGTAATGCTACACGTTTCTCGACTAGCCCAGCGCGTGCAGCGTCTGTATGAAGGTCGTCCACTGACGTAGCGTCCCCAAAGTTCGAGCTCTTGTAATGCTACACGTTTCTCGACTAGCCCAGCGCGTGCAGCGTCTGTGTCAAGGTCGTCCACTGACTAGCGTCCACACTGTTCGAGCTCTTGTAATGCTACACGTTTTTCGACTAGCCCAGCGCGTGCAGCGTCTGTATCAAGGTCGTCCACTGACGTAGCGTCCACACTGTTCGAGCTCTTGTAATGCTACACGTTTCTCGACTAGCCCAGCGCGTGCAGCGTCTGTATCAAGGTCGTCCACTGACGTAGCGTCCACACTGTTCGAGCTCTTGTAATGCTACACGTTTCTCGACTAGCCCAGCGCGTGCAGCGTCTGTATCAAGGTCGTCCACTGACGTAGCGTCCACACTGTTCGAGCTCTTGTAATGCTACACGTTTCTCGACTAGCCCAGCGCGTGCAGCGTCTGTATCAAGGTCGTCCACTGACGTAGCGTCCACACTGTTCGAGCTCTTGTAATGCTACACGTTTCTCGACTAGCCCAGCGCGTGCAGCGTCTGTGTCAAGGTCGTCCACTGACTAGCGTCCACACTGTTCGAGCTCTTGTAATGCTACACGTTTCTCGACTAGCCCAGCGCGTGCAGCGTCTGTATCAAGGTCGTCCACTGACGTAGCGTCCACACTGTTCGAGCTCTTGTAATGCTACACGTTTCTCGACTAGCCCAGCGCGTGCAGCGTCTGTATCAAGGTCGTCCACTAACGTAGCGTCCACACTGTTCGAGCTCTTGTAATGCTACACGTTTCTCGACTAGCCCAGCGCGTGCAGCGTCTGTGTCAAGGTCGTCCACTGACTAGCGTCCACACTGTTCGAGCTCTTGTAATGCTACACGTTTCTCGACTAGCCCAGCGCGTGCAGCGTCTGTATCAAGGTCGTCCACTGACTAGCGTCCACAATGTTCGAGCTCTTGTAATGCTACACGTTTCTCGACTAGCCCAGCGCGTGCAGCGTCTGTGTCAAGGTCGTCCACTGACGTAGCGTCCACACTGTTCGAGCTCTTGTAATGCTACACGTTTCTCGACTAGCCCAGCGCGTGCAGCGTCTGTGTCAAGGTCGTCCACTGACTAGCGTCCACACTGTTCGAGCTCTTGTAATGCTACACGTTTCTCGACTAGCCCAGCGCGTGCAGCGTCTGTGTCAAGGTCGTCCACTGACTAGCGTCCATACTGTTCGAGCTCTTGTAATGCTACACGTTTCTCGACTAGCCCAGCGCGTGCAGCGTCTGTATGAAGGTCGTCCACTGACGTAGCGTCCCCAAAGTTCGAGCTCTTGTAATGCTACACGTTTCTCGACTAGCCCAGCGCGTGCAGCGTCTGTGTCAAGGTCGTCCACTGACTAGCGTCCACACTGTTCGAGCTCTTGTAATGCTACACGTTTTTCGACTAGCCCAGCGCGTGCAGCGTCTGTATCAAGGTCGTCCACTGACGTAGCGTCCACACTGTTCGAGCTCTTGTAATGCTACACGTTTCTCGACTAGCCCAGCGCGTGCAGCGCCTGTATCAAGGTCGTCCACTGACGTAGCGTCCACACTGTTCGAGCTCTTGTAATGCTACACGTTTCTCGACTAGCCCAGCGCGTGCAGCGTCTGTATCAAGGTCGTCCACTGACGTAGCGTCCACACTGTTCGAGCTCTTGTAATGCTACACGTTTCTCGACTAGCCCAGCGCGTGCAGCGTCTGTATCAAGGTCGTCCACTGACGTAGCGTCCACACTGTTCGAGCTCTTGTAATGCTACACGTTTCTCGACTAGCCCAGCGCGTGCAGCGTCTGTGTCAAGGTCGTCCACTGACTAGCGTCCACACTGTTCGAGCTCTTGTAATGCTACACGTTTCTCGACTAGCCCAGCGCGTGCAGCGTCTGTATCAAGGTCGTCCACTAACGTAGCGTCCACACTGTTCGAGCTCTTGTAATGCTACACGTTTCTCGACTAGCCCAGCGCGTGCAGCGTCTGTATCAAGGTCGTCCACTAACGTAGCGTCCACACTGTTCGAGCTCTTGTAATGCTACACGTTTCTCGACTAGCCCAGCGCGTGCAGCGTCTGTGTCAAGGTCGTCCACTGACTAGCGTCCACACTGTTCGAGGTCTTGTAATGCTACACGTTTCTCGACTAGCCCAGCGCGTGCAGCGTCTGTATCAAGGTCGTCCACTGACTAGCGTCCACACTGTTCGAGCTCTTGTAATGCTACACGTTTCTCGACTAGCCCAGCGCGTGCAGCGTCTGTGTCAAGGTCGTCCACTGACGTAGCGTCCACACTGTTCGAGCTCTTGTAATGCTACACGTTTCTCGACTAGCCCAGCGCGTGCAGCGTCTGTGTCAAGGTCGTCCACTGACTAGCGTCCACACTGTTCGAGCTCTTGTAATGCTACACGTTTCTCGACTAGCCCAGCGCGTGCAGCGTCTGTGTCAAGGTTGTCCACTGACGTAGCGTCCACACTGTTCGAGCTCTTGTAATGCTACACGTTTCTCGACTAGCCCAGCGCGTGCAGCGTCTGTGTCAAGGTCGTCCACTGACTAGCGTCCACACTGTTCGAGCTCTTGTAATGCTACACGTTTCTCGACTAGCCCAGCGCGTGCAGCGTCTGTTTCAAGGTCGTCCACTGACGTAGCGTCCACACTGTTCGAGCTCTTGTAATGCTACACGTTTCTCGACTAGCCCAGCGCGTGCAGCGTCTGTGTCAAGATCGTCCACTGACGTAGCGTCCACACTGTTCGAGCTCTTGTAATGCTACACGTTTCTCGACTAGCCCAGCGCGTGCAGCGACTGTGTCAAGGTCGTCGACTGACTAGCGTCCACACTGTTCGAGCTCTTGTAATGCTACACGTTTCTCGACTAGCCCAGCGCGTGCAGCGTCTGTGTCAAGGTCGTCCACTGACGTAGCGTCCACTGACGTAGCGTCCACACTGTTCGAGCTCTTGTAATGCTACACGTTTCTCGACTAGCCCAGCGCGTGCAGCGTCTGTGTCAAGGTCGTCCACTGACTAGCGTCCATACTGTTCGAGCTCTTGTAATGCTACACGTTTCTCGACTAGCCCAGCGCGTGCAGCGTCTGTATCAAGGTCGTCCACTGACGTAGCGTCCACAATGTTCGAGCTCTTGTAATGCTACACGTTTCTCGACTAGCCCAGCGCGTGCAGCGTCTGTATCAAGGTCGTCCACTGACTAGCGTCCACACTGTTCGAGCTCTTGTAATGCTACACGTTTCTCGACTAGCCCAGCGCGTGCAGCGTCTGTGTCAAGGTCGTCCACTGACGTAGAGTCCACACTGTTCGAGCTCTTGTAATGCTACACGTTTCTCGACTAGCCCAGCGCGTGCAGCGTCTGTGTCAAGGTCGTCCACTGACTAGCGTCCATACTGTTCGAGCTCTTGTAATGCTACACGTTTCTCGACTAGCCCAGCGCGTGCAGCGTCTGTATCAAGGTCGTCCACTGACGTAGCGTCCCCAAAGTTCGAGCTCTTGTAATGCTACACGTTTCTCGACTAGCCCAGCGCGTGCAGCGTCTGTGTCAAGGTCGTCCACTGACTAGCGTCCACACTGTTCGAGCTCTTGTAATGCTACACGTTTCTCGACTAGCCCAGAGCGTGCAGCGTCTGTATCAAGGTCGTCCACTAACGTAGCGTCCACACTGTTCGAGCTCTTGTAATGCTACACGTTTCTCGACTAGCCCAGCGCGTGCAGCGTCTGTGTCAAGGTCGTCCACTGACTAGCGTCCACACTGTTCGAGCTCTTGTAATGCTACACGTTTCTCGACTAGCCCAGCGCGTGCAGCGTCAGTATCAAGGTCGTCCACTGACTAGCGTCCACACTGTTCGAGCTCTTGTAATGCTACACGTTTCTCGACTAGCCCAGCGCGTGCAGCGTCTGTGTCAAGGTCGTCCACTGACGTAGCGTCCACACTGTTCGAGCTCTTGTAATGCTACACGTTTCTCGACTAGCCCAGCGCGTGCAGCGTCTGTGTCAAGGTCGTCCACTGACTAGCGTCCACACTGTTCGAGCTCTTGTAATGCTACACGTTTCTCGACTAGCCCAGCGCGTGCAGCGTCTGTGTCAAGGTCGTCCACTGACGTAGCGTCCACACTGTTCGAGCTCTTGTAATGCTACACGTTTCTCGACTAGCCCAGCGCGTGCAGCGTCTGTTTCAAGGTCGTCCACTGACGTAGCGTCCACACTGTTCGAGCTCTTGTAATGCTACACGTTTCTCGACTAGCCCAGCGCGTGCAGCGTCTGTGTCAAGATCGTCCACTGACGTAGCGTCCACACTGTTCGAGCTCTTGTAATGCTACACGTTTCTCGACTAGCCCAGCGCGTGCAGCGACTGTGTCAAGGTCGTCCACTGACTAGCGTCCACACTGTTCGAGCTCTTGTAATGCTACACGTTTCTCGACTAGCCCAGCGCGTGCAGAGTCTGTGTCAAGGTCGTCCACTGACGTACCGTCCACACTGTTCGAGCTCTTGTAATGCTACACGTTTCTCGACTAGCCCAGCGCGTGCAGCGTCTGTGTCAAGGTCGTCCACTGACGTAGAGTCCACACTGTTCGAGCTCTTGTAATGCTACACGTTTCTCGACTAGCCCAGCGCGTGCAGCGTCTGTGTCAAGGTCGTCCACTGACTAGCGTCCATACTGTTCGAGCTCTTGTAATGCTACACGTTTCTCGACTAGCCCAGCGCGTGCAGCGTCTGTATGAAGGTCGTCCACTGACGTAGCGTCCCCAAAGTTCGAGCTCTTGTAATGCTACACGTTTCTCGACTAGCCCAGCGCGTGCAGCGTCTGTGTCAAGGTCGTCCACTGACTAGCGTCCACACTGTTCGAGCTCTTGTAATGCTACACGTTTTTCGACTAGCCCAGCGCGTGCAGCGTCTGTATCAAGGTCGTCCACTGACGTAGCGTCCACACTGTTCGAGCTCTTGTAATGCTACACGTTTCTCGACTAGCCCAGCGCGTGCAGCGTCTGTATCAAGGTCGTCCACTGACGTAGCGTCCACACTGTTCGAGCTCTTGTAATGCTACACGTTTCTCGACTAGCCCAGCGCGTGCAGCGTCTGTATCAAGGTCGTCCACTGACGTAGCGTCCACACTGTTCGAGCTCTTGTAATGCTACACGTTTCTCGACTAGCCCAGCGCGTGCAGCGTCTGTATCAAGGTCGTCCACTGACGTAGCGTCCACACTGTTCGAGCTCTTGTAATGCTACACGTTTCTCGACTAGCCCAGCGCGTGCAGCGTCTGTGTCAAGGTCGTCCACTGACTAGCGTCCACACTGTTCGAGCTCTTGTAATGCTACACGTTTCTCGACTAGCCCAGCGCGTGCAGCGTCTGTATCAAGGTCGTCCACTGACGTAGCGTCCACACTGTTCGAGCTCTTGTAATGCTACACGTTTCTCGACTAGCCCAGCGCGTGCAGCGTCTGTATCAAGGTCGTCCACTAACGTAGCGTCCACACTGTTCGAGCTCTTGTAATGCTACACGTTTCTCGACTAGCCCAGCGCGTGCAGCGTCTGTGTCAAGGTCGTCCACTGACTAGCGTCCACACTGTTCGAGCTCTTGTAATGCTACACGTTTCTCGACTAGCCCAGCGCGTGCAGCGTCTGTATCAAGGTCGTCCACTGACTAGCGTCCACACTGTTCGAGCTCTTGTAATGCTACACGTTTCTCGACTAGCCCAGCGCGTGCAGCGTCTGTGTCAAGGTCGTCCACTGACGTAGCGTCCACACTGTTCGAGCTCTTGTAATGCTACACGTTTCTCGACTAGCCCAGCGCGTGCAGCGTCTGTGTCAAGGTCGTCCACTGACTAGCGTCCACACTGTTCGAGCTCTTGTAATGCTACACGTTTCTCGACTAGCCCAGCGCGTGCAGCGTCTGTGTCAAGGTTGTCCACTGACGTAGCGTCCACACTGTTCGAGCTCTTGTAATGCTACACGTTTCTCGACTAGCCCAGCGCGTGCAGCGTCTGTGTCAAGGTCGTCCACTGACTAGCGTCCACACTGTTCGAGCTCTTGTAATGCTACACGTTTCTCGACTAGCCCAGCGCGTGCAGCGTCTGTTTCAAGGTCGTCCACTGACGTAGCGTCCACACTGTTCGAGCTCTTGTAATGCTACACGTTTCTCGACTAGCCCAGCGCGTGCAGCGTCTGTGTCAAGATCGTCCACTGACGTAGCGTCCACACTGTTCGAGCTCTTGTAATGCTACACGTTTCTCGACTAGCCCAGCGCGTGCAGCGACTGTGTCAAGGTCGTCCACTGACTAGCGTCCACACTGTTCGAGCTCTTGTAATGCTACACGTTTCTCGACTAGCCCAGCGCGTGCAGCGTCTGTGTCAAGGTCGTCCACTGACGTAGCGTCCACACTGTTCGAGCTCTTGTAATGCTACACGTTTCTCGACTAGCCCAGCGCGTGCAGCGTCTGTGTCAAGGTCGTCCACTGACTAGCGTCCATACTGTTCGAGCTCTTGTAATGCTACACGTTTCTCGACTAGCCCAGCGCGTGCAGCGTCTGTATCAAGGTCGTCCACTGACGTAGCGTCCACAATGTTCGAGCTCTTGTAATGCTACACGTTTCTCGACTAGCCCAGCGCGTGCAGCGTCTGTATCAAGGTCGTCCACTGACTAGCGTCCACACTGTTCGAGCTCTTGTAATGCTACACGTTTCTCGACTAGCCCAGCGCGTGCAGCGTCTGTGTCAAGGTCGTCCACTGACGTAGAGTCCACACTGTTCGAGCTCTTGTAATGCTACACGTTTCTCGACTAGCCCAGCGCGTGCAGCGTCTGTGTCAAGGTCGTCCACTGACTAGCGTCCATACTGTTCGAGCTCTTGTAATGCTACACGTTTCTCGACTAGCCCAGCGCGTGCAGCGTCTGTATCAAGGTCGTCCACTGACGTAGCGTCCCCAAAGTTCGAGCTCTTGTAATGCTACACGTTTCTCGACTAGCCCAGCGCGTGCAGCGTCTGTGTCAAGGTCGTCCACTGACTAGCGTCCACACTGTTCGAGCTCTTGTAATGCTACACGTTTCTCGACTAGCCCAGAGCGTGCAGCGTCTGTGTCAAGGTCGTCCACTGACGTAGCGTCCACACTGTTCGAGCTCTTGTAATGCTACACGTTTCTCGACTAGCCCAGCGCGTGCAGCGTCTGTGTCAAGGTCGTCCACTGACTAGCGTCCACACTGTTCGAGCTCTTGTAATGCTACACGTTTCTCGACTAGCCCAGCGCGTGCAGCGTCTGTATCAAGGTCGTCCACTGACGTAGCGTCCACAATGTTCGAGCTCTTGTAATGCTACACGTTTCTCGACTAGCCCAGCGCGTGAAGCGTCTGTGTCAAGGTCGTCCACTGACTAGCGTCCACACTGTTCGAGCTCTTGTAATTTCGCAAATTATATAGGAACGCCGTCAGAAGTATGAAAAATTATGAATGCAATAAACACTGGACATGAATTCCCAGACATAACCAACATGACACTAATAAAACACATATCACACGAAGGCACGATAATGAACATTTGGAAAAATTTACAAACATACAAACATAAAACACAAAACAAACTAATACCTAAACAAATACAAATCAATACAATACATGACACGATTTTCAAAGCACTCAACATGTTAGTATAAACTACTAACATATACACCACAACCACACACAATAATGCAATTTAAAGTGCCAAAGGCCAACAGGAAACCACACAACAGCAACCAACCAACACACAAGTACTTCTCAAGATTCAAAATTAGGAAGGCTGGGAATGGGAACACAAAGCGTCCCGAAATATGTTCCAAATAAGGAAAAAACATCTTGAGGTAAAGTCATTATAAATATTAAATATATATATATATATATATATATATATATATATAAACGTCTATGGCCGGCTTAGAAGTCAGTTACACCTGGCGATATTGTTGAATGCGGATCAAGCGACTGTTGTGGATTAGTGGAAAGTTATTATTGTGTTAATTAGTACGGTACTATAATAAGGTGGCATTATTATTGCGTATGGACAAATATTTAACTTGAATTATTGTATGAAAGTACCTTGTTGATTTCAAATTGATATTTGTGACTAATTAAAGTTAGTAATCAATGATTTCATTGGTGTCTGTATTTTGTTTCCATTATACTATACGATGGTCCGGGAGACCGTCATGACACTATCGTATAGGCTACTGGCTAGTTGTACGGCGACGGCCACAGCGGAAGACATACAACACAACATGTACTGAGGCGATAATCTACGATATTAGGATGCGAATAAATGTAGTCACAACATGAATTTCAGACGGGCCACACGTGTGCAGAAGACGTCCCAAACGTGTAGCACGGGTAGCGACTTCTGTGCCGAGGATATGACGCACGGCACGGCACAAACAGACGTCAACCAAAAGTCGTTGACATTTCTTATTAACGCAGGTATGACGTCCTTAGATAGATTCCATTACTTTGCGTTGTTGACGAGGTCGCGTTGATATAATTTTCACAATCAGCGGGAATAACATTTTCAAAAAACAAATCGGCTCTTACGTATGACTTAATGATTTGACGTACCAACGTTTATCGTGAAATCGTCTTCGATGTACACCAACCTGTTCACCGAATCATCGGTAAAACACGTTCTTTAATTACAAACGGTTTGAGAAATTACCATTAATTTCTGCAATTCTTCTTCAGCATTTCAGGGTTAGGCAAAACACCTGTTCCGACTTCAAAGTTTCAAATATTAGTCTGCCCACCTTTCCCTAGACTTTATCTACACATTGTTATTAATTTATCACACACACAGACACACACAAACAGCAGGGGAGGGAGAGATAAAATAATACGGTAGTCAATATATTTATTGTCGACTACCTAAGGATGAAAATCTTTTCTTTAACATGTTTGCGACTTAGGGTTTGCAAAATGTTCTAATAATTACTATATGTAAAGGTTCAAATAATTTGCTTGTGATAAGATTATATATAGGTATACAGCTTAAAACAGAAAGCATATTGTATCAAAATTATTTCTATGAATTTGCCTTTATTACTACTCGTATTTTATTATTATCATTTAACATAAGATGTGAATGACTAACGTGAATGCATACCATTTCTTGGCCACTTAACAGTACTTGCAATGAGTGAAAATATCTGTATAAAGTGTGTGCAATGCGTACTTACAATCAGTAATATAAATGAGTATAGCCTACAGATACTTTTTGTTAAACGATACAGATATTGCCGTTACAATTTGGTGGCATTTCATTGCGAATTTCCCGTTACTTATAACGCATTTTATGACGCGTTCCAGGTCACAGAGTGCATCACATAAAGTTGTATCCTGCATGCTGTGACAACCTTGATGTCACCGCAGCTCTGACACCCCATAGCGACACGTGCTTTATGTGTGAGTCACAGGTCAATAGTTAACTCAGTCTAATTACACCGATTCAAGTCAATTCGAGTAAGCCCAAGAAAACGTGCCCTACAGTCAATCGTCAACGCAACTCAGACATAAAACGCCGAATATCTTTAACGGTACAATCTATATTTAGCAGTAAAATAATGAAGATATCAGGTAGATATTAGATATTTTTATCTTCCCCGTTGTTCAACTGAGTTTTCACCTCAAAGATCGCTCTCTACGCAACATCGATCTCATGACTACCGACGAAGCAATCCATGACGTACGGAAAGCAAGATAAAAAGAAGAAAATTGTAATATAATTGGCATTGTGATACCTTCATTGCGTGCTTTCATTATACATCATTGCTCAAACTGATAAATAAGTTACGATCTGTAGAGAAAGGTAAAGTTGATAATATAATGGCTCCCATGTATACCACCAAAGTAGCTTAAGAGTAGGCAGGGTAGGCTGCCTAATATGAGCCGTAGGCCTACGGCATATAAGGAAGGCAATGTGGCCAGCACTACGCTTCAGCCGCCCATTATTATCCCAACGATGTTATCCCAGGTACTCATTTTCAACAGGCTGAGTCGACTTGGGGGCTGAAAACCCCACCTTGATTTTATGGTGCGGGACCGGGAATTGAACCCGGGACCTCTAGATTAGTAGCCAGGTGCCATACCCACTGGTCTACTGAGCCGCCAAGGTAAAGTTGGTAAATACTCTATATCATGGGTTCTGATAATGCAGTTCTTATCTACGGAACATGCGTTCAGCAAACTAATAATATAACATAGTTGCAGAAGAAACATCTTTGTGAATAATAAAAACAAAAGTAGAGAAATCGTAAAAGTAACAAAGACAGAGGCATCACTTATTTACTAGGAACACTTTAGTATTGTTATCTCTAAGACTCCTCTACATTTCTTATTGGATATAAAATTACAGGAAGCAGAGGGAAAACGAATGTCGTAGTATGCAGAGTTCTCGCCCCGCGTAAAGTCCGTCATCTTATTATCACGACTCGATTACGTTATCTGGGAAAGAGAAACGATCAAGTTCGTACACTCGTTGAATGCTATAGATATGCATATTTGACTTTATCTGCGTGAAGCACACAGTTTCCATGCCTGTACAATGTTCGTCAGTCAAACATAACAGTAAGAGTTCAGTGTTATATTGAAGCTTTATTTTTCATTTTTTATAGGCAAGAAGTTTTTGTACAATTCATTCCAATCTTTATATTTTTTTATCTGCGTTATAATCCACTATGGGTTTTACGTTTTTCAGTAGTGTTCTTCCGTTATCTCCTTTCTTTAAGTATCGATACTCAATTCCATCTTCTCATCCTCCTCTCCCGCCATCTCCCTCGACATCTTCCAACTGCCTTTTTCTTGGCCTTCTAATCATTGTATATATATATTACGTTGTTTCCATTCGCGACACACATCCTAGTTATTCCGATATTACATTGTTTCCTGATCAGCCATTCGCGACACACATCCTAGTTATTCCGATATTACATTGTTTCCATTCGCGACACACATCCTAGTTATTCCGATATTACATTGTTTCCTGATCACCCATTCGCGACACACATCCTAGTTATTCCGATATTACATTGTTTCCTGATCAGCCATTCGCGACACACATCCTAGTTATTCCGATATTACATTGTTTCCATTCGCGACACACATCCTAGTTATTCCGATATTTAATTTTTAATAAATCTTACGATGCCAGGGTCTTATAGTACGCGGTTCTTCCCGACTGTCAACGTTCTGCACCGATTCGAAATTTCTTTTCATTATATTGTTCTCAAATATAACGAGGTGTTTGATAAGCCACGTCCAAGTCCAAGGACGACACGACGTCGCACAGTAGACAGGAAACTGAAGAAACAATGCAAGATCTGAAAGGAAGTAGGCAGGCTTTGTTCATGAGCCGAGTCCGTTGGACGGTCTTTGTGAGCGTCCCTCCAAGTAATAAAAGGAATTAAGTCAAGGAAGTCATATGCTATGACATAATTGTTCGTCGTTTGTGTTTACAACAAAATAAACGTCAGCACACGTATCGGCTTTCAAAAACGGTATTTCAAAAAGTCACTTTTATTCCTACAGCAAAAGAGTTTCTCTAATTTTTTGTTGAACAACTAGCGTAGTTTCCACTTCAAAGTGAAGTAATGCTCGCAGGCGCTTAAATTAATTTTCTACAGAGGCAAGTAAAATAAAATTTTCTACGACAAATTTACATACGGCTGACTTGACTTTGAAGTCAAAATTAGTTTTCTATGTGAAGAACAGATCGACTTCAAAGAAGCGGATATTACTGTGAGACCAGAGGCATTGCCTTTATTGCAGTAGTTGCTTCTGCAGATTTTATGTTTGTTTCAGTAATAAATGAAATTTTGTGCAAATTTAAAATTAGTATCGGCGTACGTTACAACTAAGTCTACAAAGTGGGAATGTGTCAGAGGATGGCAAAAAGTAGGGAAAGTGGAAATAGAGGACTGTGGAGGGCTTTGTGCGGAAGAAGGACACGAAAGTTTAGTGAAAAGTTTGCATTTTATGTTAAGAGAAAGAGAGGAGTTGATTATATTAAAATAAGACTCAGGTGGATAACTGGAACAAATGAGTAACCTCGTATGGAACGGTACAGGAAGGGAACAGAGGAAGACAATGAATATGTTGCCTGCAGGTCTACGGAGTGACAAACTGACGGAAGCTTACACAGACTGACAGTGATAGATCTTGGATAGTAGAATTCAATGTACTGACTTTTGCCAGCACTGAAATATTTTTAAATGTTTATTCAAGAGACGGTAAAAGTAGTTTAGAGGTGGTCACATAAAGTTTTAACTTTTTTTAAAATACGTATTGAAAATTTTAAGGTAAAAAGAGAGGTAGGCTATATTATTTTTATCCTGAACCCAGTCTTATTAAAAAAAGCTAGAGTTACGAGTTGTTATAAAAATTATATGTTTACTTGAAATAATAAACTAAAATAAATAAAATAATAGCCTAACAACTTTTTTAAATGATAAAGTTGTGTTAGAGGTTATAATCACAAACAGAAATTACGCTGCTGCACAGCACTGTATAAAAAATTAGTGCTCGAAAGTGCTAATCGCGAATGTTTAATATAATGGTGTGCAACAGCTTAATTCCTGTTTAAAATATTTTTCTTAGTGGACTGTAGATTCAAATATGTTGAATACCTCTTGTTGCCCTCCTCTGTTTAAGCGGCTTCCGACAAGCGTTTTAGAGCGTTTCAAATCATGGTAAAATTAGTAGAGTTGAGCATGGGAACGGACAAACGTTTTAAACAATATTCAAATACAATGCTTTCTTTAACGTCTGCGGCAACAAGGCGTCCTTTCTCTCTGTTCGGTGTAACTGAGTAAATGTTATTACTAATTAATTAGATAGTCGTTAAATCATTACAAGGGAGAAAAAAGTAAAGAGTAGAGGTCGACAAAAGAGAGAGGTGAAAGTGATAACAAAAAGTTTTACGGATTGGCTGGGGAACAGGAAAAGGTGAGACTGAAAACAGTACTCGAGGGAATTGCGAGCGGCGTGCGAAAGTGAGGAAGGGACAGGTGCAGGATGTAGAGGTTGCGATAGAAGAGAGGCGCATAGAGAGCGCTCACATATACCTGCCAATTAAAGGCAAGAATCATCTGATAAGACAGAAAGCACCGACGTCGTCGTCCTTTACGGCTGAGGCTAGTAGCCTGTTCCAGTCTCAATGGAAGTCATCCAACCATCGCTTACGAGGTCTTCTCACACTTCTCTTCCCCCTTGGATGATAGTCAAGGGCTCTTCTTGAAAATCTAGTTGGCTCCATTCTCTCTACGTGTACCGCCATCTCCGTTTTGTACCGGGAGATTTTCTCATTTAAGCTTCCAGCTATGCCTAGTTCCATTCTAGAATGATCATTTCTGATAAGATCTCTCCTGGCACAACCCTTTACAGCCCCCAAGAACTTCATTTCCGCTCTTTGTATTCTAGATTTTTGGCATTTCTAAATCTTTGACCTTTTTAAACAGAAAGCTAAATAAGCAAATTCTAAAGCATCTGAAGACTTAAAGATGAAGCGCCCCCCTTAAAAATACAAACGGAGGAGGCGAAGAAGAAGGAGGACAGGGCGAAGATGAAAATCATGTAGACGAGAAGAAGGAGAGAAGTATGAGGAGGAGAAAGGTACAAAGGTACAGTGATGAGGAGAAGAAAGGCAAAGGGAAGACAATGAATAAGAAAGGTGAGAAGAGGAAGAGGAGGGAGGTAACGAAGGAAGAGTAGTGGTGAAAAAGGAGGAGGAGAAATAGAAGGAGAATGGTGGAGAAAAAAACAGAAGCAGACCGATGGCCGCAAGTAAAGAAGAAGAAGAAAAGGATGAGGAGGAAGAAGAAGAATAGGAATATCAATTACAGTGAGTAAAGAATTCTGCGCACGCAGCGAGTACTCTGTGATTTGTGATTGGTGTTGAATCCGTTTCGTAATATGTACTGGCCCAAAACGCGTTAACTGCGCGCGTAAACAGTAGCTTTCATTATTTCACGCCTCAATTATATTTGCCGCTTCGCTGCCTGAGCGCGCGCAAAAAAATAATTTATGTTGTCAATTAATGTACCGTAACTCTCACTGGATGTCAGTCTCAATGTCAGAGACAACATTGTCAGTTGATGGCAAACAGCCAACCTTTGTCTCCGTAGTGGTACTGGACCGATATTGACAGAGATCGTTTGTAGATGGCGTGAACGGTATATTTTTGGCCGCGTTCCACCTCTCATAACGTATCACACACACACACACACACACACACACACACACACACACACAGTTTTTGTTATAAGTCTGCGTTGTCACTGTACCTGTAACAAACAGAAACAATGATAAAATAGGAAAATTTTAGTAAAGATTATTGCTTGAAAACAAAGCCGCCCAAAACAAACGTCGTTAAGTGGCGTTTGGGTCGGAATTGAGTTATATTCGCAAGAACACAGCGTACCCACTGTATTGTAAGGCCAAAGTCTTGAATCATTACGTACTTCGTCTCGTCACCCGTGGTACTCAAGTGCGGAACTTAACAATAAAAAGTATGGACAAAATAGCAACATCGCAAATATCAATGAAAAGGCAACTGTTAAATGTAAAACTATCAGGTGGAAGAGGACATGCGAATGTAAAACTATCAGAATCAGACCTACATAAAAGATGTTACAGAAGAGGTAGCAAAGTTAAAGCTGGAAACTGAGTTTTCCCGGTAATAACACTGGGCAACAAGACAGTAGTTGGAGTAATCGTACTGAATATGGCGACGCTGGGAGCATGAATGAAGAAGAGGAAGAGTCCAGATGAGACCGCTGGATGGTTTAGCAAAACAAGCATGGTCAAATAAATGAAAGTAGCATTGGGTAGAAATGGAAGCAACTAGGGAAAGCCTCTAACCATAGCAATGATGGATTAAGAGAAGAACAAAATCATGGTTAAGATAAACAATTGTCATGTTTACCCCGTACAAAGTAGTATAAACTTGTACCCTTTAGGTTCACCAATATCAAACAATGAGTACTACAATGAGAAAATTAAAAGGAGAATCGGTTTAACACCGACAACAAAACAGCCAATATTTGGAAAGATCGAGCCATTTCAAAAACACTAAAAACCCTAGCTGTTAATATGTTGTTACTGCTGCATATGTATTTTATGATGGTCTACTTGATCGTCGTAGGTACAGTGGAAAATAAAATACAAGACACCTATTAAGTCACTAATCACCAGCTTTAATTTTCACAGTTCAACAGTTCGTAATTAACAATACAATCTGTTACAACAAATCAAATTAAAAAATTGTTCACACGCAATAAAATGTCAACTGTAATATAAAACACAATTGTATTACAATTATACAGCCCGATTATAAAACACAACACTTCACTAATAACCACTTGAACGCACACAGTATCGCCCGACAATAAACTCGAACCGCACTGTAATATATCGCAACTATAACTGAAACTGAACGTCGTTGAGTACTGATATTTATACCCCCACCCCCGAAATACTAGATTATTCCATACTGCGCGTTAGCTCTATACTACGACGTAATTAATTGCGGCCTTGATATAGTCCGCGCGGCTGGCGGCTTCCAGAAAAGTGTCGCGAGAGCATGTTGAAATCACGTGATGTCGTAACAGTATCTAAAAGTGAATAGCTGAAACTGACAAAAGCCAAAGCGTCGAACCCTTCGGATTAGTGATCTACAGACGCTTATGAAAGACAACATTAACCGAATAGAGTTTTGTACATTTTGAATACATCGAAGGTTTATTAACTTGACCAATCCAAACTGGCGCGCGTTTCTCGATGCGTACAGAACCAGAACCAAAACCACCGCACCTAATGTAACCTAACACCCCAAAGTTTTTGCTTCATTCACCCGTTTCATTTAGCAACTTTTACTTTGAGCGTATTTTACGTGGACGCAAACATGAAGAACTTTCATTATCCGTACTTCAGGTTACAACGAAAGGCAGAACGTCGTTAGGGCGACAAAGAATTTCGTGGATGAAAAACCTCCGACAACGGTTCCATTGCACATCAACAGAAGCGTTCAGGAAGGCCGTATCAAAGGTCTGGATAGCAAAAAACGACTACCTTTTTTATTTCGTATTCCTTCGGCCGAAAGGATGACAATCGGCATTACAGAAACTATTATCAGTAGTATTTTTGTTTATCGCATCAGTGTTGACATGTTTCTCCATGTCAATAAGCAACGGCTAACCGAGAGCAAAATGATGACGACACGACGGATTGTCTCCACTGAAGGTGACACGTTGCTACAATTCATGAATACTAATTGTAACAAGGTGGACTCAAAACGGTAATTTCATCTTAACGAACGGTGCAATCTGAATAGTACACAGAGACAGTGTCGGGAAGTGCCGCACAGTTGAGAACACATTACGTCAAATACTTCCGACTATCATCTTTTCGGCCGAAGCAGTATTAATCTCCGCCAGGAAACGGCACCATAAGGAGAAGACTAACTTTCAAGTCGCAAACTGAATTAATTGAAAATGGCTATAAGGACTCTAAACTATTTAAAATGAAAAGAATAGGCCTAATTTATCACTCAAACGAACACAGATATAGTATACGATTTGCCAAAAATAGCTATCGAAGTTATTTTTTAAATATAACGAACTGAAACTCAAAAAATGTTTAACATAATATATTTATTTCAACTAATGATACAACCCATTATAATTACGTACAAAAAATAATGTGGAGAAAAGGCTACCGCGGTAATTTTTACGCATAATCATCTTTCAGTGTACTTTGAACGAGCGGAGGGAGTTCTCAGTTTTAACTCGACTTTTCGGCATTTCTCTGTCCATTTGGAGTATGTCTCACGATAACTTTGACATGAAACTACCGATTTCATAAAACTTTGCATTCGTGTCCATACTTTTAACCTCCAGAACCTTATTGATTTTTAGAACAATTCTTCAAAAATAGGGAGTTGGGAGGCAAAAATGTGAGGGGTTAAAAATTGTCAAAAAATCGCAAAAGTCCAAGTTGCGTATCAAATTACAGAAAATTTCAAGCAAAAGTTGAAAATAGTGTTCATTTTTAAAAGTTACAAAACTTCAGGATGCCCAAAAAGTGAGTCGAAATTTTATGCGACCGGAAAACCCATGTAGGTTGTCAAATTATAGGGAATTTTATCCTAAAGCTGAATAGGCCTACAGTGCTCATTTCTAAACTTTTAAACATACAATGCCATGGCCAACAAAAGGGAACAACAATGTGATAACTTACAAAAATCAAGCCAGGCATCAAAATATAAAGAATTTTAACCCAAATTCGAATGTACCATTATCATGAAATTTTTTTAATTTTAGGGGCATCATGGGCCAAAACGGAACTGAAGATTTTAAGAAAATTGTAAAAGTCTACATGTGGGATCAAGTTAAGAGGAATTTCGTTCAACATTACACACTCGGTATCTTGGTAATCTGACAGAATTATCTAACATCTCTCAGCAACTCTTGCATCCTCCGGGCATGATACAACTCACGTTCCATCCCACCAGAGAGAAATCAGCCAACTAGCAACCACGGGCGATGGTGAGGGAGTTGTCTGTGTATGGGGGGGGGTACCTTTGTTACTTATGTAGCCCAGGCATGTCATTCCGCACGTTTCTACGGCAAGAACTACCTCAACGTGATTGCAGATAATAAATAAAACACCCTCTCCCGTTAATAAATACTCGAATCTTATAACCTAAAACGTCTCCGCCACCGCTCCCATGACGCCACTACGACGCTTCTTTCCATAGCGTCTCTAGCTGCACGACCCTGACTATCTAGTCTATAAGTTTGGGACTAAACACCCCCCACACCTTCTACTCACACTATTACACTAACACCCTCTCTACGCTGGTACCACCACCTTCTCATCGGCCGGTCACCGTTGGCGTGCGAATCCTACCCACTCAACCATACCCACACGGCTGAAGGGAGCTTGCTCCAGAACAGCCCGAGGAAAAAAAAATCGTGCCTCTCAAATATCCCCCCCCCCAAAAAAAATGCCGCCTTATCCCCAGCGATAGGTATAGGTAGGTATACCGAGTAATGTTTTGATTCAATCCCACGACCGCAGCAGAACCATTGCGATTGTGAGTCGCAGAAAAACGCTGTGCCGGGCCGGCGCCTACAAAATTGTAGTAATTGTAGTAACTGAACAACTGCAACTGTTAACAAACACAATTATTACGTGACTAAAATTCTTATTTAGCATCCACAAATTGTATAATACAGCAAACTGTGATGTGACAAATTTAACGCGTAAAATTCGAAAAGCGAAACATTCGATAGCTCTTATTGGAACACCCTATTTGTTGCATACAGATTCTGAATTTCTGACTACATTTCGGATGTAAGAAGAAAAAGAAGATGAAGAAAAATATAACTATGAAAACTATACACTATAAAAAAGAATAATTGAAGAACCAAAGGAATATTTATAAGGATAACGTTGTCAGTAATACACAAGGGGTGCAAACAAGCATCAAGCAATTACTGGCTATGAACAACGCTCAAAACACGGCTCCTTCCCGTAAAATCAATTACCTTCCCCTCCCACCCCGACATAGGCTCAACAGTAAACAACATGTCGTCCCAGATAGAAATCGAATTTACAGCGTGCAACACTTCCATACAGCGGAAACGGTCCTGAGACCGACAACCGCAGGACAGAACAAAACACCGACGCTTTAAAACTAAGTAGACAGCAACGAAAAGGAAACAGAGTTTTTTCTCCACTCGTTTCCTCTTCATTTATTTTAGATTTCTTTAATGGTTTTTATCTGTTATCTAGGAAATATTACTTTCTTCTTTAGTTGTTATTTATTACTCTTACGAGAACTTTCAGACTCCGTGAACAGTAAAAGAGTTTCTTTCAACACAAAATCAGCGTATTAGTTATTCTGAGAACTAAATTCAGCATACATTATTCAAATACAGGAACGCAGGCCAGACTTCTGCGTACATGTAAAAACTTAATAAATATTCTTCTTTTCCTTTACTAAAATAACAATAAAGTTGTAAGACCTGGTTTGCAATGGTAAACAATAAAACAGTTCGTATTTCGTAAGGATGTTTGCTAATATCGTCAGAACGAATTTCTAATATACCCACCCATATCTTATGTCCTTTCGATAAGCATAGTTTATATTTACAGAATACTAATAAAAAATAATATTTTTAAAAGAGTATATTTTTACAATGGTTCGACAGTTTATTTTAGAATACTGTCATATTCAGAAATATCATCAGACATATTTCTGAAGATTGAAGTAATGTTCAATAAACTATCGGCACACTGTAAAATAATATATTTTTGTTATAAAAATATAAAACATTATTTATTATTCATACTTAAATAACAAGAACAGTGTGAGCAATTATGAACATTGTATTTACATTTTTTTTTCATGATGTCAACAAATAATAATGGATTTCGTTGTCCATGACGTGTCCGTTTCTTAACTAAATATAATTATTTCACTACGACTCGGAACACAAAACTTTTTATGGGTAAAAACGCAAAAGCTTTACCTTACAACCTGAACCTCTGAAGAAGCTTTTTAAAAGTGAAAACCGGTTCAGGTTGTAAGGTAAAGCTTTTGCGTTTTTACCCATAAAAAGTTTTGTGTTCCGAGTCGTAGTGAAATAATTATATTTAAATAATAGTGTTTACACAAATAGCTTTTTTAGAAATCAGTTCACTATTATTTGCACAAAAGAAATAACAAAATAATACAAACAAATATATAGACATACAAAAATAAAAGTATTTATTTTTCAGTATGTCTTATGATAGAATATATTTACCAATTAAACACATTTCGAAAGCAAATTGTGCTATATCTTCAGAAAAATAAAAAGTGCTGTAAAAATTAAGAGTCTTACCCAGCTCAAGCTCTATGTGATAAGGCGACATACAAAGCGTTAGTGAATAAAATCTGTTGGAAATGTTACAGATTAGTAGTATATTTCTTTCCTTATAAAATGGAGAAGTGGAGATCTTAAGAGTATCGAAGCAGATAAGGAGACACCGCAGCTGACGAACGCACATTTAGAAGCGCAACATAACCAATTCACTACATTAATAGTTTACTGTGACGCAAATTTCAGGTCGTTTTGCGTTTACAGATCATGTGTTGCAAGATTAAACCGGCATTTTGGCTGGACTGGAGCTAATGGAAGCCAGGCTAAGGTGGTATCCTGCGAAGGGAACCAAGGTTGGCTCGTCCCTGGCAGGAACTGCGGGATTCCTGTCCCGGTGAGGACACTCCTGTCGCTATACCTAAGGGCAGTGAACTCCAATAACATAGCGTACACACGCAGCGTATCCCTGTTCAGGTGGTGGAGGGACGATCAGGGTAAGTTGCTGCGAGGCTGGCTGAACCCCGCTAGAAGGGCTTGGGGCTGCGGCTCAGAGAGGTTGGATTCCGGTCTCTACTGTTGATCAACGGTGGCTCTTTCTTCCTCTAGAAAACCGACGACGCTGGCGCACCAATTTTCGGTGGTATCAGAGCTGCTATAGCCAGAACAAAACGTGCGTCCAGCGTTGGCGCGACTCTGAGTTGTCCGTCGCGGAACCTGCGCAGTAAGAACCCGTACCAGATTTGACGTCGGGTGAGTGGCTTGTCTAGGTTCCAAAAGTTATGACCTACAGCAGTACAGCGGTGACGCTACGTCACCCGTACACGAGATGTGTGTGTGTGCGCGCGCTTCTCATTCTGGTCGGGAAACAAAAATACACATACACCTGTATGTGAACTGTGGAAGCATGAGAAACAATTCATACACAGCTGACATACACGTCACATACGACTGCCCGTTTGTACGCGGATAGCTGGTTGCTAATGAATGTTAGGCCTATGACCTACCTAGAAAGATATTACAGCCAGGGACATTGTTTCCTGGTTTGCCAAAACTTGCGAGAGGACACAGTGGCCGTCTAATTGCCGGCGGCAGGGATCGAATCCAAGCAGCCAACGTATTACGAACACGCTACGCCAACTCCCAGATAAATAAGAAAAATAATTTGTTAAACATTTTAATATTATATATTATCAAATTATAATTACTTCTACAAGTAGTTGATATAATTTTTTTATCGCAAATGATCTGTCGCACGTTTCACAGGTTAAATCAGTATCTTCACAGGTTTATAAATGAATTAACAAATAATCGAGTTGATTCGATTTAAATGTAAAAACTAACGAATAATTGAATTTGTTTCGATTTTACTATAAAGCCAATAAAACGAATAATAGATTCCATTCGTTTAAATTATCGATTGTTTTAATGTTTAGTTACTTAATCAGCTGTTTTGACGGTTATATTGGAAATATTTGATGTTTATATTTCATTTTATTTTACAAATTTATAATTTTGAATAGATCATCTTGTTTTGTTTTTATTTAAGTTTGTTATTTAATTAGTAAATTATTGTTGATGTGTTTGTAAATATTACGATTTTCCCCAAATATCCATTTTTTGTACTTCTTGTGTTTTTTTTTAATTAGCTTCATATTTCGAATGTCTGAAATTGATGTTTATTATTTAGACAATGCGTGGGTAAATTAGATTTGTGAATATTGTAACGGTACATATAACCAACCCAAAACCAATGTAAAACAAACGGGTTATAAACTATCCAAAACAAAATAAACAACAAAAGAAGAACATGTAACAGGAACATAGGACGAATTATGATTAAAATAAGGGAATAAAATAAGTTATAAATAATAAGTAATGTATTACAGAAGAAACGAAGACACGACTAAAGACAAGACAACGTTGACCCAAATACCCAATAGATCAGACAGTGAGAAGAAGACTACAACACCCATAACAAGAAGAGATTTATTAAGAAGGATAAAAGAATCAGTGCGACTAGAGAAAATAAAATAAAATCAGATACAAGAAGGAACTAATAATGACAAGAATAAAATAAACCATGAGAATATAAAGGATTATTAATGATAGAGATAACAGAAGTAATTTAAAAACTTGATTTAAAACCCTAGGCTGTGACTTGACACTGACATAAAACTATTAATAAACTAACTTCAATGACTTGACAGTATAACCAGAACTCCAAGGTAAAACACTGATAATAGAAAATAAGAGGGAGAGTGGATATAAGAATTGTAAATGTATAAATTAATACTGTATAAAAATGATCACTGAATATGTCCAAAGGACTAGTTAAAATTGTAAAGTAGAAATAAAATTATAAAAGACAACTATTAATCAACAATAAGGTTGAGATAGTAACAAAAAAGAAAAATATAACTAGGCCTATAAACAATAAAAATCAGCTTTAAGTAAATGTAGAGAATCAATGCAATAAGTAAAAAACAAAATCTAAGGTTCAACCATTGTTGGGGATCCAAGTGAGGACATAACCTAAACTGGCCAACAAGTTTCCAATAGAATTGTAACAAAACAATGACTGGAATGATCTTAAACTAAAATGTATTGTAGTGTACGCAAACTAGAGACTGTAAGGAGCATTCCATTTACAAAAAGTAATAATATGAAGGAACTTGTGTACAGTATAAGCGTAAATTAACATGATCAAGTGTACAACATAGTATGGGTACCTTGAACAATAAAAATCACACATAAAACGATGATAAAAAAGTAGGGACTCAGTCCATGAGATTAACTAAAACGTAATACTATTCATGTAAGGCAAATCAATGTTTATTGCCATAAAATTAATAATAATGATGTATATGATATGTAACTCATAGCTAATGCTAGATGCAGGAAGTTTTAAATAGATGCCAACAGATGTCAAAATGCCAGAGCAGAACAAAACACTGCCAAGCATTAACATTACTATAATAAAACTGATACAAACTAAACCTAATCAAAAGATGAAGGTGAAATATCAAATAAGAAAAAATGTAACACCCAAGAAAACTAAATGATAGTCAGAAGAAAAACGTAAATAAAATAAAATAAGACAATACTAGCTAATACTGAGATAATCAGAAGTGGTAATGATTAGTTCAGTATAAATAGGCCACAACAAAGATGATTTACAAATCGATAATATTAAAAAATAACTAATAAACAATTAGCATGGCCATAGACCAAGTGTCTAGCCACAAGTAATATAATTGTTATGAATAATAGTTAAATAATGATGTAAAAAACTATTGTGCAGTAATGATAAGCTATCACAAAGAACAAAAGTGAAGAATAATAATGTAATAAATATAAGAATCCTTAATATAAGAAGGGGATAAAGACACAGAAAAAATATTGAAGTAGGCCTAAACGAATAGTGACAATTTAACGAATTACCGCCTACAACTTTAATGAGAAGGGGTGATAGTTGATAACTAAATAAAAATGATATGAATTTATCAGAGAATGAACATTATAAATAGAATAAGGTAGAAAATAAGATATGTAAATAGATCGTAAGAAATAGTAAGAAATTTATTTTGTTAATCCTTATCAAAACTATATGGTGTGGGTAACCGAAATACTCGTGATAAAAAGACAAAACCGATGGGAGTAATGAAAAAAGGATTAGGGTATTCATAAATGAACTATTTAAAGTATAAACAAATAATTAATTACAAGCCCGTGGGCGTACAATGGGGAACCAAAAATTCATAGCCTCGAACCCCGTTAGATGACGCCAAGAAAGCGCCTATTTTGCCGAGTGATACCGAAAGTACACGGAAATTACAACAATTGGCCAATCAGGGGCCGTTATTAATTACTAGGTACGGGATCTTGACACAGGTAAGACCACCAGTTCATCTCAAGTTTTCGACGAGGACTCCACGCTGGTCATCGTAACCAAAAAATACTGAATTGATAGCCGATAGCTGACCAAAGTGTTCTAACCTCGAAACACGAAGTTGATCTTAGGTCGGATGTAAACAGAGGGAAAGTTTTATTTAACCAGTGTTCTAATCCGGAGTATGTGCGCATAGGGAGTGAGCGATAATGAATTATTAAAATAATTTAATTCAAATAAAAAATTGTTAAATAGTGATACTCCAAGAACGACTTAGTACGCAAGTATAAGTGACAATGACAAAATATTTAAAAATAGTAATTCAATAATTAAGGAACGCTATCAGTGAAATAAATTAACACAATTAGATCAATTTTAACCCAACATAGATTGGAAAAAATACTTTAATTATTAAATCAGACAATTAATAGTGAAAGATTTAATCATCAACAAACTTTAATTTTATAAGTAATTCAATGAACATATCGAAATAAGAGACATTAAATAGTCAATGATGAATTTAAAAGAAACCTTTGACCTATTGTAGACTAAGCATTATATTGTGTTTAAACTTAAGATTATAACTAAATGTGTAATACTCCTCAACCCTAGGAGTGGGTAATTTCTAAATACCTGTTAACTTTGTTTTTATCCAATCTAAGAAGATAGATGATGAAATTTATCACTAGATTACATTCATAACCGTATTGCACGGAGATGTTAGCATCGTTAAGGAATTATTAATTATTTAAAGTTAATTAAGTTAGGTTACAATGAAACCAATTTAAGCTAAAATTTCAATAATAATCACATGTTCAATGTTTATGTTTTTCGTTAAAGAATTTTAATAATGTTATAACTCTCCTAATACTAACTATAATAGTAGTGCATTGTTTGAGTTTGAGTGTATCTTGCAGTCTAAAAGAACCTGCTTTATTTATTAAATAATGTAACGAAATGTTTAACGTCCAGAATGACAAACAGCTCGATTCAGACTTGTAACCCTGGGATATAAGAAATTTAAAGAGTCACTTTAAAAGTAACTTTAAAAGAGTTACTTTTAAAAGTAACACTGAATTTAAAAAAAAAAATTAAACAATATTATTGTATAGTAATAATCATTAAAAAATGAGTTCAGAAAATAAAAATTAATTCATAATCAATTCAAGAGTTTTGACTGTTATTTTACTAGACTAAGTCGTTGCAGCTTAGGTGAACGGCATCCATGGTTGGCAGCAGTGTGGCGGCAACAAGTGGGTTTGAATAATTTTAACTTTATGACTGGCAATACCCACCAGCATTACTAGTAAACCACCATTACAAGTAAGTATCTGTATAATCAAATACTTATATTTTCAGTAAGAAGGTACACCAATCGGTTCATCTTAGCGACAAGTGAAGGTCAAAATCCGAATACGAACTCAGCGAACCCGAGCAATATAATAAACAAATTATTTATTTACTAAACCAACGTTTGAGGCTTTAATCAGGTAAAAGATTTCAACCTAATTAATTATAAATGAACAAGACTTAAATATAATAGTATACTTCAAGAGGTGAAGACCTACGTAATATAACATATGTCGATCACAACGCGGGGCTTAACACACTCCGTATACACGTAATATAACAATATTTAATATTAAAATGCATTGCGGTGCTGAAGGAGTCTATTGAGTAGTGTTTTCTTTGTCTGGCCTACATAAACTTTATTGCAATCTGGACATTCTATTTTGTATATTCCATTTTTATTGTGAATATTGGATTTGGTTTTAGGTTTTATTTGATTAAAAACTATATTTAATATATTGTAAATACTAACTCGATTCTTATAACTGAATTTATATGAAGACTGAGAACAACAATCGGCGCCACGCTGTGCAACAAAAATATTCGACTATCCAGTAGGAATTTGATAATCCGATCTAATTGGAACCAGGAGTAGCTATTGAATTATCGAAACGGGTCGATAGGATTACCAATTTGCTCGGATTTACGAAACAAAATACGCAAACATGAATTTATATGCGATAAAGGAATATATTTACAAACGTTGTAAACTCGCTTATATGTGTTTTACGTAAGTACAAAACGACAGTGAATGTGACTACATTGCAAACAACGAACATTGTCACACACTTATGGCTGACTGTTGCCGTACTTGCCTACACATACCGATCTTCCAATTCGTAAGGTCTTGAAAGTTTTTAAATGTCCACTTACAATGTGTGCGTTGCTTAATACGCTAGTACTAATACTTTATTTACATGAGTTACTTAGTCATAAATGATTATGTCAGTTGTATTTACTTCTTCACCGTAGATATTGATAAATAGCATAGTCTTAATATTTTCTTTGTTTATAAGACTTTTATGCTTATTATTTTTGTCCAGATCCCTACAATTTTCGTACGTTTACCAACAAACTAAAAACGACATAGACTACCGTTTAACGAAACACTATACACTACATATACAGGGTGACACACAGGAATAGGACGTTTTTGAACTGCGTAGTACTGAATGCACGGTGGTGGGGCTCGTTCCCCTCCCAACGCTACGCCATTTTAGTAGCAATAGAACAGTAGACCTTGCAACATCGGCTGTTCGCGTATGACAGTTTTGTTAGAAGTGGTGAGTTTATCATAGCTACCCAGCGACTCTTTCAATGTCGGTCGTTCCGAGTCGGAACACAAACCTTAGATGGATGGAAAATTTTAGATCAACTGGGAACATTATGAAGAAGAAGCGACCAGGCCCTAGACGCAGTGTAACGACATCGGAGAACGTAGGAAGGGTTAGAGAAGAATTAATGAGGAGCCCAAGACGATCGGCTAGACGACACGCAAGTGAGTTGGCAATCAACCGTGAAACGGTCAGGCGAATTTTACACAACGATTTGGAATTCCACCCACACAAAATTCAAATTGTGCATTAGTTAAAGGCGGTAGATTACGGACAATGTGAGGACTTTGGTATGAAAATGCAAGTAATATTGAGTAAGAATGTGCAATTGTTAATGAGTGATGAAGCTCGTTTTCATCTGTACGGGACCGTAAATAAGCATAACTTGCGTTATTGGGCACCTGAAGTCCACGTTCTCTACACTCTCAACTAGTCA
Source organism: Magicicada septendecula (assembly GCA_034769895.1). Taxonomy (NCBI): domain Eukaryota; kingdom Metazoa; phylum Arthropoda; class Insecta; order Hemiptera; family Cicadidae; genus Magicicada; species Magicicada septendecula. The sequence continues at coordinate 394,783,989 of CM068371.1, forward strand.
CAGTGTGGTGTGCTGTTGGCTCTTTTAGAATTACTTTTGTGGCTCTTTTGTGGTTTTTGTTGGCTCTTTTGTGACCGTATTCTTTTTTTTTTAAAGGCGTCACAGTCACTGTCAATTCAGCTCGTTACTTTCAAATGCTTCAAACGTTCTTCAGGCTAGAACTGCGAAGACGATGAATTGCCTTGAAAAATGTCTGCTTTCAGCAAGATGGCGTTACGGCACACACCGCGAACGATTCAATGAATGTTCTTCAACGCATGTTTAGTGGCCGCCTCATTTCACGATTTGGCGATGTTCCGTGGCCTCCAAGATCTCCCGAATTGTCAATGTGTGACTTTTTCCTGTGGGGGTGCCTCAAAAGCCATGTGTACGCTAACAAACCCCACAATTTGGATGAGTTGAGGAATTCCATCATTCAAGAAATTGCTGCCATCCCTCAAAAGATGTTGGCTCGTGTGATGCAGGGTTTCCAGCTGGGACTTGAAAACTGCATTCAAGAAGATGGGCGTCACCTCACGTACAATTAAGGTAGCCATTAACATAACTCAAATGGCGTGTATTAAGCTGTCATTTTGTGTCAATAAACCTACTTGAAGTTTACAGCTTACCGAGTATTGGTTATTTAAAAACTGATTCCCATGTGTCATCCTGTACCATCGTTTCTCTTAAACTACCAAAATAACAGATTCCGAGTTTCCAAAATTAGCATAACTGTATTAAGAATTCAGGTTTCAGCACTATATGTACATATATACATACATACATGTACATACTATAGCAGTACAGAGTGAGCAATACATGCAACAGACGGCTAAGCCAGAAACGTCACACAACCTAGAATTTCAAAATGTACGTATCGAGCCAGATTATACGTCGTGCTCTTCTGGCGACTAAAAGTTAGCCTACTTTACAACAAGACGATCCAACAACATACACAGCAGATGAAACCACAGGCTTTCTGTAAATGGTTTGACGACCTTGTAATTTTAACAGGAATGGACCGCCAGATCTCCTCATTAGTTCGCCTACTGAGGAATTCAAGGCACTCTGTAGCCGGTCCTAAACCCCAACAATGGAGGAAGGGTGAAGGTAAGGTCGACAACCTCTGTAAGAATAAAGTTTTTTTCACGAAACGCCGCAGAATAATTAGCCCTAGGCCTATATGAGAGCAAGACATAGACATTGTCAGCTAGACAACTAAAGCTAACGAGTTCTGAGAACGGAGATTTACAAAAATCGTGGGGAGCGGTAGGCTATACGACACAGAAAGTAACAGACAACGAAGTAGGAGAAAAATCGAATATATTAGAAAATAACAGGTAGACTCTCAAAACAATCTGAATTAGGGCTAGAGGCTGGAGTGGTTTGATTAGGTTTTAAGAGCAGAAAATGTGAAGATGTCAATAAAATGCAGGTAAACTAACCCAGCAGGGGAAATGCCGCCGGGAATACCACGAGCAGTACTTTCAAGCAATACAATAATCCTTACATAATTTAAGAACTGAGGAACGGTACAAAACAAGAAACTGAGAAAATGATAGCGCCATAATACGTAACGTATTACGAGAATGGAACCTTCTCTATACGTAGATGGTGGACAGTTTCATCAATTATTTACTATAAAATTCTCTTGTAAAAACTAATACACATCCTAAATTAAATGCATCGCTTATTATTTGTTTACACTATATTTCATTTTTTGCGTTTTGTGATTTTCATTTTGCGCAGAAGATGACTTTGATCACTCACCGAACAACAATGTATAGGACACATATTGACGCACACATGGCGACCAAGGACCAGGAAAGCAGAATAAAACCAACAGAAGTGAAATGTTTGAAACGTACAATAGGGATGACTAAAGTAGAACAGAGGTAGAAATTAACGGATAGGGAATCATTTGGGAGTGCAGCCGACATTTGAGTACACAGAACAGACCAGTTAAGTTGGTGAGGTTATCTACACAGACTGAATGATAAAAGGCAGGCAAAAAGCATATGGGATAACAAGATAAGTTTGAAGAAAAACGAACGGACGAAGGACAAGAGAAACGTAGCAAATAGGAGCCGTGAAGATTCTATAGATGAAAAGGGCACAAAATGGAGTCAGGCAAAGGTAAAGCTCCCTCGCTCGGGAGGAAGACAGTCGGCATCAAAGCAACTGTTACCAGTTATAATTAAATTTTTTATCTCGCATCAGTGTAGTTACGTTGTTGAAATGTTTCTGCATGTGAACGGGACGGTCCCATTGGGACCGCAGACAGCTACGACGCAATCGTACAAAATCCGGTCAATTGCCACCCGGCCAATGGCGATTGAAAACATTGTCCCGTCAGGTACAGACACAGACTGGGCCTATCAAAGGTGTGCAAAGAGATTAAGTCTCACGCCAGAAAAGGTACTGTTGTTTGCAATGTGTATATACTGTTGCGACCAATCAACTTTCCCCGTGTATATTTTGCATTTTTACGTTTTACATACTGAACCCATACGTGACAGACTGTGCTTCTTCACACATCCTACGCAGACATCGAAACTACGTAAAGTAACCTTCGGCAGCCAACCGATTTGCGGGTTACTACAAATATCACTCATGTGCCATAGATATTGAAGCATTAGATCGAAGCTTGACGCTTGGCCCTTTACCGAGCCATTTCTGCTTACTCCGCTCAGAGCTAAAAGGATACCACATGTGAGTCCTAACCCAACCTAATATAATACCAAATCACTGGGCTATTAGTGGTGAATAATTAAATGTTAATAGATTTATTCGTGTTTTAATACAAAATGAGCTAAAGTTGATTGAATGTACACTTTATTGGTTGATGAATTTTATTCGATCGATGTTCATAAATTTATAAATTAATGTACAGTTTCTATTTTAATTGTAGATAAGGATTTGTAAAATCTGACACCATTTTGATAAACAAATAACTTTAACAACTATATAACCATATAGTTGTTATAAAATTATATAACTATAAACATAGTTATATACATATATAAATAAATATATATGAACTTGATTTAGTTTCCTTATTACTTATTATAATTTAGATTCCAAATCTGTACATACAAAAAGAATCATGTGTAGGCTGGTTACATCGCACTCTATAAATAAATAGGCCTGGACCACATACGTATCTCTAATATTTATTTTGATGTTTAATTAGAAATATTTACTGTTAAGTACATAATAAATAACTTCTAATCAAGGCTACTGTCATAAGCAGGTCAAAGACAGATGTTAAATGGTAATAAGGAATAAGGTGGTAACGCGGAAAACGTGGGCACATTCTAACGAGGAAACTGTTTACACTCGTTGTAAACTTTGGCAAATTAAAAACTCACGACTTTTGCACACAGAAACAAACAATTAACAAACACAAATCACCTGTTAGTCTGATTTGCACGCTACATCCATTATACTTGGGAATCCTGTTCCACACCTCGTCTTGAAGTGCTATTTTTACTTAACACTTTTACTGAAGTTAGTAATATTTAGAGGTCATGATAAACTAAAAATAATATAAACATTTCGTCGGTGATTAGGCGAGGAAGAAAAGGAAAACTGTAGGAGAAGACAGGAGCCTGCGGTATCACGTACACCTGCCATGTGATTGGTCAAGACTCGTCCAGTCAAAATACCGCGTGTCACATAGGTTCACTCTTCTCTTTTCTTTTTATTAAGTCTAAATTCCGTCAATTCCTGTGTTGTGTGACACGTCCTTTTCGCTGAAAATCTGCCTTAGTTACACACTATAACTTTGTCACCTTCAGTTAGTTTCTTATTGAAATACGGTATATTTTGGTATAGGTTACTAGTTGTTGGCGCGATGTTTAAAGAGAAATTGTAAGGCTATTACTTTGCACACTCCGTAATGTTTGTTTTCGGTTTTAAATACCACTTTTAAAGGTAGAAAATAATCCAATCCACCTAACCTAACCTAATCCTTTGATAGCTAGGGTTAGAGTTGGATACTTGGGTCAGGTTACTTATTTTTCATTTTCGACGTTTACAATTGTTATTCAAGACAGAAAACAGTAGTCTGTATACAGTATTCCATAATTTGCCTTTACGAACACCCTTGAAACATCGCTATAACAACCATAGCTTAGTTATGTTACTACACAATATTGTTAAAACTAATGTGAAATGAGAAAAATCTATATCCGTCTCTCACACACAGCCCCCACGTGGATTATAAGGAACAAAACAAAACGATACAATCAACATCTACGGAAAGAAAAGATCAAATGACGCGTAAGTCTATAAACACGAGTAAATACGTCGGAAGGTAAACTAAAGCAAGGAGGGTGGAACTCTCTCTGTTGTCCCGTTTACAATAATCACTGTGTGGCGGCCGCCTGCCTGAGGGCAAAGCGTGACTGTTCCAAGTTTTGCCTGATTACCATCTCCACCTTACAACATTAACACCATCAGCTTCGGTAATGTTCTCGCAACACGCCTCTCCCTTCCACTCTACATTAACACAAATGTTACTTCATTTTTATAAGAAAATATGCTTACCAAGTGACAGTGGCGTATTCTAAGCTCCCGCCCCCTCACCATACCCCAAAGCAAAACAGAAGTAAAGAGAAAACGAAAAGACATCGATCAGAATACTACTGACCTGAGAATATTAGTACATATTTAGCCACGTGTTTATTTTAATTGAAGTCATAATTTAAATAAAAGTGAATATAGAATATAAATAAACTTATTAGATTGATTAGCCCATTTTTACTATAATTGTTACCAAAAGATCAAATACTGGACAACGAGATTTGCTACAATTTTCAAATGTAAACACAACATCTACCGTAGTTAGTTCATATTACTGCCGCAGCGAATACACAAACTAAGATGAAGTGATTCTTGTTTGTTTAAATATTGTTCTTTTTATATTCACGTTTGTGAACGACGAATACAAATTAACGTTTTTCTGTTGTTACAAATTTAATTTAGTTTCATATCTATCCTGTTTAGCTAATTATTTTTTTTCGTAACAGCTTCTCCTAATTAAGTCCATAATTAGTTTATATTAGTTTATCCTCTACAAGTCTACGTGCTGTTGGAAACAGTTTATTTTATTTTCTGTACTGTTGTGCGAAGTAACATCAAATTGAGGTTAATAATCAATTTAGTTTCATACTTAATAAACCACGTTGCGAAAAATTTTGAAATACAAAATGGAGTAATCGAATGCGTCACGTCATTAGTAATGTGAATTCTTCAAATTTACCAAATTCTATATAATTACATCATGCACACCTGTATAACCGATAATATTAGACACTTTCGTCGCTTCTCCTCTATTTTATACTTCTTTTTTTTCTCTTCTGCAATGGGATATCGCCACCCTTCTTCATCCTCTTAGCTTCATCCTCTCCTCTTCTCCACAACCCTAAGGTTGGTGGGCAGCATGATGACCTTCTACATCGCGTAAAAAGACTCCATCATGGTGTTCTTCTTAAGATACGCTGTATGACGTTAACGAAACGATTTACTTGTAGCCTTCTCCTTCTATGCCGTTAGCCATCTAGTAGGATCCCTGCTGCCGCTTGCCGGGTGGTCCTCCGTTTCCACCGAAACCCACTTACTGTGACTATGTTGACCGGGATAGGGGAACGAATCGACACCTCGACTGTGTCCGGAACTCAAGTTCAGGTCAAAGCAAATGTCCAGCGGGACGAGCCCGGAGGGCTATGTACGAGCTTCAGATCGTCGCTACGCCAGATGCATATTTACGGGGGGGGGGGGACGAACAGGTCCGGACCTCCCTCCCAGAGGGTCTAAAAAGTTGATGAATTTTATTTTGTTAATCTCTTAATTTTTAGGCTATTTTATTATTTTTTTCAGCTGTGTACGCGAATACAGTAATAACTCTTTTTTAAGTGTACAAACAGATTTATTACACAGCATTTGCGTATACATTTGAAATATGAAATGTACAAAAATCAGTTAAGTCAATAAGGGGTAGTTAAACAGGCTCCCCCGTCTTTAGGGGTAGCTTCCTCCTCCAAAGACAAATTACCTCCACCCGGCTCCTCCGCCCTCTGAAAACGCCGTGAACACCTGGTAAAGGTGGTCAGCTTATACCGGGACGCATTCGGTTTCCCGAGCCGTGTTAGTCACCATACCCTGTCTATTCTCTACAGTGAGTAGATGCGATTAAATATTTCCTATCATCGAGTTATGAGAACTCCAGTACTTTCTCATCCTCTTCAATACTTTGGGAGACACTCTTATGTCAATCCCTCGCACACCCATTTCAATTAGCTTTATTTGTCTCCATGAGAAGTTCACATTCTAATTTCCAATCATCCATTCCCATCACTCAGACTAGGCGATCAGATGATAAACGTATTGATATGATGCTGGCGCAGTATGCTCCAGGCACCACGAACACATCAAATTGTCTGAAGACCAACCTAGCATCAAGTCAGACCGCAACGTCCGTCCACGGACGATCAGTTCCTTCAGTTTAATCAGGATGTCAAACACTTAAATTTGAATCTAACTCATGAACTTGTGCCATCAAATGCGACGTTTCGGCCAGCCAAACAACTGACAGCCGTATTCAGGCTATCAACGAGTGATAGTCAATAAAATAATAATAACAAAAGTTCACATAATATACCATCAAAAGACTAAATGATGCAAATAAATATTTACTATGAAAAATCACACAACACTCACAAAACACAACCACAATGCACCGAATACTTGCACACCAACAAGGTCAACAAACACAGCGACGATCACAGTCATCTTTTAAAGAAGGGTGGAACCACATGCCTTAGTGATTGACTGACGGCGTTGAATAGTACCGTCGATTGAAGAAAACTACAGTAGCCAAGACCAAATATAGTGTAGTTTGATATTACATGCAACGTCAGCATCCTTCTTCGACATAGCGTGTTATCTGAGAAACTCTGCAAGTTAGTGACGTACAGTACAGACGTAATCTGACTTCATCAGTTAACTAACCCCACACTGCAACCAAAACACTAGGTACAAGCAAACTCGTGGAGAGCACCAAGACCACGCCACCGCGCATGCGTAAACAAAAACCCTCGAGACGGACGATCTCAAAACATCCGTCTGTTTGACATTTCGGATAAATTTTGTTGCCGACGTGAACGATCCAGTTTGTTAAGCACGCGAGCGATTTTTAGAAACATCCAACGGCGGCACGAAGAGTGCCGACAACAGAAATGCTGCGAAGAGTGCGGATAGCGGTACAGTCTGATACCTGACGAGCGTGAACTGTGAACTACATGAGAAGAGTTCGGACAACACCAAGACTTGCGCGCTTCAATTGCGTAATATAAAAACAAGTTATCGTGGGTGATTTTTGATTAAAAATATATATAAGGTGTGTGTATAACGTTTTACCTAGCTCTACACAATGTAAATTTTATACAATACCTGTAGTTACTTACAAGACTAAATACAGTACCTACACATAGTTTTATAAGACGAAATCAGCATTAGACACAACAGGAAGGGAACAATATGAACATTTCACCAAATTATAAAATCTTTAGTACAGCTGTTATTTTGTAAATTGTAACTTAGCAATGTTGTGTCTACAACAAGCACGTGGAACCTATATAAATATAATAATGTGACCAAAAAAAAGACACTCAAAGCTCATTTTAAACACGCCAAAATGATTGTCATTCTGACTGTCATTTTGTCAGTTCAAAGCCTGGAAAAGGGTGGTGGTAATCAGTTTGCAAAAACGTAAAGGTGCTTCAATACAATATACTGAAATGGTCTAAACGAAAAATATTCAGTATCTCTACTCGATCTTCCCCCTCTTACCATAGTCCGAAGTGGTGTCCGCACTCTTCGCATATCAAAGGTTTGTGAAATCACAGTCTACCCTCCTCAGGTATCAGACTGTACCACTGTCCGCACTCTTCGTATGTCCACTCCAATATTCATACACGCATCCTGTCCACGGACGGATGGGACGTTTGTTTGATGTCACCTTCAGAGAGCAAAGCAAAGCAAATTAAAATACACGTGTTTTGGACACAATATAAAGAAATGTTATCACGCAGATCGCATGTTGTCCACGGAAAAATTCAATGAAAAGCAAGAATTTTGTACTGTCAGACTAACAAAATTACAGATACCAATCTGATAATTACGATTACATAACCATACCAAGCCAAGGCACATACAAGACAATAGTAAGAACTGCTATAAAGAACCTAAAAGCGGTTTTTCTTTAGAATAAAATCTACCTTACACCGTAAAGCGAAGAAGAAAAACAAGATTTACCAGTCGGTTGAAACAATGACACAAAGGAACTGAATTACTCGTTTGCCGACAAAATCTCGTTTGATACACGCAAAAACGTCGTTACGAAACCTCAAAGTATAAATAATAACAAACAGAACCGTGCGTTACTTCCTTCAATTCGTATCGTCGTGTCTTGATTGAAAACGTCCCTATTATTTCCTGAGGGACTGGCATGCACGATACTCCCGACAGTTGTCTCTCACACTAAATACTACCTTTCAGACGCGTGTATCCTTACGTTGCGTCCGCCAAGAAATGATTCCAAAATTAGGGGTATCGTTGGATCCCTTCTGCCGCTTGCCCGGTGGTCCTTCTTTCCACCACCGAAACACACTCACTGTGACTATGTTGACCGGGATACGGGCACGAATCGGCACTTCGGCTGTGTCCGGAACCCATGTTCGGGTCAAAGCAATTGTCTAGCGAGACGAGCCCTGAGGGCTATCTACGACCTTCAGATCGTCGTTACGTCAGAGGCGTATTTACGAGGCGAACGGGACCGGACCCCCTCCCAGAGGGTCTAAAAAAGTTGTTTTTAATCTGTCAATTTTTAGGCTATTTTATTATTTTTTCAGCTGTGTACGCTAATAAAGTAGTAACTCTTTTTTTTCAATATACAAACAGATATATTACACAGCATTTGCGTATACGTTTGAAATATGAAATGTACTAAAATCAATTCAGTCAATAAGCATCTTCTACACAATGTTTCAATATCACGTATTTTTATTGTGTTATTGCCCTTTAATGGAATTGATTTCAGGATGTTATCACACTTTTTCAACCACTTTAAAGTAGTAATGTTGATTAGTCAACTTGTTTTTTTTTTGTATGAAGCCGACTCGACCCCCCCCCCCCCCCAGGTCTTATTCTCTAGACACACCACTGCGCTGCGCCACGGACTCTCGAGTTTAGGTGATGTTTGTATTGGCCATCACATGAGATCCTTCTCACTGGCTCACATTATGACTAGTATCCTATACCTTTTGCCTTTCACTTCCCATCTCTACTTCTCAGCCAACAGGTCGGTGGGTCTGTAACTTCTTTTGTTCCACGGCTAATCTCCTTACTTCCTTATATTTATCATCGTCCACATACGCTTGTCTTCGTCTTCCCGTAATACTACATCCTTCCAACATTACTGAAGCAAAGTAGTAAACCAATTAGCAAATCGCAATAAATGCCCGACCATATTACTTTTCCTTTCCCTACTGTTTGCAGCAGCGTCCTCCTGTCCCCAACTCTTGTCAGAGCAGAACATCAACATTCGATATTGTCTCTGTCCACGGTGTCCGCAGTAATCGTCTCCACTACATCACGAATGTTCGAGCATTTTTTTTTTACTATTCGCCAGAAGCCCAAGGTTCGTTGAGGGGCAAGTACAAACGTTCCAAATGCAATTCCGCACAAATAGCCTTCTCGTTTCCAGAAAAACACTTCTACGTGTCAACAAACTTGTCACTTGGAACATACCTCCGCCTCCGAGTTCCGCGTCTCGCGTGAGGCAGTACATGTACTAAACTTGGAACAATACAGATAATATTATAGCGTGGAACATACCTCCTTTATTACTCTACATTGTATGACTTCTATACACCGGCCATCAGAACTCCCCAGGTACTTGAAAGTAATAGCTTGTTCCAGTTTTCCCCTTCAGGCCATTACCTTAGCCACCACTTCCTTTCGTACATCTAAATCTATTTTCACATTTTCTGTCACAACCACATTTCTGCTGGTACGAGACAGTTCCTCTCCTATCCTCCTTCGTGCTGTTCAGTTTTCACTTCATAAAACAGTGTGCTCTATTTCCAATCATTTTGCAGCTGTTGCTTTATAATAAAAGGCAATCTAATTACACTTTATTTTAAATTAAAATCACAATTATTCAACATGACAATACATACTCTGTACAGCTAGCTATCGCAGACTCAGACAACACGCTTTTGTAAGTCGCGTTTTTTTAACCCACGTCAGCAAGCGGGAGGGGATTTAACCCAGCAACCGTCTCTCTGTACTCCTGTCTTATTAAATAAAATTAACTTCGCACACAATAGCAAGCACTAACACAATACAAATTTGCTACACTAACTTTATTAAAGGAGGTATCTTTGTTTACGCTCTACTCTTGTCGTTTATTTTCACCTACATACGCGTATAAAGGGGACACCGAACCGAATTTTACCATAAAAATGAACTAAATATGAGTCGAAAATGCGCACAAATCACGCCAAAAGTTTTGTCCGCTGTGCCGCGTACTGCGGGCAAATATGTTGCGGTGATATAATATTATTATGTATAAATGTACCAGATGACATGTCTAACGATATGGCTAAAGTGTTAAGAGACAAAACGAGGAAACAAACACTTGTAATGATAAATGATAATGGTAACACCTGTACTTGCAGGTGATAATTAAACCCCATAAAACAAGAATCCAATTTTCAGAAACAAAGACTTTAAGACAAGCGAAGGGTTGCACACTCAGAGATCTAATACAAAGTGAGGACACGAGGACCGAACTAAACGTTAAATCTATGAACGAGAAGACAGAAAAAGGAGCCAGCAAAGTGAAAGGAATCGACAACAAATAGGAGGATACAGAATGGTCAAATGGACTGTACGTATAGGCCAAATGTGAAAGAAGCTAGGACCCACGGCAGGAGACTAGATGGCTTTTGTGAAATCGCAACAGGCTGTATACGCAGTCTAGTAAGACACAGTCAAGAAGCTCAGGCGTTGTTTGTGTTCAATGCGATTACAGCGCTCAGATAGCAGAGTAGGACTGTTTGTGTGTATAGCAATTACGAATGTGTGTAAAGCGTCTGTTTCTATTTTAATAAACATATTGTTAAATTACATTATGTACATTATAATGTGGAAGGAGATGTTTGTAATGCTGCAAAGTACAGTAACAATTACAAAAGCGTAATAGTTTACTATCAATGTCAATTCACTAACTTTCAATTCACCTGAAATTTGTACATTTCACTGAAACAAATCAACATCATCAATCGAAACCATATAAACATAATACTACTACTTGCAGAAGAAACTATATTTAATAATGTACATAATATATTATTTTTTGTAATGCGTTCACTAAATATTTTCATTTGAATCAAAACAGAACTAAACAAATTTAATTTTCCGTTCTGGTATGAAACACAACTCCTTAACCTTGTCATAGTTTCTTCATACATTTTTCTAGAAAGCACTCATTCGACTTGATTCCCTAAGGGTGACGAGAGAACACTTTCCATCAGAAATGAAACAGAGATGAACGAAATAAGTATAATAAGCCACAGCATGTAACGCAAGTCAAGGTTACGTCGTAATTCTGCGTGTAGCGAACACGAACTTTGTCAGCGTTTTACTAGATAGACTGTTTAATCTAGAATAACCAATTAAGCCGTTTCCTCCTTTTCTTGTTTCGACACTGCGATAAAAGAAGGCACTTAGTTAAAAATGTAAAACTTTTCAAATTCCTTTTACTTTAGTGAGTAACCGAACCTAACTCGACCGTTTGGCAGTTGTCTCTATCTGGTGAGGTATGTCTCACGATAACTTTTGAACGCATGAATCGATTTTCGTAAAACTTGGCGCGCGTGTCTACACATTTAGTCTACAGAACGCTATTGTTTCTTAGACTTATCCTCAAAAAATAGGGAGGCGAGAGGTAAAATGTGAGGAGGGTCAAAGTTGTGAATAAACCGTTAACCACAATCTGAATATAATGTTCATTTTTGAAGCATTTAAAATTTTCTGACGTCAGAGGCAAAAAAGTGGGTGAAAAGTTTGATACAATTGTAAAAATTCATGCGAGGAATCAGGCTAAAGATATTTTTAGAATGGAGTGTTAAGTTTTATAAATTTTAAAATTCTGGGACCCCAGTGCCTAAAAAAAGAGATCAAAACTTTGGGAAAACTGTGAAAATCAGTAGGATGTCAGACTAAAACGAATTGTAACCAGAATCCGAATGCTTCGAATTTTTAGTGGTTCGAATGATTGTGTGATATTAGTAATCGAGATTTTTGTAGTTTTTGCCATAATTGAAAATTATCTAATGTTGAAATTTATTAAATTATTAATATTGTTAATACTGAAATATTAAACACTGAACGAACTGTATTCGTTTCAAAATAGTGAACAAGTCCTGTAGTTGAGGGAGTTACTAGTTATTACAGAGAGCGGGGATGTCACGAAAAATTGTGTAACGAACTTTAAAATATCAACTCTATGTGTATAATAACAACAATAACTTATAACTATAGTCACATATTTGAGTACACAGATTGTAAAGCAGCTTGGTCAGGATACCACTGTCGCAAAACTGTCATGTAATAAGCGGGATAACTACACAAAACATTTCCTTTTAGCATATGAAACAAACACTCAAACCTTAGGCCAGGGGCGAACCTAGGGGGGTGATATGGGGGATATATCCCCCCCGAAATCTGAAAATGTTGGACAAAAATTTTAAACTTGTTGCGTGTTTTTTTAATGTATTTAATTGAAAAAGACTGACAATCATTATATTTTGTAATAAATATGCTGGCTACCCTCACTTTCTTAATTTTAACTGTGGAATATAAATACTTTAAAGAGAACTATTTAAAGATTAGTAGTAAGTTATAAGTTATAAGTTATACGTAATATTTAAAGATAATAAGGTTAGGCTTGCAAGACAAACTGGAAGCCTATCTGATGTATGTTTTTAATTTATTTTAATGAAATTAGTGAATTACAGCTATTATTTGTCTAATATTTTTAATTTTTGGTACGATTTTCATTATAACATGAGAAAAACAATAATCTAAGAACATATGTGGATGAAAAAAATCCCCCCCCTCCCGAAATGAAATTCTAGGTCTGCTTAGGCCAATCCTGTGTTTCTTAAGACACGCGTAAGAAAGAAATAACGAAACCCAAATCAATGTTAATGAACGTAGTTTTTTCCTACAATTACAAACGTATTGTCATGACAATTACGTAACGCTCTCGAAAAATCCAGAGAGGCATACAACGCGCTTCTCGACTAGCTCAGCGTGCGGCGTCTGTTTCACGGCCGTCCACTAACAGACTGTTCGAGAGCACTTGTAACTATACAAATTATGCTAGCACGCGGCTAGGAGTATGGAAAATTATTCTGGAACATTAGCGGGACCTATATAAGCGACAGCAGTCGGCTGCTTAGAAGTCAATTGCACCTGGCAAAATTGTAGAGTGCGGATGAAGTGATTGTTGCTGATTGGCGGAGAGTGATTATTGTGTTATAATTGTTGCGGAACTCTACTAGTTGACATTACTATTTGCGTGTGGACAAAGTTAACTAGAATTATTATGTAGGAGTACCTTGTTAATTTCATGTTATTTGTGAGTAATTAAAACCAGTTATTAGCGACTTCAATGCTGTCTGCGTTTTGATTCCACTGCACAACACGACGATCCGTGAGACCGCCGTAACAATATACTTATTACGCTTAAATTTTGTCCATAAAAAGGTGTCAGCAAATGGGAGTTTACGACAAATGGGACACTCATTTAGGAAAAACTGTGTTGACTGCAGTGCTAAAGTTGGATAACGCAAAAATATTTAAACAAGACAAAAAAATACAAATAGTATTATTTATATCCTATTTTATTCCAAACCATCTGAAAATTCTGTAATTAAACAAACTTAAAATGAAAAGTGTTCTGCACCATCATCTTCGTCTTCTCTCAAGCATTGGTGCCATGACCTGTTGCACTCTCAGTCTCCGTTCCAGCGCGTGCAATGATCAGCTGCACGGTAGCGAGGAGAGAACTGTCCCACTATTCGTACCCATACTACAATTTCGATATTTTGAATATGCTAGTGTATCCATATACTACGATGTGAAGAAGTGTTACTATTTGTAAATTATCCTATCTCTTAATGTAAAGGGAAAATACGTTTCGTTTTATTTGAGAGGTTAGGTAATAATGGTTTTTGGATTTTAGCTTACTGTTTAAAGAAACAAAAGCCATGCTTAGGAAAAATATGACGTATATTGTCTCTACACAGTGCTTGAAAGAGAGAAACATTAAAAACAAAGAACATAGGCCTGACGTATTTTTAACAAAAACAACAACAGAAAATGTAAAGTGAAAAATACTATTTCTGAATAGTAAGATTAAAACAAAAAAACAATAACGTATTAACAAATGAAAACGAGATATATTATTCGTTAAGTGGTCATTCCTTTATGTTATTCAGTAAAACTCGAAAACTTTACTGGAAGCAAATTTTGTGCGAAACACAAACAAATTTGTATAGCACTACTTCGAGTTGATTGCTTTTTCTATGATGTGCATAAAAAAACGAGTATTATTGAAAAAATGAATACTGCTAGAAAAGAGTTTTGTCAAAAAAAAAAGGAGACGTGTATTGTAACAGGCAACTTACTTCGAGTTGTTTTTTTACGTGGAATTCACAAAAAGCGAGTATTATTTTAAAGGCATATTGGTTTCCATTTATAATTTTAGTTTGTATGTTAACATAACAACACCAACTTTGTGCGTCACAGGCACACATGGGCGTTATTGCTAAAACATTTTTCGCAAAAAAAAATGGCAATGAAACACGATTGCAATCGTTAACAAACTATTCTATAACATACACAAATAAATTTTCACGATTTCTATTATCTAACTAAAATTATTGGGATAATCACTACACATCGATGCCAATGATCGGACAACCGAAATATCAAAAATGAGTGAAGGTAGTTATTGGGACAGTACCGCGAGGAGTTGATATTCACGTGTCACACGGTCCAAGATCAAACAGTTCCCTCGTGGCCCATCACGTTGCTTCCTCACCGTGCTTCCGCTGAGCGATTCATAAGTGTTTCATTTTGTTTATTTATTTTTCTCGCCTGTAATACCTTGGCTCATAATAGTAAAAACCTATTGAAGACAAAAAAAATTGCACATAACTGTACATCGTACATCTGTAAAAACCTGGCGTATATAAATAGCCTACTTATACTTGATTATACAATGAAAAGTAATAAACACAGCAGATAACAATGTAGGAATTGTTATTGAATGTCAACTCAAACAACTCAGTTGACCGACGCGCACAAGGTGAAATTAAATTCCGATATTTTTTGACATATACTGATATATATCGATATATATATTTTGGACATATCCTGTCCACCGCCAACACAGATACTGTACGAGAGAAATGAGTTCTCAGTTTTAACTCGACCGTTTGGCATTTATCTTCTATCTATTTGGGATATGTCTCACGATAACGTTTGAACGCGTTAACCGAGTTTCGTAAAACTTGGCTGCATGCCCATACATCTACCCTACACAACCCTACTGTTTTGGAGGGAGATTCCTCAAAAAATAAGACGCCAAAAAGCAAAATTCTGAGATGTCCAAATTTAAAAAGAATTTCAAAAGCACGTGTGGTGTAACAAATTACAGGAATTTTAACAAAAATATGATTTAGTGTTCATTTTTTAAAAATTCAAAATTTTGGAACTCCTCGAGAGCCAAAAAGTTGTTAAAAATTTTAAGAAAATAGAAAAATTCGAATGGCGTATGAGATTACAAACAATTTTTACTAAAATCTGAATGTAGTGTTAACATTTGTCCAAAATGTTTAGACACCAAATCCCAAAAGGTGAGTCAAAAGTTTGATAAAACTGCAAATTCCATGTGGAATATCAAATGAAAGAGAATTTTACCTAAATCTGGATACAGTGTATCACAGGCCCAAAAATGGGATCAAAAATAGAAAAATTCAGTCGGGTATCACACTGAAAGGAGGTTTAACAGGAATCCCAGTGTTTGAAATGTTTAGCGTTTATGGTATGATTCCTCTACAGTTTTACTTTTCTAAACAAAACATAGTAGCAGTAGGAATTTTCGTAACTTTTTTATAATTGAAAAATTATCTAATATCGAAATTTAGCCAATAACAAAAGTAGTTTGTTTAAAATAATGAGCGAGTTCTGAAACCCAGCGAACATATTATTTTAACATATTTAGTTCCTGTAAACGTCATAATACTGATTAATTATTAATTACCATATAATTGTTGAAGCATGTGTCTCTTTAATTTTAAACGTGGGATATCCCCTGCGAATTCACATACCTTACACCGTACAACATACTTACCGAAATCTCTAAATCCGTGAACCACTTCTTGTGAGCGCTCTTTTTCTGCGGGCACAAAACACTTACTGTCTACAGGGGTATGAGCATTAATCGTTAAGTCGCGACTTGGGTGTTAATTTCCTTGTGACTTTATTTGCTGAACACGTTGTTGCTTATGGAGTTTCCCATAAACATTTCATTTATGGTAGCGTCTAGTCGGTTCGTTACAAGTTCCCTAAGATGAGTGTATATCTTGATGACCCGTCACAAACCCATCCTCGCAGTAACTTCTGTCCATAGTCATAGAGTTTACCTCTGAAAACTGTCTTTCTCTGTAGCATGTAGCATTGTAGTAGCGGGGCGTCTTTGCACCCGGTGCATGACTGCAGCATCTGGGTCGAGCCCAATGGCTGCCTGAGGATAGACGTAGTTCTGGTTCATTCGACTGGTCCCTAAAAACAGGAATGGACAACCGCCAACCAGTTAACTGAGACGGCGGGGGAGAAAGGTTTTTAATTTTTATTTATTTTTAAAATTTGAGCAATCAGTGGGCACTGCCGCATGAACGGGTTCAGGTGACAGATGTCACCCGTTCCCAGTCCCGCGTGCAGACGCCGTGAGGCGTCGGTCGCTTCCCGCGAGGCGGAGAGCCTCCGTGGCAGTGATAGCGCGTAGCAGCGGCATTCAGCGCGGTCGGCATACTAGGAAGGGAGGAAGGAAACAGCTTTTCAGGTAAATTCTGGGGCATGGTCAGATGGTGAATATGCAAAATTTTATTTAAGTAGTATACTTAAAGTTATGGCGGGTCATCGAGAATCGCCCCGAGGGCGTTTGACCCGGACAGGGGGAGGTGGTTGCGTGGTGCTGATGGTCCTGAGGTAGGTGAAGGAAGAGGTCTCAGCTGCGGCAAAGAGAGTCGCAGCTAATGACCAGACAAAGGCTGAGAGAGCAGGAACTCGTAGACCTCCTCGAATTACACTGTTTCTAACAAACCAAAGAGATCCCGACAAGGAACGGAGGGTTCTGGATTGGAAACTTTCCAGCCTACGCCTGTTGGTGGCGGAGATAAGTGACCACCAAACAGGTGCCGCATAGGTCAATACACACCGGAGAAACAACAGATAGAGGGTAACTTTCGTGCGCAGCGCCAGGGGCTGCGGCACGCGAGGTATTGGTAAAGTTTGGCTCGGACGCCGCGAGCCTTGGAGAGGGTTTCTGTCACGTGGGCGTTGAAGCAAAGACGCCGGTCGAGCCGAACGCCTAGATACTTCACCGACTCTTTGTAGGCGATAGGCCTCCCTTCCAGGGAGAGGGGCTGGCATCGGGAGATGGACTTACGAGTGAAACAGATCGCTTCGGATTTCTCCGTATTGATCGTTACCCGCCATTTCCGTAGCCAGTCCGGAAGCTGGTCCAACTGACGCTGCAGCTGTGTACTCGCAAAACGCGGGGACACAGAGCTGTAATGATACATTGCATCGTCAGCGAACAAAGACAACGTGACACCGGGCAAGACAGGCAGGTCGTTCGTGTACACAAGGTACAGAACGGGGACGAGGACAGATGCCTGAGGTACGCCGGCGGCGACGGGACGAACTGCAGAGCAGATTCCGTCGACGCTCACCCTGAAGGTTCGGTCGCAGAGATACGACCGGAGGAAAACACTATGGACGATGGTATGGGGGAGTTAGCAAGTTTGAAGAGAAGACCTTCGTGCCAGACTTTATCGAAGGCCTTGCTCACGTCCAGCAGTGCGGCGGCCGTAGCCGCTCGCCTGTTGGTGGCGTCAGAGAGTTGCGTAACCACGCGGACTAGTTGAAGCGTGGTCGAGTGCACTCTGCGAAACCCGAACTGTTCGTTGCGGATAAAATTATCCAACAACGGCGAGATGCGGGCCAGCAGGAGCCGCTCGAACACCTTCGAGATAACTGGCAAGAGAGATATTGGCCGATACCTTTCAGGAAGCATGCGCGGCTTGCGGGGTTTTGGAATCATAACGATATTGGCAGTTTTCCACAGGCGGGGAAAGTACTGTAGCCGGAGACAAGAGTTGAACAGCTCGAGCACGAGTCAACGCCTGAGGCCGGGAGATATTGTAATGCAGTGGCTCCCATCCGATCAGGACCGGGGGCGCGACGGCGGTTTAGTCGGCAGACAGACGAAACGAGTTCGTCTCTATCGAACGGGAGGTTGGGGCCAGCGGGAGGGCGAGAAAAATAACCAGATAGGAAGTCCCGGACTTCTGCCGAGTGGGCAGGGTTCGAAACGCCTCGATGAACGGTAAATTGCGACTCCATGCAGTCGGCGAAGACCTCAGCCTTGCCTTCCGATGAAGACACAATCCCGTTCGGAGTTTCCAGCGGGTTGCGAGTTCTCTTCTCGCGGGTCAGTGTACTCACCGCTCTCCAGACGGAGGCGTGGTCGACTTCAAGGACTCAAGATATGAGTCCCATCGATCAGAGTTTACGTCCCGCAGTAGCTGCTGAACGTAAAGGGATTGTTGTTGAAATCGTCGTTTAACAACTGGGTCACGGGTTCTTTGCCATCTGCAGCGGAGCTTGCGCCGTAGTCAGATGGCGTGGAGTACTTCCGGAGGTAAGGCTGATTTGCGATGATTCACCTCGAGTGCGTAGGTGTGTCGATCCATGACACCTTGGACCAATTCCTGAAGATTTGTGGCGCGGAGATCCAAATCGTCACGAGTGACGATAGGGTCCGCCGGGAGAGATGGTAACCGTCGAGAGAGCTCATCATGATAGGAACGCCAGTTGACTCTCCTAACAATCTGAGCGGGAAGTCGGGGTGACGCCGACAGCTCTCGAACAGTTATAACAAGGGGATTGTGATCGGACGAAAGATCCGACACAGACGAGACCTTGATGTTACGGGCAACGTTCTTGACAACTACTATGTCAAGAACGTCCGGCCGATGGCCGTGAAAGGGGTAGTAGGTAGGGTCTTCAGGGCCGATGACATTAAGTGCCGGGTCGCCAGAGACGAACCGGAACAGAGAATTTCCATAGGCGTTGACAACGCGGCTGTTCCATGATGGGTGTTTGGCGTTTAAGTCGCCGGCTACAATGGTTGAGAGGGGATGGTCGAGGAGGGCGTCCCACTCCTCGGCCGGAGTTCGCCGGCCAGGCCGGAGGTACGCAGAATGTCTTTCTCTCCATTCTCGCCCGCCTCTTAGTACGCCGACTCAGCTGTTGTTACATTGGTTTCTGCCTCGCGGAGAGCGTCGTCGCGTTGTCATTTACCCGCCAGAGGAGCAGAACAGAAGACCACTTAGAATGACTGCTTCAGTCGCAGTCGAAACGTATGGGTGTACAAAAAGAGGACCACGGCCCAACAGTCCGGAAGATAACTGGAATCCTCCTGTCTCGCCCACAGCATAGCGTGACGGAGCTTCCCCGCGCCTCCTTTTGCAACATTTTGATATACAGAAATATGCTTTAAATGGCAAATAATTTTATTAGGTACACGGTCGCTCAAAACACAGGGAACTTCCTGACGTAAATATATTACTGCTGACAAAGATAGTTTCCTCTTAATTCAAAAGCAAATTGATTCACTTACTGATACATAGGCAAGCCGGAAACATTCTTGTACATACCTGTAACAAAAAAAAAAACTAAATTAAAGACAATGTATGATCCAACAAGACGCTCCACATTCACGTGTGCGTGTGCGTGTGTGTGTAGGAGGGGATAAGGTTGAAGCCGTCTCTCGATAGGCCTCCTCCCTACACGCGGAATGGCGCGAGGTCTACAGATTATACTGGGAAATGTATATACTCGCAGGTAACTTAAGAAAAAAATTTAAACTCTTCTAGCCAAATGTAATCATGTGTATTTAAAGCAATGATAATTAAATTGTGTGATTTTGAGTATTTAATGTTCAGCGTAAATAATTATTGACAGTCCTTTCAAACGTCACTGCAATTATTTGTTTCATACGTATATGAGGCTTTACTACTTCTCATCCGAGTCTAATATTACTTTTTTAGTTACTGCCATTGTTTTGCAACGCACATTTTGGGGCTCGCTTATCTACACGTTTTCTTATGCCACGCAGCTTGGAAGTAACAAGACACACACACGAGCAATCAATCAGTCTAATGTGTGTGGTAGGTGTGTAGCAAGGATTCGCTCAAACCCGGTGCTCTGAGCAAACTGCGTATTTCACTGACTGAGGGTGTAGTATCGATTCCCCCCGGCCGTGCCTTGCGTAGGAGCCAAACTCACTACTCAACAACGCATCATTACAACGCCAAGCTTTCTCATTATTACTTAATAATCATAACGGTTTGTAGTTTTATCTCGACAGTTTCAACTTTTAAGTGACTGACTCTGTGCTGATTGCAATCTGTTGTTCGGAATCGTCTCATAGACCCTTTACTTTAAAACAAATTTATTTCTTCTCACTTTAACAATATAAAAACAATAAACAAACTTCTTTCTATCTACTACCAAAGTAGTTTTTTAGTACAGCGTTTACCACAGCGTGGGGTGTGCAAAATGTTTCGTGGATGTGAACAATACTCTGCCAATAACCAAAACAATACAGGCCTACTAACCTACAAAGTCAGCGTTGAAACAATCAGTGGCGGATTATCCATAACGCTAGAGTATGCTGCAGCACCGGGCACCAGGGCCTCAGCTGTCAGAGGGGGCACCATCCAGCACTGAATCGCAAAATTTTTTTGAAGACACTAACGGTTTAAAAAAAAAAAGTCCTCAATCCAAACTGAAACACTTTGTGCCATGAGTAAAATTGCAAGAAAAAGATTTTTTTTTCAAATCGTTCGAATGAAGATCATAGATTCCATAATACTACAGTTTGTCCACTCAAAGTATTAAACTGGATTATTGATTGTAAAATGGTTGATGTATTTCTGACTATATACATTGCTTATCGTCTGCTTTTGACGATTCCAATAGCTAACTGCGAAACTGAAAGATCATGTTTTGTATTAAAACGCATTAAAGATATATTGGAGTTTCACTATGGGAGATATGAGATCTTCGTTAGCAAGGTTGAATATTGAAAGAGAGATACTTGCATAGCTCGATTTAGAAAAAATTATACAAGACTTCGTTAAGACAAAATCAAGAAAAAATTGGATCGATTAGTATTTTCTAAGCTTAAGTATTACTATGCTCATTGTAAACACTATTTAGCTAAATATTTGTTGTAATTTCAGAGTTGAATAAAATAATTGTTAGCTTTCAAAATTGTGTATGCCATTTATCAATGTAAATAATGAATAAGAGGTTGAATTTTGAATCGGTGGGAAGGTGGCACCAGTCTGATGGCAGCATAGGGTACCACGCGCTTCTAATCCCAACAGGAATCAAACAACTGATGTTGATTTCATCACAGTTTTTCGGGTTGTTAGGCTCTCGTCTATGTTTACTATCACACGTTTCGTCCGTACCTATGACGGAACACACAGCAGCAAACGATTACGAACAAAGACTGCTCTGTCCCGTTGAAGCATTTCTATTTTTGAAGATGTCCTTCGTCGAAACGAAAGAAACGTAGGTAGTAAACAGAGAATCCAGACCACAGCCAACACCCCGAAAATGGTGATAATCTAAACAACGGCCAAGAAAGCTTATGTTCATTTAACTGATGTTGATATTTCAATGAAAGAATCTCACAGGGAAGTATTTAAGGGGAGGGGAGGTGAACGGCCTCCAGCTCCCTGAAATTTTGAACCAATGAAATTTTTAACGCAGAAAACGATCAAGAGGCATAAAGACGTATAAAACATTACATGATTAAAAATTTCCGAAGATCTAGGCCTACTCTCAAAGTCAACTCAGACAATTGTTAATGTCTACTGCTAGTCGACAATGTAAAGTTTTTTGTCGTCGTTCGGTTTTTTCGTTCTTGGAAAATGAGAACATTGTACGTTATTTTTATGATTCCTTATTAAAAAAAATGTGCGTTCTGTAACACACACGAGCGGGCGCGCATTTATATAGTTTTTTTTTTGTTACAGGTAAGTAGTGGAATTTCAACGTGACGTGGAATCTTATTGGGACGTTATACACGTTAACACCGTTTATGTATTAAGGAGTTTTACTCATATTACAATTCCATTACTTACGCGTTACGAAAAATTTCGCCGCCCCTCAAAAGAAAATTCGATTTTTCCCTGCCTCAACAATTAATAGATGGAAAATCCTGTGCAATTCATGTTGTCTTGAGGAGTCTCGTGTTATTTTTAACCTAATTTGTACAAACATGCATTTTTACTCGTAGTTTTCTAAAACATAAATTTACGATTAATCTTTCTGTAGAGTAGTATACACGGTAAGGGGATACGAACGGCTGTATTTGCGCTCAACATGTTAATTGACAGATGCAGCCATGGTAATGAAGTCTATATTTTTGTTACACTGACTACGACAAAGTACTCCATGATATGTCGATATGCTTGGTGAAGCAAAAAGTTATTGTAAGACCATAATATAAATACAGTGTGGCCCACGAGTCGCTTAAGTAAAATGTATTTTTTTATAACCTCTAGTGACGAAATGTTTTTGTGAGGTTAGGTCATTGGTTACACAACTTTAAAACGTTTGTTCTAGACTTGGACAAAATTTAATGTCATCAATACGACCTGCATACGGACAGTACACAAACAATTACAAATATAGTGAGTACTAACATGTGTGGAATATTACAATTACACCTTATTAATGACAGTCTGGCCAGATCATTCTCTGAGGTGAGAAATCACCCCCGTAACGGCCAACGTCATAGAGTGTGGAAGCTATGGCAAATCCATCGCACTGCACATTCCTCTTATTCTCCCACTAATCATAACTTTAGCCTGACTGCTATCATAGAAATTCCTGTGACGTTTACTACTTTCCTTGGTGTACAAAAACGTTCGATCTTAACTAACCATGAATACTATCAAAAGTTTACCTCCTGTAATCTACACTCTGCGAGAGAAACCTTTATAATTGATTTAAGTTAATCCTGTTTTTTATTCGTTATGATAATAATTTCCATTATTACTACATACCGCCTAAAATCTAGATTTCACTCGTGATAATAAAATATTTTATATGTAATCATATTATATTTTTCTGGAACAGTTGAACCGTTGCATTATAAAATAACCATCCATCGACTCCTAAACTGCCATTTTTAGTAATTATTAGTAAGCATGTTATTAAATATTATGAGGAGTGTTCAAATTTAAATTACAATTTGGACTGAGATTCAAATATAAGAAACAAATGCCAACGTTGGTAGTACTGGCTGATGCCCGGAACAAATACTAATTTCTCTCCGTCTTTCAGCAACCAGCATGCAGTGTTGTTCGTTTTGCAAGTATGCGTGAAGTAGAAGCCTCTATAAATGAATTAAAGCTTTCAAAAATAGCTGACAGGCTCAACACACTTCTTCAAATGATCATCAAATCATGGTGTGGGATATTGCTTCTGCATTATATACCAGTGTCGGTAGTGCAGATAGCTGTGTCATAAATCAACTTCATTATCGAGAAATGTATGCGCACTTTGGGTTCCGCCAATGCTGACGGTCGAACGCAAGCACACACGCCTCCA
Organism: Magicicada septendecula; assembly: GCA_034769895.1. Taxonomy (NCBI): domain Eukaryota; kingdom Metazoa; phylum Arthropoda; class Insecta; order Hemiptera; family Cicadidae; genus Magicicada; species Magicicada septendecula. Next base: position 394,808,031 of record CM068371.1, read on the forward strand.
GGTGGCCAATGCGCTACTGGCACAACATGAATGAAACTATATTTCTTACGATCTGTTGTCACTACTGATGAAACCTGGGTCACCATTTTACCCCAGAAACCAAAAGAGCATCGATTCAGTGGCGGTATTCTTCATCCCCAAAACCAAAAACCGGCTTTTTCAGCAGGACACATTATAGTTTTAAGGTTTGTCTGAGGCTTACACGACCGGAGTCAATGTTATTAAAATTATTGTCTTCCGGGCTCTTTGGACGTGGTCCAAAGCTGTTGATTACAGGATCAGCCTTTACTACAGTACTGTGGTCACTGACCGTGACATACAGTGCTAGTGTCAGTGTTTAGCCTGAAATTAGCACTGAAGATGGCCGTCGTAGGCACAGTTGAAACACCTGCTGCAATAAACAGCTTTGGACCACGCCCAAACACCCCGGAAGACAATAATTTTAATAAAATTATAGTTTTATTCTTTTGCCATATGAGAGGCGTCATACATATTGATTTCCTAACATTACAGCGGATTATTACTCCAAACACTCATACGAAATAAGAATGGCCACCCGATTGTTACAAATCCCAAACTACAAGTTCTCTCTCATTCGCCCTATCGCCCACACCTCACCGCCTCTGACTTTCATTTGTTTGGGCCCTTAAAAGAGTTCTAAAAGGGGAAAAGTTTCGTTCCAATGAAGAAGTCTTCGAAGCTGTTCGAGAGCGGATGTGCCGTACGTTAAAAGAATGTTTTACTCAAGGAATCCATACTCTACCGGAAAAATGGTTTCAAAAGGAGAGAGAGAGAGAGAGAGAGAGAGAGAGAGAGAGAGAGAGAGAGAGAGAGAGAGAGAGAGAGAGACTGTATTGAAAAATGCTTATATGTAAATGAATACTCTTATATTTTTATTTTTTGAATAAATAATTAATTATAATTTAAATTTGAACGCTCCTTGTAGTAATAATGCCTTATGAGTATCACGAAAAAATGGTCAAGCTACTGTGGCGGGTCCCGGTTACCGTGACATAGAGGTTTAAGTTCTGCTGACTCGAACCGCGGAAGTGAGAAATATTTAAGACTAGGAAGGGGCAGTGTGTGTACAGTACTACCACGATTCAGCAGCGTATTATCCCACAGTCTGAGTCACGCTCGACGTTATACCGGCGCCATAATGGAATCAAACTAAACCTAAACAACTATGCATGCGTTAAGTAGGACAAATTTGAAAGTTCGATAACAAAAATATCCTCATTATATCGATTCGTTCGATAAAGTGTGGATGAAGCAACTACTACGTCACAAGCACTTATTCATTTATCCAATGTCTTTATGATATTCTCCAACGATTTGTTTTCAACGCTGGTATAAAGGAAGTTATGTTTACTGCTACCGCGAGCACATTTTGATACAATTCACCCTCACTATAAAATTATAATATACATAATATGAATGAATGAATGAAGCGCATGCTAAATAGCATTTGTTTCAATCACGGGGTTCGAGGTAGTAATGTATAACTCTTTTTCTTATGCCACACTAGTTGCGGCGTCAAATATAACTCTATTTTTTATATTGTTTTGTTTATCTCAGGGTTCAATTCAATAAAATCAATACTTCATTACTTTCTAGTAGTTAATTTATTAACTAAATATCATTATATATCATCATATTTCATTGTACACTTAATTATTACTATAAATATTAATTTATACACATTTAATAAATTTAATAATTCTTCAATCTCAAAAACTTTACTTCTTACTATATTTCATTCTTCAATATTTGATCAACTTAAGTTTAGTACAACATATTGTATCATAACGGATTCATTTAAAATCAAAGCGATTGTAATATAGATATTTTATGAAATACTAGACTTCCTACGATTTTTTCAATGGGTTTCAACATGACCTTACTTATAATGAGGTCTCTAAATTAATACTTTAAATAAATTTCTTTAGTGAGTTCTTTTAGTGACAGACAAGTGGGTGTAAAATTTAATTAGTACATAACAAATTTACTTGTGATACGAATTATCCATATCTTGTAGAGGTCGCAGGTGTGGTAAGCTACGCTTCTTGATCAGCATTTGGAGTTTTGATGATAAGTCACCTCCAGAATATCGAGTGGTCTGCATGGACCTCACTGTAGCCCTTCACATATATAGCACATTACACAACGCGTGTTCGTATTGGATTTATTGTGAGTCTAAATTATTGTTGCTATTACTTCGGTTATTCACTGACATTCTGTAAATATATCATTTAATTTACTCGCGATACTGTTTAAAGATGTATGTTACACTCGGTTTTCTGGTTTGTTTAACCAGATGGTAAGTTACTGTTATTCGTTCACGACAAATTGTTATACAACATTGTTCGAATTGTTAATACCGCCGTTGTATTGCGTTTCACTATCAGTTACTGTAATACGATCACAAACTCGCACGCTAGAAAATGTTAAACAGTTCATATCGTATCGATATTTTCTAAGTCATTTTTACGAACTCCCGTAACACTTTTGTCACGCCTTTTACTTCCGCTCCCTTCGAAAATTTAGTAAAGACTCCCCCTTTCGCGTCTCTGTCGCTTGCCTATATCGAACATGAGAATTTCCCCACTAGACTTCTGATTTCGACGGTACCGTTTCCTAATTGGCTCTTTTTCGTACAACCTACTCCAGAGACCACCTACTTTTTCAAAAGTAAGTTCTGATAGGTCTTCTGATTCCCACCAAACTCTTCTCCTGGGTCCTTTACCCTTCGGCCAACGGCATTTCCGAACACTCTGGTAATAAATCTAGCTGTCGTATCTCTTAGTCTTCACAAAGACAACCCTTCGATTTCTCTTCCAACAGCTGCCTCTCCAATTAGTTGCGCCTATGGTATTATCTTTTCTTGAACAAAGGCCTCGCCAACTCTCTCCGTAAATATTTTTTTTTCTGGATCCCAGCAAAAACCTATCCTTTTAGTTCGTGCGTTAACCTCGAGTACGATTTCTTTCCTGGTATCATAGTATTGTTCCGGTGTATCCTCTGTTGATGCGTTTCAGTCAAGGAACACCCTTCATTGTTTTCTGTCTGCAGTTGTTAGGTTCGTGTAACCTTTCATCCTTTGTCAGAACGAAACATTTCTCACTTGATGAGTTTATTCAATCCTTCGTATACTTTTCTCCGGATTGTAAGCTTTTATTCACTGGCGTCCTTTCTAGATACACCCAGCACAATGACCTTGTCTTTCTAACACTTGGCCACTTGCTACACTAGATTTATGGCGTGTCAATCAGACTTGCGTAGACGGCAGCGGACGGCTTTCACCCGTTTTTTCTTCGCCACACTCCTACGAATAACTCCATACTTCAACTGTCACCACGTTCAATGACACTTACCTTAACTAAAAGAAAAATTTTTTATTATTATTATTTTTTTTTTAATTTGGCATTATAAATGTTTTGTAAGACGGATAGCATTACCTCCCAGCACAGCACTCAATTCCGGCTATCCGGGCATAAATTATCCGGTTTGAGACTAAAACATGGTAAATCATAACAAAACTAAAACGGAAGGAAACGATTTAGCATACTGTGAAAAAAAAAGAAAATAATCAACAAGAAAAATGGTTCACTACAGAGACAATCTCTCACGAAATAACTTCGTTAAAGGTTTGATGGAGAATCTAAAGGAGAAAAAAAAACAATTAGTTATCTGATAACTTTGTGACAATCGCTTGCATCGATTAAAAAAACAGAAGTAACTCCAAAAAAATAAAAGTAAATCGGAACAGTTTACTTTAAACAAATATTAAAAATTAATATAATATTCTATTGTACTACATTAATACACGTTATAGATTTATTGTTCTTCAGTACAGTAAACTAGACTTTTCCTATTTATTTGCAAACACTATTACAACGCGGTACACTAGTACCTTTTTTGTTTTACCTCACTGCTTGAGCTCATTGCTAGCTTAGTCAGAGGCTGCCGCTACGAGCGCTGTCAGTCCTGTTTTTTGAGATGACGCCCTTGTTTCAAAGATCGTTGTGCATGTGGGGCGATAGATCTTCTCCCAATCACTCGGAAAACATTTCTATTGCAAAAACTCCGAGCGAAAAAAAGCTGAATGGATCACATGGTAATAAAAAATACAAAAAGAAAACTAAAGTTTAAAAAATTAAGGATCGGTCAGTGCTCGCTAGCAAAGCAAGGAGAACACACAGGGGCGGACAGAACAGTTTTAACTGTGTCTTAGAATATTTAAAACAGACACAATTTGAATCACATATGCTATTTGAACACATTACACAACACACAGAGAAACTTAGTACAGAAACCTAGTCAGGCGACTCGGAAGGCCGGGGACTTCTACATCCGCAAGGGTAAGGGTACAGGAAGACAACAATTATTTTTATTCTTATAAACAAATTCGCGGATTATCCGTGGTTTTAAATTAACCGCGAGTTTCGTCTCCTGTACCACTCCGCGTAATTGAAAGTCTCTGTACCACTTTCTTTCACACCACAGACACAGGCCTACATAACACATCATATTAGTAGAAATATTTTACACTACCACACTATGAACAGAAGCAGTGGCGCATAACTGGCTGGTCCCGAGACTAGCTTGATGGCTGAGCTCCCCACTTGTCTAACCACAAATGAGAAATCCTTCCCATAAATATTATAAATTATTATCATATTATAAATATGAGAAATTTTATAATACACCTGTAAAATACACGTAGTCGTCGTCGTCGTCGTCATCGTTCACGGCTTAGGCTAGTAGCCTGTTCCAATCTCAATAAGTCATCCAACCATCGCTTACGTGGTCTTCCCACACTTCTCTTCCTACTTGGATGATAGTCAAGGGCTCTTCTTTAAAATCTAGTTGGATCCATTCTCTCTACGTGTAACCGCCACTCCGTTTTGTACCAAGAGATTTTCTCATTTAAGCTTTCAGCTATGCCTAGCTCCATTCTAATATGATCATTTCTGATAAGATCTCTCCTGGTACAACCCTTTACAGCCCTCAAAAACCTCATTTCCACTCCCTGTGTTCTAGATACATCTTTGGCCTTTCTAATCTAAGTCTCACTACCATACAGTAGTTGAGGTATGGCCATTACATTATAATATTTCAATTGCGTCACTTTCCTTGTTTTCTTCTTCAAGTGTTTAATGATACAAAGCCACAAAGCGACTGGAAGAGACTAATTTTGATTTCAACCTCCTTATCTTTTTGGTATGTGATGCTGCACCCTAGATACTTGAAATCTGGCACCTGTTCTATTGGCGAGTCCTGTATAACAATCTTTGTTCTAATATGATTTGCATCAGAAAAAAACATAACTTTTGTTTTGGATCAGGAAATGGTTTGATTGTAATCAGTTAAAATGTTAATAAGGCTGCAAATACGTACTTTTTTGTCAAACGATGAGTGGCAGTCATATTGAGAAAACTCTAACTTTATTTTATTAAATTACAAATATTGTAATTCCTTTTATTTCTACAGAGGTTACTTTGCAACGGTTTGTAGTCATTACTACACATCAATATCAAAGCAGGCGTTTCGCATTGCAGCCGTCATCAGGCATCATATAAATTACGAAGATATAGAAGAACAGAACACTTAATTCTGTCACACATCATTTACAACAGACTGACTTCTTTTTCTTCAGCTTACCGTTTTGGAGCGGTTCGTTCGCCAACCGCGCACGGAACAGTGCTGCTTCTATCGATGGAGCTCTCCCCACGTACAAGACTCGCGGCAAAAGGTGTTTCGCCGTCTTTTACAATATACTGTCGACACTCCGGTTGCTATTTCTACTCTCTTCACCCTCCATCGTTTCTTAATTCATTACCTCCGATCAGATCTCTCAATATAACTCCTGATAACGAGCGAAAAACCTGGTCTGCCAAGCGTAAATTTTAATTTTACTATAATTTTAAATGCCAAATAAAACCACAACGCAACCCATAGGTCTAAGTCAAATTAAATTTACGCAATCTAAAACTACAACGTAATCAAAACAAACTAATATATACAATGGTATAATATTAATGAAAAATAAATAATAAGCAACGCATCTGAATCAACAGATATATTTAATTTTAAAATAGAATTTTCTAATAATTCTTGAACACAAATATAAATAATAAACAACGTCGCTCTTGCACATATGACTCTTGCAATGAATAAACTCATGGTCTAAATACCTATTTCACAAAAAAATCCAGCTCACCATACAATTAGCTAAATTAATTGTTGGAAATGTATAATGTGTTAAGAAAATTATACAGTGTTATCAACATCATAACCTTCAACTCGAAAAAATATTTCAGGTCCTGCTTGGACAACAAGGTGAATACGATGAAGATGAGGAGTTGAACAGGAATTAATACGAAATGAGGAAAAGAGAATTTAAGAAAACAACTGGTTAGATAGGAATAAAGAGTTCTCAGAAATAGAAAGATACCGAAGTACGTAATCGAGAAACTTATCGGAAAACGGCGACCCATCGATTCCTGCCTCCGTTCGCCCCTTTGTGTTCTCCTTGCTTTGTTAGCGAGAACTGATCGATTCTTAATTTATTTAATTTTATTTTTCTCTTCGCATTTTTTTATTACCATGTGATCCATTCAGATTTTTTCACTCGGAGTTTTTGCAATAGAAATATTTTCCGAGTGATTCAGATCAAATCTATCTACAAATCCCAACTTGGAGGACCAGGTCATATGATTTCGGAGTTTCCGTCCCCTAGCTCAGCTGTTTCCTGTCACAGTTCCTTCTCCCAGCCTTTGGGATTCCCTCCCATATGGTGTAAGGCAACACCAGATAATGCTTATTTGGGGCAGTACTTACTAGCCATGTGGGTGTATACGATGTGGTTTTTACCAGGTATGACCACTCCATTGCTCATCCCTTGATACCTTGCTGAAGCTGCCGCTTAGGTCCGGGACTGATTTTCGGCTCACTCCGTATTCGCAGCTAACCCACATATCTGTGGGTCCTTCGTTATCAGCTACCTGCGGCGTGCACACTTGCTGAGGCTAGCTTTGGTAATTGACGAAATAAGGAATTCAGAAATAAGAAGGCCCATGGTAATCAATACTGATAATACTCAAAACCATCGAGCACATGAGATTCAGGTGGTACGGGCATGTGCAGAGGATGAACGACAGGTGGCCTAAACGAATCATTTAATGGACTTCCGTACACAGAAGGATAAGCGGCAGACCGAGAAAGAGTTGGAACACAGAAGTGAACGTCGCTCTAGAAAACAGAGGATCGGAGTATAACGAATGGGTGGACCACAGCTAGGATGGGAGAAGAGGCGTCAGCCGTAATGAAAACTTGTGTATGATGAAGTTTTATTATCAATAATTTTATTTTATATTCACTGGTTTTACTTTTCCTTTCAATATTTTTACATTTATTTTTTATTCAATAGGATAGACAGGCTTCTGTGATGATAGAGTTACGTTCTTCAACCTTTCGTGGCAAAAAAACTGTATACTGCGCCTAATGATGCTGCAATATAAATTGTTCTACAAAAGTACAGTGATAGCAATACATTTAATTGTAACCATTCACCCACATGGGAGTGGCAATACAGTTCACTGTAACCATACAGTACATCCATATGGGAGTGGCAATATAGTTCATTGTAACCAACCACCCATATGATAGTGGCAATACAGTTCACTGTAACCAACCACCCATGTGGGAGTGGCAATACAGTTCACTGTAACCATTCACCCACGTGGGAGTGGCAATACACTTCATTGTAACCAACCACCCATGTGGGAGTGACAATACAGTTCACTGTAACCAACCACCCATGTGGGAGTGACAATACAGTTCGCTGTAACCAACCACCCATGTGGGAGTGGCAATACAGTTCACTGTAACCATTCATCCACGTGGGAGTGGCAATACAGTTCATTGTAACCAACCACCCATGTGAGAGTGACAATACAGCTCACTGTAACCAACCACCCATGTGGGAGTGACAATACAGTTCGCTGTAACCAACCACCCATGTGGGAGTGGCAATACAGTTCACTGTAACCATTCACCCATGTGGGAGTGGCAATACAGTTCATTGTAACTAATCACCCATGTAGGAGTACATGTACAGCTGTAGTCGTCTCTCACATCCTAACATGTCACCCGCCTTGTTGAAAACCTCATTTTTCCATTTAGTCGTAGATATCGTCTTTCCAAAATCTCCCGGGTTTATTTCTTTGTTTCTTGTGTTTGCAGTCCAGTTCAATAACTTTTAGGGCTAACGACCGTTACGTATTCGTTCCATGTAATCACATCATGTGAGGTGTTGGAGATTGAGTAATCCACAGCATCTTCTCCTGAAGGCTGCCTCCACCTTTGAAGTCTTCGGGAGTTTCTGTGATTTATCTCCACAGAGCCACAGGAGACTACAATTTTCAAGTTGAAAGAGTAAATCATCTTGGTTTTTGTAAATCTTTTTTATTACAAAAAAAAAATACATTTCAAATTTATAGTTCTATTCAAAGAGAAGCGACCCTTAATACGTCACCGATGCCTTTAAAAAAGTCATCCTAACAGTAATACGACGATCATGAGTTTACACCTGACATTTCAAAAACACCGCAAAATAAAACAAAACACGTTAAAAACGAAAAACAAGGAACACAGCGTAAACAATACTTAGGTGGGCCGATTGTTACGTGGAGATACGGGGTTTCGTATTGCGGTAACAAACGCTGATCGATACAAGAGAGTCTATAAATACGGTACATTGAGAACAACAATTATTGTGTCGCCCAAGAAAAGTGCTGCACCAGAATTAGCCAGCTTATCTTCGTTCTTATCAAACGTACTTATTATGTAACACGCACGCCCATTACTTTGCTAACACGTTATTCATCACCGCCTGGTTTCAAGGACGTTGTTTCCCTACTGTTATGATTATCGCACGGACGGTAATCTTTAAACAGCAGCAAGACAAATTACTGATCTTTTACAAAAATCAACAGTCACAAAACTAATACGCGTACTTTTACAGAACAATGGAACACGTATTAGAATAGTTAACGTTCAACAATCGTACGTTACAAACAGTAACTATATACAAATCGCACTATATACAAACAGTATTGGGAGTCATCAAGCTAAATAAATACAACTTTCCGAAACACAAATAAACAGTCAAACTAGTGGCTCGCAACTCCTGCGAGTTCTCAGCACTTGAAACGATACAAGAAATTTAGCGGAATCCCAACAAATTATATTTACTTAATAAGTGGTTATTTATTACGTACTTTTTAATATACGAGGGCTAATTAATAATTAATGACAGCTGTTGCGGAAAAACTGTTCACGGAAGTTACGAGATCTTTTCATTACTGTAAGTTGGCATCCCTGTAATCACTTTTAAATAGCTGTGTAACCTCGCAAACATAATGAAAGTTATTTTATTTATAATATCGTATCATCTCGAGAATAGTACAGTTGAAGAATAGCTTGCAGTGATTAAATTTTTGGCTTTCCGAGGATGTAAAACTGTCATAATTATATTTCTGTACGACTAAGTTGTACGAATCGTACAAAATTTTTATAATTGAGTCGAACAATGTAAACAGACTGACTAAACTCCGTGCTTTTGGGCCGCGGTCCACTCCTGTTGTTACTAACAGATGTTTCGGCCTCTCCTTTGGAGATTCTGCCAAGTTTCTTTTTAATGATTTCTTTTGCCACAGTACTGTGGTTAACTGACGAAGACCGTGTCATTTGGTGAATCGTTATTGTACATTGAAGATGGAGAGGCCGAAACATCTGTTAGCAACAACAGGAGTGGACCGCGGCCCAAAAGCACGGAGTTTAATCAGTCTGTTTACACGGCTGACGCCGGCCGTGAAAGCTTTAGGAACAGAATGAGTGGAACAGCTTAAACGTAGTTGAACGCAATAGTGTTGATGAGCACCGTCTGGACGTCCAGCAGAAAGAGTAAATTTCAGGTCACTAAAGGACTAGTTTTTTGTGACCTTTTTTTACAAATCCAACGTACAGTGATTAACTGAATGTCACTCCAACAAAACGAAAGCCTCGATATTTGAGCGCTCCGAACCAAATTATAATTTACTGCCATCTGTTTTGCAAAGTTTAAATCAGACAACCAACGTAGGCTGTCTCAGCAGTCGACAAAAACACTATAAATACACGTTTAAATATAGAGTTAATTATATCTGTACAACAGGAACCGAGAGCGAAGGTAAAACTTTATTAAACTCTGTTCCAGCTACGACGCAGCTTGACGATAAACAGACTACTATCGATTTACCGTGTTTAATTCGATACGCGTTTCCTTATAACCAAAAGCTCATGCCGTTTTACATTCATACTATAAATACAACGTTTGCAATCCTCTCAGAATAGTAATTAAAGATGTCAATGCCAAAGAGATGTAAACTTTAAAGGAGACGAAACGAGACGCAGTTGATACAAGGGAACGGACTTTATAATGCCGGTAGTTGAACTCGTGACGCGTGTTCACCTGAAAACGGTTTTGCAATTCAAATTACAACGCTATTAAGCAACAGTATCGGTGGCCGTGAAACTTGAGACCCAATGGATCGTCGAACTATCGAATACAAAAAAATTCAAAGTAACTAAACCCCCTACATTCAAGATTCACTCTAATTACCCCACAATTCAAACTGATAAATACAAAGAAACTAGAAAGGAATGCTTGCTTTTAGTTTTTGGAATAACAACGAAACACTGAATCGGTCTGGATTACCTATCGGTTGTTTACTGGCTAGAGATTCGTACACAAAACGATTTCAAATATACATGAAACGATATTTCAAATAAAACGTTTGGTAAATCATTTTCTCATCCCAATTGGAATCATTTTCGCTGTTAGTAATACTTTCACCTCTTCAAAAGCTCTCTTACCCATAGATATTCAACTTCTGGTTTCTTCCGTACACCTTCCATTCCGCGTCACCGAACTCACCAAAATTGTTAATTGAGTTCGCTTGCTCTACAGTTTATCCTTAAGGAAGTTTTAGTTCTTGCAAATTCTCATCACTTAAGTTTTCCGACATTTATCTTAATTTCGAATTATTTCCCCCCTCTTATAATGCTATTCATCATAAAATAATAGCTTTCTACCTGATTCCGCCTTCACTGCTTGACCATCCGCGTATTTTGCTCTTCAATGTTCTTTCTCCTCCCACTACAATTCCTCTAAGGCTTTCTCTGAGAAGTTTTCAGATTAGATATTGAATAGCGTTAGTGACAAACAGATTCTTTGTCTAACGCCTCTTTCAATTCTTATCACTTTCGTTTCATCCTCCATGTACTTTTACGTCTACTTTCAGTTTTTTCTACAGCCCTTTTGTTAGTCTTCTATCCTTCCAGTCTACATCAATACCTTTCAGACCTTCAGTAGAAACACTGTCGAAAGCTTCCTCCCAATCAATAAAACAAACATACACCTCCCTATTCACAACTAATATTCTTTCTTCCAACATCCTCAGGTATCTAATTGCGTCTCCTGTTCCTTTACCTTATCTAAAACCAAAGTGTTCTTCCCCGATATTGTCCTCAATTCTTCTCTTTATTTTCCTTTCCACCAACCTAGTGACAGCCTTTGTAACGTGTTAGATAAAACTAATAGTCGTATAGTCTTAAGATTCTTTAGCATTGTACTTCTATAGTAAGGGGACTAGAATAGTCTTCAGTAAATCTTCAGACCAAATACTCGTCTTGTAGATTGTACTGACTAAATTGGTTAGTCTCTTGACATTGCATGATTTCCTAAGCCTTTCAACACCTGAATTATGTTATGTAATTTAACAAGTACAGAACAACGGCAATTAAGATGACGGGGTCAACTACACATAAAGAACGACAAAGAAGAGAAGAAGAGACCACGAGAGGCTAAGAGAATAATGAAGAGAGAAACCCAAGAAAAATGTGGGAAAATGCAGCTAGGCGATGCTAGAGAGAGAGAGGGCGAAAACCGACGAGACAAAGAGCACTTACGTAAGTTCATGTTTAGTTGATAATCCAGAATCACTGGGATATTGATGGAGAATAATTAAATATTAACAGACTTACTCCTGTCGTAATAGTACATGGATTAACATTGGTTGAACGTACTTTATTGATGTTCATAACTTAACAAATCAATGAAGTTTCTATGATAACGTATTGTAATATTTATAAAAGTTCGTAAAGGTTTTTGATTAAATAATAAACAAATTTAACACGTACATGACCTCGATTGATTTCCTTTTCTTATTATTTATACAAATATAGATTCTAAATCTGTACGTACTAAATGGATGGTCCGTACCGCTGGTTACATCCCATTCTAAATAAATATACCACAAACATATCTTCAATATTTATTTTATATTTAATTAAATATCTACCATTTAATAATTATAGGAACAAGCAGTGGCTGGCGGTGATTCATTCAATTCAGTGATACGATACGGCAAATCACTAAATATAATCACTTCCTGCCAATCTCTATGCCGTCATCATCAATCAACGAAATCCCGCAGCGATCTCGTCTGTCTAAATACACGCCGGATAGCCTACGTGGGTGACGAACCCGCGACTGACTGACCCAGTCTGCGAGTGAACGCTCACTATTTATAGCTGGACGATCTATTTTTACTGCGATGTCGGCAGTTGTGTTTGTTACACGCTACCGCGCGCGCGGTCGTATAATTGTGTCGGATCGCTGTAAATCACCATGTGTCAATCACTTGTTTTGAAACCATAAATATTTACCCTGTTGGCTTACGTATGCGTTCAACCATAAAACGTTGTTTTACGAATAAATTTTAAAACATTGACTCTCTTCATTTGTAAAAAATCTATACAATTCGGCCCCCGGTCGATATCAATGGAAGTATACGTTCTCACGCTTACGAAGAATGAGAGAAGACAACTTCCGAATAAAGGATCTTCTTCCCTGTCAGTGTTTGTTTGAAAACTACTAAATAAAGCCGGCTATGCACTAACCATCCCCGCTGGACGTCATGACGGACAGCAAGTCAAAAACGACAGTGCGTAGCTTTGACATCCATCCGCACGTCGTGTATTTTTTGAAGGATATCCACGACGAAAATGAGTCCAGCAAGACCATCAGCTCAAGCCGCACGACGTGCGGATGGATCGTGTGTAGTGTTGACGGATGTCAAGGAATCGTGCATCGTGCATGTTTGATAATGCCTGCACTTGCTGTCTATCAAATCGTCATTTTCGAGCAAGTACAGTACATGTTTTTAGAGCACATTCGTTTAATAAATGTTTACTGTTTAATTTTACTTACATTCATTCTTTAGTTTATATTTAATAAGTAATGATTCAGATAAAATTTCAGTTTAATAGTTAGATTAGTTTATTCTTCTTTTACATAATACATTCAAATGTCATTAACAGTTATAATTTTTAATAATGTTTTATTAATTTGTTTTAATTACAATTCATAATGGGCCGTGAAATAACATCATAATTTATCGAAAAATATAAATTAAATAGATGTCTGTGGGACGTATCCTATCAACGAGAACGTCTGACACGCTGGACGAGTTGCACGACAGTATGGTGCGCACATCCATTACCGACGTCGGGCATGCTGGACAGCGGCGATGGTTAGTGCATAGCCGGCTTAAGTGAAATATTATGCCTGTTCAAAAGTAGAACTTTGTGGACCGCGGACATGACACCTGATCATTAATTTAATTTACATGTCCCACGTTCGATTCCGTGCAACACCATAAACTGAAGGTGCGTTTCCAGGGCTCAGAAGTGAGTACTAGAGATAACATCCTACGGTAATAATGGGCAGATGGCTGTATCGTAGTACTGGCCACACTGCCCTCCTTGCAAAACGTATATCTTAAGGTGGCAGACAACTCATACGCCAATAAGCTTCTTTGGTAGTACATCGTTATTATTTATTTTAACGTTTATTATTTATTTATTTAGCCACTGTGGACTACGTTTGGTTCAACTGGTTCTTCCCGACTTATCCTCTCTCTTCCTCCCTCCTACGTCTGTTTCATTTTTGATCGTTGTCTCTCCCTCATTTCGTCAGTCGAGATGGGACTTGTCCTCTCCTTAGGGTTTTCCTGAAAACCTTGGGCATTAAAAAATTTTTTTTGAGTAGTAACCGTTCTTCAATGTTTTCTGAGTAACCAGGAGTTCTGTCTTTTTCTGTTTCTTTGAACCATGTATTGGGCATTTTGAGCTTTCTGAAATAGTTAAAAACTTTCCCTATTAGTCTGTCAGGATTAATTCTTTGAATATGTCCGTAGAAAATAATTCTTCATTTCCTAATTACGTCTGTGATTTTCTCATCACGCCATCGTTATTATTATTATTATATTTATTTTAAAAACTGCCCACAATACCAAGAAGATTTACTCTGTCTTCGAAGAAAGCATAATCAGTCACTTGTGGCTCTGAAACTTGGGAGACAAATCAAAGAAACTCCACTGCACTCCAAAGTACTGGAAATGCACTTCTTGAGGAAGGTCTTGCGGTGTGTCCAGGTTCCAGTGAGTTAGAAACGAAGGCTGTTATTTTTCGTTCAAATACAACATAAGGTAGAAAAATTTACCGGTGATATTTGGGCAAGTAAAATTTAAACTCCGAAGTTAACACTGAGACATGCAAAACCACGGAAGAATTGTATTATCCAGTTCCTGGGAAACAAGAACGGATACACAGAGACTTGACAAACTCTACAAACGAAGAACATAAAGACTGCGTAAAATCTGTAGTTGCAGTGTAGGTAGCGAAGTGAAGTCAGAAAAAATGCGTATGGCAATCAAGTGATAAATGAATGGATCAAAAAATGAGACATGCGAGAAATTATTATATTTTGTGAATGTGCATCATAATTTGGCGAGGATCTGTAGAAATAAGTCGCCGACAGAAGGAGACCTCAATGCCAGCAATTCAAGACGTGCTGGGAGCCCTCTATAATTCGGGTTAAGTGGTGAGTAGGCCTAGTTGGTACAGAGAGAGAAGAAGAAAAGAGAAAGTCTTGTTATCCTTCTTCTTCTTCTTCTTCTTCCACTCCTTCCACTTTTTCTTCTTCTTCTTCGTCGTCGTCGTTTCTTCTTCTTCTTTTCCTCCTCCTCCTTCTCCTCCTCCTCCTCTCCTCCTTCTTCGTTTGCTTCTTCTTCTTTACTTCACCGCTTAGTACAAATTGCTGTCCGACTACAGAGTACAATTTGTATTTGTTGTACAATTCTGTACAATTAGTGTAAAAGGTTTTCAAATGTCACGCTTTGCCCGTTTGTCTTGGAAGTCTGTTATCGCCCATTCTGTTGACGTGTTCCCACCATTTTTCTCTGTACCCGTCTGCTCGTTAATTCATATTTTAGATGGCAAGTTCATTCCGAATTTTGTCATTCTGTCCAAGCGTGATATTCTCATATATTCTGTCATAATTCTTAGAAATCGCGTATCAGTTGTTTGAGTTTCTGACGAGTCTCGCTTTGCCATGTCCTAATCCAGAATCAGAATTATAATTTTAATCCAGTCGCACATTCTAGGCTCAGAGCAAGGACAGTCTGTATATTCAGGTTGATGTCGTGATCCTAATCCACAAGTTATATATTACTTATGATAATTCTTAATATATGCGATCTTCTCTATGCAATTACAATATTCTATATAGGCAAATGCGTATATACAATTAAAAAAATATCTTTAAAAATGACACAACTACATCTCTTTTATTTTAATTGCGGATCGAGCTCAGATTGTAAATCTTGGCATATTTTATACAATAGCATTTGAATTTAATCATTGTTATTTGTATGTTTCTACTTATACTCGAAAACTGTAAACTTAATGAGGGTTTATTCACCGAAACAGCAAATACTGTGGTTTCAATTAACGACCGAAGTGCTGGATTTCAAGGATTCGAACTTGAACGTAATCTGAATATACTTGCTTAGATTTAAATACACTCGGGCCTTTGTCTCGGATAACTTGGGGCCTGAAAATTTCTTAAAAGTGAAATCCACTGCGTACTTGTTCAGTACACTTTATCTTCGAATTTAACTTCGGGTAAGAAGTTGTAACACACAGCGCAACACACGCCACTGCTTTACTCGTGTCTATTTACGTATTTTATTTCCTATTATTCTGTTTATCGTGCCCACTATACATTCAAATGCCTGAAGTCTTTTTCTATATCACGTCTTTTGAGAAAGTGACATCCCATCGTAAACAGCGAAAACGTAATATTTGTTATACAGGATATCCGCATATCGTTATTTCTGAGCGTGTTAGGTTCTTTCCATAAAGTGCCATAACAGTTTTCTGAGCTGACATTTTCGCAGAGTATTAATTAACTATTTTTTCTAGTATGTACAGCCTATTATCTTTGTAAATCGTTTTCACTAATTTAAATTATCGTTAAAGCGTATCGCCTGTTTTGTTTTGATACTGTGAGAGTGGTGAACTACGATGACGGAACCACACCGTACCGGTAGGGTTCCGCAGACCGCAACAGTACCAAGTGGCCTCTACTAACTTTGCCCAAGGTCGGGATATTGCATTACGTTCACCGCCTCCTTGATCGCGCTCAGCGACATTGATCAACGAACAATTTAACACCTAATTACACCTGCGATAACCGATTCCTTTTTCCGTAATTACACGGTGCGTTAATACTAGGGACGATATAAACTTCGCCAACGTAGAAAGTGTGTGTACGGAGAACGGAAGTTGTCGGATGATTAATCTGCGGTCGCGGGTCTGCTTCGATCACACATACAGTGGCGCCGCCGGAGGCTAAATTTACCTCGTGGGTTGTCGTAATTACCTGCAATGAACACTAACGCCATCCCCAACAATGTACTTTTCCTCCATTCATGGATTAGTTAAAAGTGGTGGTCAACCTTTTTCCGCCATGAGCCATTTTCCTGGCTATGAAACTTGATACACCGTCAGCAAATTATTTCTTGTACTATATTTATGTATCATTTTTACATAAATTATATGCGAACAGGCAAATATTAACCCTTGTTAGGGATGTTTTTGTGATCATAGAATGTGACCATCTTTTGTGATTAATTTTTGTGACTGTAGAATGGTTTTGTGATTGTAAATATGATAAAACATTTTTATTAGGTTATGTAGGTTCATATTTTTTCTCTAAAATTACTTTAATTTGCAACTGTACCTTACCAAAAAGCCTACGTTAATTTTTGTTTGATACATAACTTAAATGAGTAGTGTGTACTTTAACTGTAAGCGAACGTAATTAAAAGAACAATGAACAGGCAAACACTTACTGTATATGATTTTATACTTGCATATTAATAAATTCACTGTGTTGATAATAATGCACCGTATTTTTATATGCACTCACTCCTATCATTTATACTATAGACCACTACAGAATGGTCCAACGTTTCATACCCCCCCCCTAACCCCCCAAAAGTCCACTCTTTCACCCAAAATTGCTAACTGTATCCCCTCTTGTTTGTAATATTTTTCACCACTGCAGTGGTTTTTTTAAAACTTACGACTATACAGTATATATATGTAAATATAAACAATAACTCCGGAATACTAACATAGCGTTTCGACTCCTACAGTACGGTAGGTATAAACGTGTTACAGGTATAGGCACAAATGTATTATGGGTAAAACACTGACAAGACGGCTTTTACATTCGGACTAAGGTTCAGTGCACTTTTACGTACTAAATAAATTTCATATTAAAATTTCAAATGAAATAATATTTTCCGTCGTACAAATACAAATTAATTAAAGTGCGTTAACCAGACGATAATCAACACACGAATATTTTGTTGTATTTTTTCCATGCAACTAAAATTAATGAAAAAATATTATTACTTTCATGAATTTATAAATAAATAAGATTCTACCACGCAGAAAAGAAGAATTTTATGGTGGAAAGAATTTTGTTTCAGCTGATAAGCATTTGTTTTCAACACAAAAAGTTCGTTTAATGTAGGTTTTCAATCTACATACTTTTTTTCATGTGACAAAGGATAAATTTATGAACTGAGAGCAAGATCGAATTTGTCAGGTAAGCATCAGCTATTTTACAACCGGATTTTGTTTTATAATTGAAAATATTTTAGCACACACGCGCGCGCGCACTACAACGGTATGCATGCACGTTGAACAAATTATGTGAGAGTTACAATGCTAAATTGTACTGTAACTTTAATATTAGGAACGATTAGTATTCAGTATACTCACAATATTCCTACCCACCTTCAAATATTATTTTGTAGAGGAGATTGTTTTGTTTTTAACTGAACGACGCGACGAAGCGTATAATCGGTTTTAATTGGATGCTTAGCATTGGTCTACCTGTCTGTACGTTATCTATTTGTTTGGCTATGAACGCATGAACCGATTTTCGTAAAACTTAGCACGTGGGTCCACACTTTAATCTACAGACCCCTACCGTTATTGAGGTCGATCGCCACAAAAATAGGGGGGCGGAAGACAAAAATGCGGGGGTATCAAAATTGTAAAAATTTTTAAAATCCTTGCACAATATCAAATTAAAGGGAATTTTAACATAAATCTAAGTATAGTGTTCAGTTTCAGAAATTTCAAAATTTTGGGACGTTTTGATAAAATCGCAAAATTCATGTGGTATATAAAAGACTCAAATTAAATTAAAATTCAAATGAAACGAAGTATTAAACAACATCGGGATATATAATATTTCTCAACGGTCCTTGCAAAGTTTAGAGATCGCTCCAAAACGTTTTGTACGCTATGTTTACAAAACTCTTATCGGTTACGTACAGTTATCAAAAGTATTAGACATAGGCCTACAGATGTTTATGGAAACGTACTTAAACTTACAAGCTGCGACTAGATTCTTTGTCATTCAGGCATTATCTTCTTATATATTAATACGTGAAGAGAAAACTTTGTACCCCTTTTTAAGCACATTGCGCGCACGGAGGAGTGTGAGATTTGGCATAGTTAAAGTTTATATGGAGAAGGAGTGCAGAAGGCTAAAATTTATATATAATATGTGTTACAAATACATTAAATTAAATAAAATAAAACATTCATTGAAAATTCATTTAAACTTTTTCAAACAATGGTAATTGTTAAAAATAAAATAATTTTGTTGCCAGGCAATAAAATTATAATTTTTTCATTTTAGTGTACGTTCATACTGCCACTGTCAAAAACATAATAGTCTGTCGTTTGTTAACGTTCATACTGCCAATGTCAAACACATAATAGTCTGTGGTCAAACAGTCGCACAGAGTAGAGATTGTCGCCAAAGAATTTTAAAATGTTGCCAACAAATAATTACTGACAGATTGACAGAATGAGCTGTGAATTTTGTGTGATTTCAAATGTTCCTATTTCAATAGTCTGTGGAGTGTATGTCAAGGCAAAAAAGCGTTTATTTTATATTTTGTATAATAGATATCTGTGTTTTATATATTAATGTGCAGTTGAAAGTGAAATACAGCTTGCTTAATATACACCTGTCGCAAAAGGAAAATTTTGTAGCAGCAATTTGAATTGACTTACTCTCGCCTAATTATTATTGGTGGTTTCAAAAAAGTGAGTACATTTTATTATTTTTAAATTAAACCCTGTCTAATCTTAGTTTCAGTAATTTCATTACATATTTTTTTTTACATTCAGATATTCGCACCTACTTCCATTATGCCTCGACATAGAACATTGACGGGTCGGAGTGAGAGACAAAGAAGAAGGAATATATATTCGCGTGAAAGTCAAAATGATAATAGACCAAATGCAAATTTAAATAGTGTAAATAGTATAACACTGACGGGTCGGAGTGAGAGACAAAGAAGAAGGAATATATATTCGCGTGAAAGTCAAAATGATAATAGACCAAATGCAAATTTAAATAGTGTAAATAGTATACAAAATGATGAAATTATTTTGAGGGATACATTTAAATGCGCACTGAATGTCATTCCAAGAAATTTTAATACTTTTGATTGTGGATTAATGCATTTACAATGCAGGTTTTGCAATGCAAAACATTTCGAATCTGAGGTCACTTTAGATGAAAGGACTGCATTCACTTCATGTTGTCATAATGGTAAAGCAATATTACCGGCCTTAAGTCAAAATGAATACTTTAAATCATTGTATGATGGACTTACTTCAAATGAACCTTCAATAAAAAGAAAGTCAAAAAATTATTTTGAAAACATTCGTAAATACAATTCATCATTTGCTATGGTTAGCTCAGAAGCTAAAATTTCGGATACAGTTACGCGTGGAGTGTATCATTTTAAAATACATGATGTTTTTTATCACAGATCAGGTCCAATGACTATGACCATGTTATGCGCAATTATATTTTTATGATGTTGACACTGCTGTCAATTATAGATTACGTGAACACTATAATCAAACATGCAATAACAATATAATGCGCGAAATCTCTCTTGAATTGGAACGCATTAATCCTTTCGTTCGGTCATTCATTGCAATGAAAGATCATTGTCAGAGAGTTGAAAATCAAAATAAAGAAATTTGTATGCTCATTAAAGTAAATCGTGATTTAGATCAATTGTACGTCCCAGCAAGTAGAGTTCGATCATTCGATGGTTTGAGATTTTATATTTCCGAATATAATGGCCAAGGGCATTTAGCAAATGATGAAAGAGTTTTTACAAAAAACATCGTTTACATAGAAGTTCTGAATCATTAAATTCACTTTCAAACTATTTTAAGTTCAATGGACAACATTTATTTTTTTAACCGCCCGGTTTTTTTTTTTTGATTTAATGAAAAATATATGAAAAAATACGAGGCACGTATTTTTTATTTCATTTTTTATTTTGTATCAATTTTTTATTTAAATTTTATATAATTCGAAAAAGATAGGCAAAACCTCATTTTTCCTATCTTTCATATTTTTCAAATAACTAGAAAATTAATGCATAGAAAAAAAAATTATATAAGCTTTATAGCAGATAATCTTCAAACTGTTTTCGAATTTTGTACCTTACCGAAAATGAAATGTAATCCACTGGAATTGAAAACAACGTATCTTATACTTCTATGAATGTCAAGTCTCATTTTTATGAGCGTTTATTTGATTCAATAATAACATGAAAAAATTAAAACTGACAATGAATTATATCAAAAAATAAATACGAATACAAGCTGTAATTGTGTTTTTTTTTCAACTGTTACTAACATTAAATTTTAAATTTCATAGGTATTGCAGGGAATTAAGGCAAACAACACACGCTAATGACGTATTTGTACACGCTCGCAGCTGACGTAATAGAACAAAATTCAAAAAAATTATATGCAATGATTATAGAGGTATACTCTTTGACAAAAGAACCTCAATAACGTTCAAAGTTAAAAATTTAATGAATTACGGTCGAATTTCGACCACTGGGCGACCACTAGTGATTATAAATTCACCTACAAAGAATCAATGCAGTAGTTTGAAATTTTTAATGTTCATTGCACGTTTTTCTGCTTTGCAACTGTCACTTTACTAAAAAATAAAAAATAAAGAATAATCGGTGTTTTTATAACATTTCTGAAAAATTAAAAATGATTTAATATTAAAATTCACTTAATAATAAATATAAACTTATTGTAAAGACAGTAGTTTTACAAGTCACAGAACTGGAGTAAACGAAATGTCGTGTGTTATCGGGTACCATTCACTGGTACGTATGCCGCGCGTTGGTTGTCACTGGATTAGGTACTTTCACCACTTCTGATGTGACGATTTAATAAGCCTAAATCCCACAAAAAATAAAAAAATTTATAATACTAATATTAGCTTTAATAAGGCACGAATGAACCCTTCTCCATGCCCCAAACCGGTAGTAACCTGCCGATTTGCCAATGTAGCAGTTAATAAAATTAGATTTGAGAAACTAAATAAATCCGTAACTACCCCTAGTCACATAAAAGAGTAATCAAAGTAAAGAGCGATGTCATTAAGTTGTAAGCGAATTAAAGGAAAATAATTAATAATAAGTGAGAACTACTTTTACCCTGAGAAGCTACCCGCGCGCGGACAGCCTCTTCACCCCTATAGTTAGCCAGTTCAGTTGTATCTCAGACTCCGCTGCTGATACAGCGTACAAAAATATGTAGTCAATATAAAAACCTATAAACGAGGAGAAGCTTGTGTGAGATAGCCGGATGATGTAAAAATGTCGAAAATGACGTGCGTGTATGACAATGACATCTCTGTAACAAACTAAC
The DNA here is from genome assembly GCA_034769895.1 of Magicicada septendecula. Classification (NCBI taxonomy): domain Eukaryota; kingdom Metazoa; phylum Arthropoda; class Insecta; order Hemiptera; family Cicadidae; genus Magicicada; species Magicicada septendecula. The sequence goes on from CM068371.1 coordinate 394,830,279, forward strand.
ATCACCTAAATGTGATGTTAAACTTTTAACATGTAACTGTTAACCGTAAGTAATGTGTGCGGTACAACAATGTGAATACCAGTGAAAGTTACAACCCAAAACCTACCACAAGAATCTACAGACCCAACAGACGACTCATCTTTAGAAATGACAGCAGATTTCACCAAAACACGATAGCCAGATCTCCAAGACACCCTGCACAACCGATACAAGCGCCGATTCGCCGACGATGTTACACACAGATGACACGGAAGTTCAACTTCCGTGGTTCAGAACTTAACTTAAAATAATACATGATACACACTTAATTAACCAATGAAAGTAAAGTAAAACACGAAAGACTGACTTAATTACCATCAAATTGTAATTTCATGCTTAGTAATAATATGTGTTAAGTTTAAGGATTTTATGAATATAACACGTTAAAGATAAATAAGCCCATTCTTCAGATGGCACGCAATAAAGATTATAATTTTAATATCATATACTGAAACTAACTACTCGGATCCGAGGGCAGTACAAGATATGTTAACTCATTAATAACTCTAATTCTATTTGTACCAGAGGTGCAAATGTTTTTATTTTTAATATGCTCATTACTAAATTTCTTCGCAGATGTTAAAACATTATGTAATAAAGAGATGTCATGGTCCAAAAAGGTGTGAATAAATCTACAAACCCCTGTCAATATTCCTCAATTCACGGGATCCTATTTAACATTTGTTTACTTTCCAGTTATTTATGAGTTTGTTAAGATTATGGCAGCCTGTTTAATTGAACTGAGCCAATTAACCAGGTTCCCGATATTATAACGACGAGACGTTATAAAATGCGCAACTCTGCTTGTTTTTGTTTTAATACGCCAGTGACAATAGCAAAATAAAATACGTAACTCTGCTGTTGTCATTTAATATTTTGTAGAATTATTCACTCTGTTAGTTTAAGTACCGTGTTAATTTAAAATACGCAACTCTCCCTTTTGCGTGTAGTGAAATAAGAAGTCTTTATTATTAACCCTTAATATTTAATAGTAAAAAAAAAAAAAATTAAATTAATCAAAATAAGAACTCGTATTACAATAAGTAAAATCATAAATTAGGATAGAGAGAAAATTATAATAATTATTACGCAACATAATATAGGTAAGGATATTTAAATATTTAAATGTAAATATACATTTACCTGTAAATGTACAGGTTTTTTCCTGTTCAAAAATTCATTCCCCAACTTGTCGGTTTGACGGTACAATCTCGGACAGGAAAATAACCTGTTACCGCCTGTACGAAACAATCCCATTGTTACAAGCTGCAAAGTCGAGTTAGACAATACACCACCTCCCTCTATTGTCTAATACAAAGTGTTTGACCCCCTTCGCCCAGTAACAACATATTTTAACCATATGTTGAAAATTAAAATATGGCTGTGTGAGATTTCTCTTCTCTCTCTCTCTCTCTCTCTCTCTGAGGCGAGATTCTATTCTCTCGTATCACCTATTTGTAAATATCTCTCATGTATTTAAACTTTTACAAAACCTAAAGATAGTAAAATAGAGTGTTTAGTATAAGTAGAATAAGGAGTGTATAAGACTTAGCATCTTAAGAACATGGCTCAATTCAATCCAGATTTGTTGTTAAAAGACGAATTATGCTATGAAGCACTGTTGCGCGGACTCCCTTACGCAAACGTAACGGTCGCGGAACTACGCAAAATTAGGCCAGATACACCCGCACAGTTAGGTCGATTAAGCGAAATAGATCTTGAGAGCGAAAGAGAAACATGTTATGCAAAGTATAGGGAATTGACGTCAATATCGCAAACTCTCCATGACGAAAAATCACCCGCTATAATCTTACGTACCACACAGAGAATAGAGCATTTAACCCGTCGGATAAATAATTTATTAAACTGGCCCAAATTTACTGTAATTCCCCCAGATGTGCAAAAATTTGCTGATGAAGCATTACAGCAATTACCCACAATAATAAGAGAATTACGTAGAAAGTCCGACTCATTTAAAATGGAGGAAATTGAAGAAGCTCTGACGAAATTATATATCTCCCCATTTTAATCACCGACCCTAGAACAGAGACCCTCTACCGTGAATTTCGAATCCCCCCCGGTATCAAGGATAGAACCGAGTAATGATCAGTTACTGAATAGGAACGTGAATACCCTACCGATAGCTGAAGCATCACTTCCCAATGCCCTCCACAATCTCACCAATAAGTATGCGTTACCACCCTCAGCGATGACAAATCAAGCATCGGGACCTCCTAGAATAACACCTCACGTAAACTTTAGTGCGGACCTCTACGGAAAGATAACTCACCCCGTAAAAAAATTCTATCAGAAATCCCATACACCGATGGATTGAGTATCACCAAACTACTAGCTTTCATAAAATATCTGCTACAAATAAAAGACTTACAGCAACTAAGCGATTGCCAAATATTAAAAGTCCTTCTGCCCAAAAGTAGACCACCATTAAAAGATTGTGTACTGGAGTCATTAAGCTCTCAACATCCAGTAGAAGAACTCCATACTACTCTGATAAGACATTTTATTCCAACGGGAATTTACGAAGAGCTGAAACGAAACACAGTATTTCGAGTACAAGGAGCTCACGAGAGACTCGCCCACTATATCGCTGACATAAGAGAAGCTTCACGATTACTGCAAGTAAACTGGAGCGAAAAGCAGTTAGTAGAAACAATCTTGGTAGGCTTATCCCCGGAAGAGAGATCTCGCTTAGCACTTATAAATAAGCCCAACACGTTCGCAGAATTAGAACAATGCAGTATCCACTCATCCAACGTATGGTATTCGGATCAGAACCGACGTGCGTTACTCCCCCAGGTACAACGTAGAAATGAAACAACCCCTGGTAACAGAGACAAGAACACACCGTGATAGACGACCATTTCGAATTCCTGCGACTTCTCACTACCAAACTAAATCGAGTAATCAACAACCCCAACAGAATACAAGTGATACCGTGAGTAGAGAAAAAAGATGTTATAACTGCGGGAAATTAGGACACATCAGTAGATACTGTAAACAGAAACAGCACTACCAAAAACCCTCTTATTCAAAAAACATGTAAGGCAGGGAGATCCGAAATCCTGTGTCTTCCGCAGCATCGTGAAAATAGGTAAAACCCGGGAGTACCGAAAAGGAAAAAAAAATTTTAAAAAAATTATTAGACCCCTTCGTAGAGAGATTTATCGATAAATGCAACTCAAGTTCAGTATGTGTCAATTACCCAACATACAAGTTGACCTTGACGTTACTACCACACTTGGATTAATTGATTCCGGATCGACACGGAGCTTAATCAGCCAACAGCTAGCCGATATTTTAGCTAAACACAATCTTGATAAACGTAGTCAACCGGTGAACATTAAATGCGCTACCGCTAACAAACAAAACTTAATCATAAAACTCAGCGTTACGATTAAATGTTGATTCTGTATGCTATTTTGTAATTGTGTTTTCTGAACGTGGTATTTGCCAGTGTTAGTATATGACGAATTAGGACCAGACTTAATATTGGGAGCGGACTTTATCAGTAAAACAGGTATAATTCTTGACATGTACGATAAAAAGTATTATTTTAGATTCGACCGTACTCAAAAATATAATTTTGATTATGAAGTAAATAACAGTAAAAAAAAAAATGGAAACTTCTGCAACGCACCTAGAACACCGCGAGTCTGAATTAGATCACTTAGAAAGTAAAGATAGACTGAAAATACACAAACTAATAAAAGAATTTTCCACCGTCCTCACCCTATAATGCGAATTTATGCATTATATTTAATTAATAGGATAATTAATATATTTAATTAATTAATTGACTAATTTATTAATTACAGACTGTGTAAAAATGTAAATTAGTTATGCTGTTATATGCATATTCTTTTGATTAAAATGAGTAATTAAGCGACTGTTTATTAATTATCAAAAGGTGTATCAAATAATACAAAGTTATGCGGATCTGGGTTCTCAAAACATGTTTATTATATTCATGCTCTTATCATCTAACATTACACATACGAAATACATATATTCCTGTAAATGGTACATAAAATAAACAATTCCTCCTTAATTGGAATATATCCTGAAATAAAACACATACATAAAATATACATCATAAAATTCACATCATTACTACTTCTAATTATACACATTTATCGTTACTTTTAATGTATTCATACCCCAGATTTATGGTCCGCTTTAATTAATATGTTTACTATATTGAATTTTGTTTATTTAAGATTATGTTTTTCTCAAGTATGGATTCTTTGTAAGTTACAGTTACTCAAGCGGGATTCTTTTTAAGTTACAGTTACTCAAGCGGGATTCTTTTTAAGTTACAGGTACTCAGGCGGGATTCTTTTTAAGTTACAGGTCAGTGGTTTTTCTACATTAACATAATATATAAAATTTTACTTGGTATAGAGTATCCATAGTGCGTTGGCTAAACTCTGAATTTCCCAGCCTCGTTCCAGCGCTGCCTTTGTCACTTGTTTAAAATGTTGTTGATCCGAACACGTCGTTCCCACTTTCCACGTCTGTCCCGCACTCCTTCGTTATTACATCACCAATTCTCGCGTAAAGATCAGGTTTACATACTACAAGTCTTTTGTAATTTCACTTATTCATTCACAGTTCCGCATTTAAGATAATTATATTGACTGACCTTGATACACTTTGTATATAGTTCATACAAGTTTCGCGTACATTGTCCTTGTTTATATACACATATCTAAAATGCATATTAGTTCTGGTATCCAAGTCACGTATGAACAGTAAATTATTATAAATAAATCACCTTATATCCGTCGTGTGACTTCGTTACGTCGATTAAAATGACGCGTTTCGGAACATCTGTTCCATCATCAGATAAAATCGCTCTATTGAGGTCGTTAAATGTTAAAAACACATGTTACACATAATTGTCCACTACGTAATTCACTTGCTTCTTAAATGGTGCGCACCACGACGAAGCCGATCGGACACTGAACTATTATCTGAGTGATTACGCCTAAGCAGGTTCAAAGCTGTATCGTATAGCGGGTTGGATTTAAAATTTAAGTGGTCATTCAATATGAAGTCTCGGCTGTTTATGTTATTATATGCTTTGTATATTTCGAACTCCTCTATTGCGTCCATGTAACGGCCTTTGTTGCACACATGTAGGGGTATTAAATTAGATTTAAAATCAGTATAATTATGATTGTGTAAGATTAAGTGGCGGGCAAAGTTGGACTTAATATTATTTAACAAAGTGAGATTATTTAGGTGACGTTTTGGTGTGTGTTCCTTAAATCGTTTGAGGAAACCTCTCCCCGTTTGACCAATGTAAAAACTGTTGCAGTCGTTACATGATAATTTATATATGCCGGATTTCTTTTCTAAAGGTATGGGTTTTCTATGACGTAGTATTTTTAATAGACTATTGTTTGTTTTGAAGGTAGCAGTAATATTCAATTTATTAAATGTGGAGGTTAGAATCTTTGGCATTATATTTGTGTATGCGGTAGAAATAAAAGTTATTTTTGTATCCTTATCTATTGGGGGCTTGGATTTTCGAATTTTATGTTTCTTGATGAGATTATCAATCAACGTGTTTTGGTAACCATTAGCTAAAGCTATATGTTTAATGGTATTCACCTCCTCACGGTAATCATCATCACTGAGAGGTACTGCCAACAATCTGCGGATAAAGTAATTATAAGCTGCCAACTTTTGCGAAAATGGATGATAAGAGTCAGCATGTATTGTCACATCAGTGATAGTCGATTTTCTATAAATATTAAATTTCAATTTATTTACGTGTTTAGTGACAGACAAATCTAAAAAATTCAATTTATTATCCACTTCAGTTTCCAACGTGAATTGAATGTTTTTATTAATATTATTCATATAATGTTTTAGGTTTTCGATCTGTCGTACAGTACCATTGAAAATTAGAAAGGTATCGTCTACATAACGTGCATAAAATATTATATCATTTTTGTATTTGTTATGTGAGAGCAAATGAGAGTTTTCATAAAAATTCAAGTAAACGTCAGCCAATAGACCAGAGAGAGGTGAACCCATGGCCAATCCATCGTCCTGAATGAAAAATTGGTTATTGAAAGCAAAGTAATTTTGTTCTAAGATAGTTTCAAGTAAACCAATTAACTCGTTTATCGTCTGTATATTTAATTTATTATTCTCTAATAAATTTTCTTTTAAGATATTTAGTGTTTCTTTTACTGGTATGTTGGTATACAAATTTACTATATCAAACGATGCTAACTTATAATTTGGTAGTATATCAACATTTTTACATTTATTAATAAAATCCGTGTTGTTTGTGACACTATGATTGTTCTTTAAATTTATGTTTTCTTTGATTACTTTGACGAGTTTTTTAGCTGTTTTGTATGCGGGCGCTGTGGTAAAATTAACGAGTGGTCTGACCGGTATGTCGTGTTTATGAATTTTGGGTAGGCCAGTGAGTTCGGGAGCTTTAGCATTAATAGGCTTCAGGAAGCGACGTGTGCATTCGCTAAACAAATTTACGCAATTATTGATTTTGTTATTCAATGTCTTGACATACATATCAGTAGGATCAGATTTCAAGGTTCTAATATTATTGTTTGAAATAAAGTCGTTTACTTTCGTTTTATACACGTCAAAGTCCATGACAACAAGAGTATTCCCCTTATCTGCCTTAGTAATTAGAGCATTATTATCAACTAATTTAGCTTTTATTTGTTTCAATAACTTAAACTCGTTGGAAAATCTTATATGTTTCTGTAAACCATGAGGTGAATGGTTGTCAAAATTATGGTGTTTTATGGTATTATTAAATTTATTATTTATTAAAATACGTGCTTCAGTTTGTAGTTTTGGATCGGCAATTGTTTTTACTGCAGTTTCTGCATTGATAATTTCTTGTACGATTTGATGTTTATTATTAAGAGGCAAGTTATACTTGATGCCTTTACTAAGGATGTTCATTTCGTCATCATTAAAAGCTATCGTAGTTAAATTAGACACACGAGGATAAAATGTGTGTTTACAAGTGATGTCGGTCTCATGGCGATGTTTACTCTTTAAATTATGAATTTTACGCGTCTGTTTAAAGTATGTATTGTGAGTAACGTCTGAGACGTATTTATGTACTGATTCCATAACATTATTTACGATGGCCGGATGAATATCGTTCAAAATATGTAAATGCAATTTATAAAGTCGTGTATTGAGTGTAGATTTCTTAATATACAAAGATTTGATTTCTTCCTTGATCCGAAAAATCTCAGCATGCTTTTTGGTTGCTTTAGCAGCCCTAGAGAGGGCTTTCACATTTATAACTGCATATTTTGGTATTAAATGATTTTTTAAACAGATATTATTAAATTTAATGTGTAAGTTAGTTTTCAGTAACTGGATTTTAACGTTTTGATACTTATATACCACGCTTGCTTGACTAGCCTCCAATTTAAAATGCATATTAGTTCTGGTATCCAAGTCACGTATGAACAGTAAATTATTATAAATAAATCACCTTATATCTGTCGTGTGACTTCGTTACGTCGATTAAAATGACGCGTTTCGGAACATCTGTTCCATCATCAGATAAAATCGCTCTATTGAGGTCGTTAAACGTTAAAAACACATGTTACACATAATTGTCCACTACGTAATTCACTTGCTTCTTAAATGGTGCGCACCACGACGAAGCCGATCGGACACTGAACTATTATCTGAGTGATTACGCCTAAGCAGGTTCAAAGCTGTATCGTATAGCGGGTTGGATTTAAAATTTAAGTGGTCATTCAATATGAAGTCTCGGCTGTTTATGTTATTATATGCTTTGTATATTTCGAACTCCTCTATTGCGTCCATGTAACGGCCTTTGTTGCACACATGTAGGGGTATTAAATTAGATTTAAAATCAGTATAATTATGATTGTGTAAGATTAAGTGGCGGGCAAAGTTGGACTTAATATTATTTAACAAAGTGAGATTATTTAGGTGACGTTTTGGTGTGTGTTCCTTAAATCGTTTGAGGAAACCTCTCCCCGTTTGACCAATGTAAAAACTGTTGCAGTCGTTACATGATAATTTATATATGCCGGATTTCTTTTCTAAAGGTATGGGTTTTCTATGACGTAGTATTTTTAATAGACTATTGTTTGTTTTGAAGGTAGCAAATATAATGCCAAAGATTCTAACCTCCACATTTAATAAATTGAATATTACTGCTACCTTCAAAACAAACAATAGTCTATTAAAAATACTACGTCATAGAAAACCCATACCTTTAGAAAAGAAATCCGGCATATATAAATTATCATGTAACGACTGCAACAGTTTTTACATTGGTCAAACGGGGAGAGGTTTCCTCAAACGATTTAAGGAACACACACCAAAACGTCACCTAAATAATCTCACTTTGTTAAATAATATTAAGTCCAACTTTGCCCGCCACTTAATCTTACACAATCATAATTATACTGATTTTAAATCTAATTTAATACCCCTACATGTGTGCAACAAAGGCCGTTACATGGACGCAATAGAGGAGTTCGAAATATACAAAGCATATAATAACATAAACAGCCGAGACTTCATATTGAATGACCACTTAAATTTTAAATCCAACCCGCTATACGATACAGCTTTGAACCTGCTTAGGCGTAATCACTCAGATAATAGTTCAGTGTCCGATCGGCTTCGTCGTGGTGCGCACCATTTAAGAAGCAAGTGAATTACGTAGTGGACAATTATGTGTAACATGTGTTTTTAACGTTTAACGACCTCAATAGAGCGATTTTATCTGATGATGGAACAGATGTTCCGAAACGCGTCATTTTAATCGACGTAACGAAGTCACACGACGGATATAAGGTGATTTATTTATAATAATTTATACACATATCGCTTTGACATCGTTTACAAATCGTTTATGTCACTACAATTCATCGGTTAATATTATACCGAACGCTACACTTGTAGATTGTTTATGTTTATAACAAAACGTCCGTATAATACATTGTTAGTTAATGTTCTAAGTCTATTTGTATTCGTAACACTGAATTACAACTTTTAGTAGATTCTTATTTAAGAATAATCTATTTAAACGACTGTCACAATAAGAAAATGATTTCACGACTCTCTTAAGAAGACTTCACGCCTTTACGAAAAACAAGAAAGAACTCCGTTAAGAAGACTTTATGTCTCTACGGAAAACAAAATAGAACTCTGTTAATAAGACTTCACACATTTACGAAAAATAAAATAGAACTCTCTTGCTCTTGGCGAACACTATCTTTTATAATCTTCGTTCCCACCAAGCTACTTCAAACTTTTATGTCCAACCCCTCTAGCTGTGTCTTATTGGCCTCTGGTCCTAAGTTCCAGATAATTCTTCTCCCAACATCTCGAATTCCGGATAAAACTCCACCCAACGTCTTGAGTCGTTTCCACCACCTTCAGATGATTCGTTCTCTGGTTTCATCACCATGGAGATGTAGTCTAGATGTCCAACCCTTGTCAATCCTCGGCTTCCTATTGGTCGTCACTAGTTCACGTAGTCATCCCCAAACTCTGGTTAAACTCTCCTCCTATTCGATTCCATGAAAAAGCAATATTCTCGCCTGTCGATCAATCCTTGTCTTTCTGTCCGAGCCATAAATTTTCTCTCCTTGACACCTCTCTACTTCCAGCATGTCGAATCGTGGTATTGTACCAGTGTCTCTTCGCTACACCTTCTCTGCTAAACATGCTTTTATTTCTTTTCAAGAGAGCTTGGAGTCCAGCTGTGTGTGACCTCGTTATTTCTTTGTTTCGTCTTCTTCTCAATTGCTTCATCCCTTGAGTTCTCGTCTACCCTTATAAGCAGTGTCGTCGTATCGTCCACAATACTATCGACTATGTACAAAGTATTTCTAAGTAAACTCTGTGCTGGTCAATTCGTTACGCGTCCGTTCGAAACAAAGTAACATGCTTCACCCAATTCGCTACGGCTATACTTATTGTTCATGTAAAGCAAGGCGTATATCAGTTGTCTGTCAACCCATTTCTTTGAACGAATGTTGCTGCTAGCGTACACATTCATCAATGCTGTGACAGCCAACACCTGCCCTTGTGTGTCCACAACAATCACAAATTTTTCAAAAAAAATCTAGTGTTACAGTGTCCCCAGTTTCGATTCGGCGTGATGATCTCTGAATCCGACGAAAGAAACTAGCCCTGTGTCTGCCTGACTCCCCATGTTCATCCTTCACAACAAAAGGTTTAATACTTTCACTGTTGTACACACTGACCTACATTCGCTTGTCGCCCCCTGTACTGTCACTATTCACCCTATCTCTGACCATTCTGGGTATATGAATTCATCTTACATTAATATTCGTACTTACATACTATGAACATAATGCAAAACATATCTTCACATTAACATATTAATAAACATCTTAACATTCATATTAGTTCAATTGATATTATGAGCTAAAATTACGAATATCCACTACCTACTCTCCCTTCAAACAATCAAAACAAAATTTACACGCTACTTAATTTTCTTATATTATTGACATAATTGTACATTAATTCAATACATCCTCATACTCTCATATTGTAATCAATATTGACAAATTTTATCACGTTACTTTCTATCTATACAAACAAGTTTAATTCAATACAATTGTTACCTTTAACTCCTTATATCATTATACGATACATGAAATAATTCTAAAAAAAAAAATCATCTTATGCCCTATAATTTATTAGTAATGTTTACGTGTCATTATTTAAGTATTTATTGCTTTTACAACTTACATTTTATTTTGTTTGTCACGTTTATTATATTCTGTACATAGATCTGTCAACTTTCTTTCTAACACATATCTTATATTGATATGTCATAATAAAGTATTAATCATTTATTTTGGCAATACATTTTTTTTTTAGCTAAGTTAAGCTAGCCTGAATGATATGGCCGTGTCATCAACCTATTCCATGACGTGATTCTATCCTTTCGACCTCCTTAACTATTTCATACATTATGGTATACTTCTTGTTTACCATATGGCGTAGTCACCACCTCCGCTGTCTTCATTACATCGGTCCTTCCGTTTCTTCCTCAGCCCCTTTTAGTAATATACTTCTTCAGTTGGCGTATATTAAATTTTCCTCGTATCTTGCTTTTGTCTCTGCAGTCCACTAATACGTATGTTGATTCGCCCAATATTTGGCTTATCTTGAACGGTCCACTGAATAATTCACAAAACTTCTCTATACGTTTCTGAGTTGCGTCTGATTGTGTATACGTCCTGATTAATACTAAGTCGCCTATCTTCAAATTTTGTTGTTTTATTCGATTCGTTCATCCGCTTGGCATGTTTTTCTCTTTTGGTACGTATTTTTACAAATATTTCCGTATTATTTTCTTGATTGTCCTTCGTGATGTCAGCGTCGAGATACTTCTCCCATATTCGTATCGGTTTCTTTCCCAGATGAGCTTCATATGGTGTAATCTCAATCGTTTCGTGGTATGATTCTTTAAGACAACTTTCAATAGTTTTCACATACCGTGACCACTTTGTATGTTGTTGGTTATTGATAAAAATTCTGAAGAAGTTACCAAGTTGCCGGTTAACGCGCTCTGCTAAGTTCGAACAAGGGTTACGTATTGCAGTGTATCTGGGCTGAATGTTTAAACTTTCCAAACCGCTAATCCATTGTTTAGCTGTGAATTGAGTACCGTTATCCGTTAACAAAGCTCTGGGTGTGCCGACTTCTTCACAATACTGACGTATCCTTTTCAGTGTTGCTGTGGTCGTTGCCCTTCGCAGAGTATACAGTTTTACATATTTAGTGAAGTTATCAATGATGACGAAAATATACTTGATTCCTCCTACCGAAGTCGGTAAAGGTCCATAAAAATCTCCGCTACATAACTCACCCTTATCCTTTGGTATAATCGGTCGTGTACCACCGAACAAATTTCTATTTTGCGTGTCCTTATATCGTTGACACATGTCGCACGTTCGTATATATGTATTTATCTTCTTAGCCAATTGGTCCATGGTGAAATGCTCCTGGATCATCTTGGTACATTTCTTTGATCCAAAGTGCCCATACATTTGGTAAATTTCGGCTATTACCTTGTCAGATATCCCTTTCGGTAAATATAACCTCCATCGTCCTTTCCATTTTCTGTATAACTTATTGTTGTAATATTTATAAAATTTATTTTAGTCGCTTTCGCCATCGCCGTTCTCTATCCTATCAATAATACATTTCAATTTCTCATCATTTATTTGGTATTTATTTATTTCTCTTAGCATTTTACTAACCTCTCTATTCATCTTAATTACAATGTGGTTCATCATATACTCGCAGCTGTCTTCAAATGTTTCTCCTTCCATCACATCTTCCGGGTTTCTACTTAACGTATCAGCTACAATATTTTCTTTGCCTTTAAAGTGTATAATATCAAATTTGTACTCCTGAATGGTTAATATCCATCGAGCAATCCTTGAATTATTTAAATGACACTTATTCATGAAGGTGAGTGCCTTATTATCGGTAATAATTGTCAACGGTTGCCCTAGTACATAGATACGAAATTTTTCCAAACATCTCACTATACACAGCAATTCCTTCTCAGTGGTATAATAATTTCGCTCTGCTCCCTTGAATGTTTTGAATAATCTCCCTCGTTATTTCTTTATTTCGTCTTCTTCTCAATTGCTTCATCCCTTGAGTTCTCGTCTACCCTTTTAAGCAGTGTCGTCGTATCGTCCACAATACTATCGACTATGTACAAAGTATTTCTAAGTAAACTCTGTGCTGGTCAATTCGTTACGCGTCCGTTCGAAACAAAGTAACACGCTTCACCCAATTCGCTACGGCTATACTTATTGTTCATGTAGAGCAAGGCGTATATCAGTTGTCTGTCAACCCATTTCTTTGAACGACTGTTGCTGCTACCGTACACATTCATCAATGCTGTGACAGCCAACACCTGCCCTTGCGTGTTCACAGCAATCACAAATTTTTCAAAAAAAATCTAGTGTTACAACCCCAAAGTTAGGATTAACGAATCTTATACAGTACAAGATCAACCTGAGTGACAATAAAGTAATACGACTGCACCCATACAAATTATCACCACCAAAAATGGAAATAATGAGAAATCAAATCAATAAATTGTTAGAACAACAAGTCATAGAACCTTCCACTTCACCGTATTCATCACCTGCGTTTTTAGTACCTAAAGGCACCGATAAACATAGATTAGTTGTGGACTATAGACAATTAAATAAAAGGATAGAATTCGAGTCCATACCACTCCCCGACATCCACAGCGCCTTCCATTACTTTACAAAAGCTAAAGTTTTCACCATAATGGATCTCAATCAGGCATTTCATCAAATACCACTATCGGAAGAATCCAAACGCCTAACCGCCTTCGCCGTCCCATTCAACCTGTACCAATTTACTAGAGTACCCTTTGGAATATCCCAAGGAAGTTCTGTATGTAGCCGATTGTTAGAGAAAATATTCCACGACATAAAATTTAAATTTGTATATCACTACCTAGATGACATAGTAATCTACAGCGAATCTATGGATCAACATCTTCATCATTTACGTGAAGTATTATCACGATTAAAGAAAGCCGGATTAACAGTAAACCCAAGTAAAGTAAATTTTGCCGTTAAAAAATTTTCATTTTTAGGTCACATAGTAAAGGCCGACGGAAAAGTAAGTATAGACCCCCCGTGCTATCAGAGAATTTTTACCACCACGGGATACGAAAGGAATAGCCCGATTTTTGGGAATGATAAATTACTTCCACAAGTATATCCCTCACCTAGCTGATATAGCAGCTCCGTTGAACGCATTAAGAAAAAAAGGAGCGAAATTTGAATGGACTCCACAACACCAATCTGCATTTGAAAAACTGAAAGAAAGCATAATATCACCCCCGGTGTTACAATTTGCTGATTTTACTAAACCATTTGTAGTACAGACAGACAGTTCAAGTGTAGCACTAGGAGCAGTAATATATCAGGAAGTAGATAATTCTAGATTACCGATCAGTTATACCTCACGAACTCTAACCGACCAGGAAAAGAAATTCTCCGCATACGAATTAGAATGTTTAGCTGTAGTATTCGCATTTGAGAAATTCAAACCCTTTTTAGAACATAAAGAATTTCTGTTAGAAACGGATAATCAAGCTTTATCTTGGTTATTAAATCACCCTAAACAGTTAGGTCGTATCGGACGATGGGTATTGAGATTAAATTGTTACAAGTTTAAGGTACAACACATTCGTGGCACCCAAAATGTAGTTGCCGATACACTGTCCCGTATGTTCCAGCCGCCTAATAAAATATCCGAAAATAAGGAAAGTGGTGAAACATCGATTATCAATACTCTAATTACTGAATTCCCCCTTGCATTTACTGATATAGCTCAGTATCAACAACAAGACCCGTATTTAAATACAATAATAGAACAGCTAGATAAAGGAAATAATTCAGAAAAATATACATTGAGTAAGAGAGTATTATGTTATAGAGTAGCTAATGGAAAATCCTTGAGAATAATTGCCCCGGATATTATTAAACCTATGCTTATGGAATACTACCACTCATCCACCATTGGAGCGCATATGGGAGTAAATAAAACGATACATCGCATTCGAAAAGAATATCATTGGGAAAATATGAACAGCGAGATAGCTAAATTCGTAAAACAGTGTATGTTGTGTGCACTGAGCAAGCCAGCGAGAAACAGCCACATAGGAAAATTAATCTCGGAGACTCCCACGACACCCTTTTGAAAAATTTACTTGGACTTTTCTGGCCCCTACCCACGTTCAAAATCAGGTAATACCATGCTACTCATTTGTGTAGACTCATTTACCAAATTCGTCTGGATGTATCCCATGCGACGAGCGTTAGCATCTACCACTGTGAAGATTTTGCAAGATAGATTATTTAAAGACATCACCAGTACTTACATCAGTACATCTAGTGTCAGATAACGGACCCCAGTTTAAGTCCAAATAATTCAAGGACATGTGTTTCAGACTAGGCATAGACCACATTACCGTTACAGAGTATCGTCCACAAGGTAATATTGCTGAAAGGTATTTGCGAAACCTAAAATCTGCTTTAATAGCCTACCATGCAAACGACCATACCTCTTGGGACCAGAACCTATCCTGGATACAATTTGCCTTCAACTCAGCATATCATGAAGGACATAAATCGACACCTTTTGATTTGATGTATAAATATAAACCGAATCACCCATTATCCTCAAAGTGGAAAATACATGAAATACATTAATTTCGTGGGGTCGAAGTTAGTGGTAAAAATATAAAAAAGATATGGAACGAAGCTCGCGCTAACTTAAGAGTGAACTTGAGAAAATCGCGAAAATATCACGAGCGGTATAGTAAAGAAGTAAAGTATCAAGTCGGAGACTTAGTGATGTACAAAACTCACCCTACGAGTAGTGCAGTTGATAAGACCACCTCCAAACTATCTTACCGATGGTGTGGCCCTTACAAAATGTACAGATACTTAACTCCCGTAACCGTAGCACTGTATGAACCCACTACGAATAAATATGTACGTACAAGTCATGTTTCCCAGTTAAAATATTATCACGGTAAGAAAAATGCTAGTGAGCAAGAAAATAAATGAAGTAGAAAAGGATAGATGTATTAAGACGTATATTTGCTATATTGTAATTGAGTCACTACTTAATTACCAAATCGTATAAATAGGAATGAGGCCTGATCAACCTTAGATCCTGTTCATCGAGATGTTCATCGAGAATAAGAAAATTGAGAAGTCAGCTGACACAGAATATAAGTAAAGTTACTTTACAATTACTTTACTAAAATGATTTGTCAACCGCAATTCAACGAAATCCTTGAAAGAAAAAAGGAAACACAGTAAGGATGTGAAACCTACTCTGTGAAGAGTAACTCCATAACAAGAGTACGAAAAAACTAAAGAAAAAACCGGTAGTAGTCTTAAGTAGTAGAATTAAGATGAATTTTGTGTATTTTATATATTTTATGACCTTTGAATTTTATGTATTTTAAGTATTAGTTAATAAGGTATTGTATTTCTTGCTAATAGTGAATAGTGAATTGAGAGTGATTCATGTACCTCATGAGGAAGTTGTTAAAAGAGAGAAAGGAATTTCACACAGAAATTCCGAGCATACTCCCAGTGCAATTCTGATCTATTTCCCCGTTGAAAACACATCGGTCCCTGACCCTGCGTCTTCTTTAAGTGGAGGAGTATGTGACGATTTAATAAGCCTAAATCCCACAAAAATAAAAAAAAAATGTATTATACTAATATTGGCGTTAATAAGGTACGAATGAACCCTTCTCCATGCCCCAACCCGGTAGTAACCTGCCGATTTGCCAAAGTAGCAGTTAATAAAATTAGATTTGAGAAACTAAATAAATCCGTAACTACCCCTAGTCACATAAAAGAGTAATCAAAGTAAAGAGCGATGTCATTAAGTTGTAAGCGAATTAAAGGAAAATAATTAATAATAAGTGAGAACTACTTTTACCCTGAGAAGCTACCCGCGCGCGGACAGCCTCTTCACCCCTATAGTTAGCCAGTTCAGTTGTATCTCAGACTCCGCTGCTGATACAGCGTACAAAAATATGTAGTCAATATAAAAACCTATAAACGAGGAGAAGCTTGTGTGAGATAGCCGGATGATGTAAAAATGTCGAAAATGACGTGAGTGTATGACAATGACATCTCTGTAACAAACTAACATCACCTAAATGTGATGTTAAACTTTTAACATGTAACTGTTAACCGTAAGTAATGTGTGCGGTACAACAATGTGAATACCAGTGAAAGTTACAACCCAAAACCTACCACAAGAATCTACAGGTCCAACAGACGACTCATCTTTAGAAATGACAGCAGATTTCACCAAAACACGATAGCCAGATCTCCAAGACACCCTGCACAACCGATAGAAGCGCCGATTCGCCGACGATGTTACACACAGATGACACGGAAGTTCAACTTCCGTGGTTCAGAACTTAACTTAAAATAATACATGATACACACTTAATTAACCAATGAAAGTAAAGTAAAACACGAAAGACTGACTTAATTACCATCAAATTGTAATTTCATGCTTAGTAATAATATGTGTTAAGTTTAAGGCTTTTATGAATATAACACGTTAAAGATAAATAAGCCCATGCTTCAGATGGCACGAAATAAAGATTATAATTTTAATATCATATACTGAAACTAACTACTCGGATCCGAGGGCAGTACAAGATATGTTAACTCATTAATAACTCTAATTCTATTTGTACCAGAGGTGCTAATGTTTTTATTTTTAATATACTCATTACTAAATTTCTTCGCAGATGTTAAAACATTATGTAATAAAGAGATGTCATGGTCCAAAAAGGTGAGTGAATAAATCTACAAACCCCTGTCAATATTCCTCAATTCACGGGATCCTATTTAACATTTGTTTACTTTCCAGTTATTTATGAGTTTGTTAAGATTATGGCAGCCTGTTTAATTGACCTGAGCCAATTAACCAGGTTCCCGATATTATAACGACGAGACGTTATACTGATTCTCTAGGTCTGGCTTCATTGATTTTTCATTGTACTTAAACGGTAATATAAATATTTCTTATTATTAAGTAATGAGGTTAATGTATTCGCCAGTATTAACTTCATATGATTACTATATGCATAAAATTGCGCGCGCGCGTGTGTGTGTGTGTGTGGTTTCGTAATTTTATTCATTACACTAGTTCAGTACCTGTATCGTCACCTATCGAATAATATGTTATACAATTTTGGGAATTAATTTATTGCTTTGGATACTCCAGCAGGTTCCTCTTGTCATTTATCGCTTGCAAGGTATCGATTGTTTCCATTGCTGTCTTGGTTTTGTTTTTGCATACTTTTACGCGTTTTGTTTTTCGTTTCGATTTTAGCGTACGTAATGCTTCAAAGTTCAAAGGACAGACGAAAATACAATCTATCAGTCTCTTGTGTACTATAAATACGATTCATGTTTAAATCTTGTTAGTTTTGTTATACAGAATCAACAAGTATTACATTCTATTCTATATAAATACATTTCAAACTACAATGTTCTCTTCGCCGAAAATAAAATACTTTGTTAAATAATAAACAGAAAACCCTTTGATTTTTTTCTTTTGTATAAAATCACTGTTCCTTTTATACAATCGAGCAAAATTACGTTAAAGGAACAAATTTTCCTCAATTACATGAGAAAGGTGTATCCATGGTTTCAATTCACTGCTTACATTTCCAGTTAAAGACTAAAAATAATTGTAAAGGAAACAATGATTTATTTTCTTTAAGTAGGAGACGTAATTACAGCTGTACAAAAAAAAGACCTTTCAAAACAAATTCATTGTTTCTCGTAGGTTTGACCAATAATAGTTATGATTCAGGAAAACGTTGCTAAAGCAACAAAAAAAAAACTTTAAGTAAACAGCCGTGAAATCAAACAGGCAGTGCAATACAATTAGGTATTACTATTAACGTAAAACAACAAAAAACCGATAAGCTGGTTCACTGGAGGTCATCTCTTCAATTACCTCCTTTCTTCAGATAATAACATTTCCCTTAACTGTTAACAAGGAAATGAATTTTAAAATATGAATAAAACATAAGAAAATGTAACCTGCCTTCACAAACGTAATGAAAATACGTACGTAATTTGCACTACGTCCCACGAGTGCCCAGAAACTGTGCTCCGTCTGCCGGTCACATCTCAAGGCTCACAGCCTGTTCTACCTTTAGTCCCGCCATTTTCTTCTGGGACTAGTTGTTTATCTTTTCCCATAGGTTCTATAATTTGTTACTCATACTCACTAGACTATCGTCATTTATTCTATCGATATGTTGTTTCCATTTCTTGAGCTCTGTCGAAGCCTATCATTCACACTACACTAGGTGTGAAAAAAAGTTAACAAGAATTTTGTTTTTTAATAAAATTATTTATTTAGTCATCAAAATTAATATTGTCTCCTTCAAAGTAGCCCCCATCAGACACAGTGCACTTATGCCAACGTTCTTCCCAGTACATAAAACGTTTGTGTTATTCTCGTTTTGGTACAGCTTTCAGTTCACTTAGAGATCTTGACTTTGTCTGTGGTCGGAAAACGTTGTCCTCTCGTTTTACGCTTCATTTTTGGGAACAAGAAAAAGTCGCATGGGGCCTTATATCTGGTGAATTGGATGGCTGCGCCATTACAACGATGTTATTTTTTGCCAAATACATGCGAATTAGTAATGAAGTGTGAATCGGTGCGTTATCGTGGTGTAAAATCCAAGAATTGTTAGCCCACAGTTCGGGTTGTTTTTCGGTTTATTTCACGCAACCGATGTAAGACTTCGACTGTATTACTGACTGTATGGCCCGACAGTAACAATTCGTTGTAAAAAAAATAAAACAATAAGGAGAACCTTCAGACGCGATCTCACAGAGCGTGCTTTTTCTGGTCTCGCCTCTTCAGGAAGATTCCATTTGGATGACTGAGCCTTTGTCATACACCCACGTATGCCGCGATTATGTAAATCTGGGACATCAACTACTTCAGCCAACATTTTCTCGGCGATGTTTCTTGATGCTGTTTTAGCTGAAAATTTAACAATTTTGGATAACAATTTTGCTGCTATACATTTCATGGCTAAACGTTAATAAAAATTACTTCGCATGACCCGTACGATATACTAATTTCCTCAGCCGGTTTTCTCATAGCGATTCGGTGATTACTGAGCACGATATCCTTAACTTTTCCACGTTTTCTTCAGTGGTTGATGCGGTACGACGTCCAATTCTCTAGTTGTCTTCAAGTTGGCCCTCTTGGAAACGTTTCTACCAGGTAAACCTGGTTGTCCTCGCCCCTCCATTCGTAGTTAAAACTTAAGAATGAGATGTACTACATTGCCGTCCAACGATAAAATACGGAGTTCGTTCCTCGACAATGGGAGAAGAAAAACAATAAAAGTTCTGGCCGCTAGCCTATTGCCTCTATCGAAACCCCTTGCAAGGTGCCCTAAACTGGAACACCGTAGGTAATGATCAATAGCATGCTAACGATCACCTTATCTAGTGTCGGGTCACAGCCGGTCTGGTAAGTATCGAGACAGTGACACAGACGAGGCGACGCTTGCTTGGCAACTATTTGGGCGTGTATACCAGGTAAGCCAACAATCTATGTACTTAACTTCTCCAAATCAGGGGAAGTAGGTTCTACTTATTCGCATACTGCCTCGCAGTTCCTTCCGGAGCTTGGAGACCGGCACTAAGGCACTACTGGTCTCCTTACAGCTGTTAGTTCAGCCAACGAAGATCGTATCGAGTTGAAGATGTAAGCGTGTGAGCGCTCTGTGGAAGCAGGTATAAACCACTGTCTATTTGGCAGACTGCATAGTTACCTGAAAACGCTTTTCGCACCAAGTTGTTCATATTCACGTGGTTTTTAAGAAATACTCAAGAAAATAAGAGTTTGTGTAAAGTATTCTGTACGAAATAAAAAATTAACAAGTCTGAGAGGCTGCGCCTATTTTCGCCACTGATCTTCGCGTAGCATTTGTAGAGTTGGCAAAAGAAGGGAAATTTCATGTGCTGTCAACTTTGTATAAAGAGATTGTCTGTAAGAACCGATGCTTCTATTATTTGGAAAACCATTTTTTGTCGTTGCTGGAAAGTGTAAAACTTTGCATCAATAGTTTATGTTTAAAACTTAACGACTTGGCGTTCAATTAAGGCACAAACAATTACGAATTACATCGAACTGTACGTAATTAGAGGTGTCCTATAAGAAATGTCGTCTTCTTTTTTCTGTCCCACTGAATTTCTCCGTACAATCAGTTTCATTTTGAACAGCTTCTCTTGCCACGATCGCTCCACATTGCCATACTATTTTCTTTTATTTATTTTTTTTTTAAGATAGCAAATTTAAATTTCTTCTGACAAAATCGTTCCTACCTTAGCCTATCCTGAAGTGTATATCGTAGGGTCCTTCTAAGAATCTCATCTGTGATGCCTACGTATATCTTCGTGTCGCCTTGTTACAGCCCACGACTCATTGGCCTACATCGCTACTGGAACACCCGTCGCTTTGTAGAGTTTTAAGCGCATTTTCATCAGCGGTTTATTCTTATATGTTTTATGAATCGCTCCACAGATGATCCTAAATTTCGATAACTTGAAAGAGATATAATTGTAAGACGTATCGTGTGTGTGTGTGTGTGTGTGTTTGCGCGCGCGCGCCCGCAAAATATTATATAGCATAAAGCAATACGTTTGCTTATAGCGTGTATGCTTCGTAGTTTCCAACTAGATGTTGGTGACGACGTAGTTCTTCCTTTATAACATGAAGATTTTGTAATGAAAGGCAGTGGGAAACGCGGAAGACGTACAAAGAATTGAGAGAGTGTCGTGAGGTGTTTCATTAAAGCCTGAAAAACAACGCGACGATTCATAATGATAATTTACTATTTCTTTCTGTCAGCAGGCTTTTCCTGTTGTACCTAGATAATGTAAAGAATTTAACAAAAATAGTAACAAGTATTTAAAAATATTTCAACGTAAATCAACGGGTCTGTGTTACTAATAGACACTATGTCAGGAATAACCTTAATTAAGCAGCGAAGAATTGAGATAAACTGATGTGAAATTTAACGGGGAGTGAACAACAATCAAGTCACCATTAATAATGTAACAATCAGCTGGTTCGGTATAGGTCACTTCCTCAATGTAACAATCAGCTGGTTCGGTATAGGTCACTTCCTCAATGTAACAATCAGCTGGTTCGGTATAGGTCACTTCCTCAATGTAACAATCAGCTGGTTCGGTATAGGTCACTTCCTCAATGTAACAATCAGCTGGTTCGGTATAGGTCACTTCCTCAATGTAACAATCAGCTGGTTCGGTATAGGTCACTTCCTCAATTATTACGATAACGTTTTCTCAGCTTTTGTTAACAACGGAATTAACTGTTACAAATACATGTTAACAAAATACAAAGCGTGTACGGTAATCACTTCTCACGTAATTATGACAACACGTAAAGCACATCCTTCGCGCAAACAAATTTAGTGCTGTTAATGAAACAAAGGGAGCGGCCTTGATGTAATTTAGTTCGCGTCACACCATGTGGGTTGGCTTGGCTGCTGTGTGTGGCTTTTGAACTACCGGTCCCATCGCGATGGTAAACCAGCGAGTGGCATACGTTCCTAGAAAAACCGTTTCTACCAAACCGCTCGAAAATGGTAGACAGTAGTCCTATATACACGTGAACACACTACCACGAGTACATGTAGAGAATAGACTGAGCTCGATGTGGGAGGATTAGTTCGCCGAAGATTTTAGTCTCATGGGTGTAGAGTTGCCAATTGCAATCTAAATGTAATAGCACATGTTCAACAGACGCTATTCCTCGAAGAGGAATGCCCTCGTAATTTACAAACTGAATGACAGAATCAAGCAGTACAGACAGGGTAGGACAGACCATGTGCAAAGAATGTACCAGGACAGACTACTGGAGCAACTGATGTTTATCGTCCCAGGAGAAACCGCAACATCAGAAGACAGAGTTAAATGTGGTCAGATCAATGGGTGAGTAACGGACTGTAACATCCAAGACTTAAACAAACGAAGTGTAATTTTGTGGTCTAAAACATTAGAATCTGCAGAAAATAGATTATTATAATTAATTATTACAAAATGATGAATTTGTATTGAGGTCAATGAATTCAATTCTAAATTCATTACTGTGACGTTGCAAAAATTAAAAACAGAATGTGAAAAGTGTCCACTTGTCTAAAGAAAAAGACAGCCTACAAATACTGGAAATAACCCATGAAATAACCGATATGAAATAAATAGGAATACCCATTATGAAATAACCTAAACATGAGTATTTTATGGAAACAAATCATTGTAGCCCCGTGTAACGATAAAGTACTTTCAACACCGGAGGGGCACTGAACTCCCATAATCCTCGCTAACCCCCCAAACTCTATCATCAACCTCGTAATGATAGGGTTGGGGTCGGAGAGAAAGAAAGAAAGATACGGCAGGTAGTAAAAAAAGCTCGGTCTCATAACAATCTGCGAAGACAAACAAGTGCGTGAGATTGAATAAGGGGTTCAGAAGAGCTTCAAATCGCGGTTACAATTCCGAAGGATTATAATCAGATGTGAATTCTCGTAGTTGATGTTAACGCCAAAAGGAAGTATAATCGCGTTAATAGGACTCGTCTAATCAGCGATACCGTCAGAACGTTGCCTAGCGACCGACGTCCTCATGGGAACGCTCGACGTTAAGGGGGCTCAGACGGAGCGGCCTACCCCAGACACGCTAATCAAAATAAAGAAAACTTGCTACTTACAAACCGTCTACTGAGGCACGTGAAGTACAGTTTCTAAATGTTTGTAATTAACGTCTGAACGGAAAAAGTCAGAAGTCAAGACGTAAACAGGCCGGAAAGAAGCCGTATAAAGCAGTATAAGCTTATGGCCGGTGTTTGTTGAGGTGTAGTTAAACATCCGGCTGCGCACTGATACCTGTAGTTAGTTTTGCAAGGCGTTTTGTTCGCCTCAAGGTCGATTCAATTCAACCCTGTCTACTTATTAACGGGATAATGCGCCAGTCGCCAGTACGCGGGCCTTAATCAGTAACTACGCGACACCTCTCTCTCCCTCCTCGTAACTATACTTCGTTAAATCGCAAATTGATTTCTCTGATGTGGTGTTAACTGAACCACGAGCGTACCAACATACACGGCGGAAACATAGAGGACGTTACTTCTTTACATTTCTCCCTAGAGCGCAATAGGAATTACCCCCCCCCCCCCCAGTGGCGTATTTAGAATCTGGCTTTGGGAGGGAAGGAAGGGTCAGGGTTGAGTCGGCTTCATACAAAAAAAAACCAAGTTAAAACTAACCAACAGTAGCTGTTTTTAAAGTGGCTGAAAAAACGATGAATGTTAACGTCCATAAATCAGTCCCATTAAAGTAATGTTAATCCCAAACTATGAATGTTAACCTCCATAAATCAGTCCCATTAAAGTCCCAGTAAAGTTTTCTTTTCATTTAATTTTCATATTGTTAAATTGTTTTCTAACAAAAATTATTACTGCTGCAAACACAATGCTACTATGTTACAAACATAACATTACTATGTTATGCAAATTGCGGCGTCCTACGTGGACGACAAAAAATCGCACGTAACTGCGATCGTGCGATTTTTTCGCAATAAAAGATTTCAAACAAATGCAAACATATGGATATGTCCTACGTGGACAACGCAGCCATGTGCGGCGGTCGCAGTGTCGTGCGTGCGACTTTCAGTCAGACCAGAGACATCGGTGTGAGTGCGTCATCATGTCTGTGGAAATGTTAATATCAGAAGTGCACAAGCATCCTAGCTTATGGAATTTACATTACACACAGTACCAGAACCTAACCTAACCTATTTATAACAGTATGCAACTTTTTAATTCTGCCTGTACCAGGTAACTTTTAATAAATTATTATAGACACCAATTATTAAATGTCATTTAGTAAATATCAAGATTCAATAATAAATCTTTAACTAATTACCTGATAGTGACGATCAAACGTTCTTCAACAGAAATTGATCGCTGAAAATTGGTAACTTGTAACGAAAAATCACTTTTTATTATACTCACAATGTAGTCAAAAGTATCAACAGACATTCTTATACAGTATAATGCTGGAATAGTTCTGGATAAGCTCTTAGTTTTCCAGACAGGTGATGAAACTCGCCAAACTCTAATTTCTCCGTATGCCCTTCGAACCCCTTGATTTTCTTAAGTACGCATACGTAAGTACTGAACTGTCCAGCAACAACAGCTTACGTCGTTTCTTGGCGGAGAGCATGGTAGCAACTGAGCTAAAATCGTTGCGAGGAGAGTGTCTACGTAGACACAAGTTTTTCCCCGCGGGAGACGTTGAGAAGAAATCGCACGATCGCACTTGCGTGCGATTTTTTGTCGTCCACGTAGGACGCCGAAAGACTATCGGCTACACTGATCACGAAAGACAAAATAGCGACTCACTTTTCTCTACCTGCGCCAGCTGTCGCCTCCCGTGCGAGCTAATGAATATTTATGGAAGTTCAGAAATGTAATAAACATTGTCAAAAAATCGGTAACACAATAAAAATACACGTTATTGAAACATTGTTTACAAGATACTTATTGAATCAAATGATTTTCCTATTTCATACGTACACACTAATGCTGTATAATAAACCTGTTTGTACATTTAAAAAAAAGAGTCACTACTATATTAACGTACACTGCTGAAAAATAATAGAACAGCCTAAAAATTAGGAGATTAACAACATTCATCAACTTTTTATTGTGGCCCTCTGTGGGAGGGGTCCGGTCCCGTTCGTCCATCCCCCGTAAATGCGTCCCTGTTCCCCGTGTGGAAAGAATTCGTTAAAATTCATTTCTATCCTCCCATAACCAAACTGTAACATCCGTCACTGTGTCGGACTATTGTTGCAACGAAGTCGCATTACTGTTGTTCTCGTTTATCCGATTTTTTCTTCGTATCTGTTTCGACGCTTCCTTCGTGTGTTGTTTCTCCTAAACACTGTACTCCGTCGGACACAAAACCACTAACTTTCAATTCTTGAGGAATTGCTTTCAATATCAGGAACAAAAAACAATTATAGACGGTTTTACTACAGCAATTGATGATCTTCGATTACAAGTCGACGCAAAGAAAAAAAAAGGATAAAACAAACGAGTCATATTTATTAACTATGTGTAAACAAAAACCGCGATAAACAACGTACATAGAAGATGCGCTAACCAGTACATCAAAGTCTGACAGCCGAAAAAACTCGTTTATGGCGAACATAAACTGACCGATGAGAAAAAGAACAAAGAACGTTTTCAATTGATGTATACAAACAGAGGAGAAAACAACAAATATGCGCGCATACAGAGAGATAATAAAAATTCTGTTAAACAATATTTGTTAATGATAGGTTCACAAATAAACTTGAAAGGCCAGACGGCGGTAAACATAATTCAGAAGGCCATGAACAGCTGACACCGTGTTTACCGTGTCCATCAAACAGCAATCTATTTATCTGTCAATTTAAGTACAAGCGCAAACTTATTTGCAATGCAAACATTTTTGTGCAAATTCTGATGTGCTAAAATCACTTTATTTATTTATAAGTATGCACCCATATTTATATTATACATTATTATTTGTTCCCACGCAATTTATTTCTATTTATGCGTTTAATGCTAGTCTAATTTTTTACTGTTTACAGACAGTAATTCATTAATCTGCTGATTTCTCTAGTACTGTTCTATAACCACAGCTTAAGCCGTAATTGTGACTTGCCGTTTTTTATATTTCTATATGGACCAACACTCTACATGAACAGACACAATTTAAGTCACATATCTATTTGAACACACTACACAGCAGCGATCTGTGAATCACTTCAAACAACGGCGCTAACTCCAAAAACGGAACTGACAGCGCTCCTAGCGGCAGCCTCTGACGAAGTTCACATTGAGCGAAAGTTGGTTAAGACAAGAGTAATTTTTTTTAAGGAAAACGTCTTACACCGTGGGTCCGGTGTGAGGGGAACCTATGCGAAAGTCAATGTTACGATTTTGTGTGTACCAGACAAACTTTAATATCTTTAAAACTATAACGCATATTTAAATATGCAATACACGATTCAAAAGAGCGAGGATGAAAGAATGTCACGCAATATTAACCTTCAGCGCGTGACGTCACACAACATTACAAGATGGCGTCAGAGTGGAAAATCTTCGGATCACTGCACGGAAAAATTAGTACAGCTCGGGAATGCGTACGCGTAGGACGTTATTTAAGGCGACTTTTATAAAGCGCCAGGAGTACTATAAAATAAAACATAAATAGTGATAATAGTGAAAGAGCTTAATAAATAATACAGTGACAAAGTGTTGATCAAGGATAAGTTTTCCTTAAAATTTCAAAAATGTCAAAATATCTTCACATCAAGAAGGTAAATGACTATCGTAAACGCTTACAAAGTAATAGAAGAATAATGAGGAATCTAAAAAGGCCCCTATGACAGCAGCAGAACGAATGCGGAGGATGAGGCAGCGTTGAAAAGTCGAGGCGAGCACCAGCTGCGCAGACGCCGCAACACCTAACGCCAGTTCACAAACAACGAATGTCGACAGTGAGATAGAACTGATGGAATGCTACGACAGTAGATGAGACGTTTGAGAATCGATATTTAGCGTTTATAACCCTTTGGCGTCTGGCGATGGGTTCATTCCTTTTTTACGAAACCTAGAAACACCCCGTCTCAGCAACACCGCCAGGGTAAGACGGTTTCCGCCAAAAACCACATCGGTAGTCATCCCGACAGTACCTACCCCCCTTTTTTTTTAATTGTATCTAATGTATCGGTGTTCCGTGCCGGAGAAGTGTATACAAACCGTTACTGATACTCGGACAGTCCGTGGACAACATAATGCAAGGATCAGCCGTTTGTCCCTCCACACTGTAAATCGATTATAAACGCAAGCAGAGGTCAATGCCCGTTGCACGGAAATATACACCGATCGGTTCTCTCGGTGTCCCACTTGCCACCAGATCTGTAGTTCCCGATCAAATCAACCGAGTGACTACTGTGACAACACATTCACTATCACACTACGTTTTGTGCCTGTAGTAGCAACGTATACAAGTCAGTAAGACTCTAGCCCCCCAACAGTGAATAAATTAAGCCGGTCACGCACTAACCATCGCCGCTGTCCAGCATGCCGGACGTCGGTAATGGATGTGCGCACCATACTGTCGTGCAACTCGTCCAGCGTGCCAGACGTTCTCGTTGATAGGATACGTCCCACAGACATCTATTTAATTTATATTTTTCGATAAATTATGATGTTATTTCACGGCCCATTATGAATTGTAATTAAAACAAATTAATAATAACAATATTAAAAATAATAACTGCTAATGATATTTGAATGTATTATGTAAACGAAGAATAAACTAAACTAACTATTAAACTGAAATTTTATCTGAATCATTACTTATTAAATATAAACTAAAGAATGAATGTAAGTAAAATTAAACAGTAAACATTTATTAAACGAATGTGCTCTAAAAACATGTACTGTACTTGCTCGAAAATGACGATTTGATAGACAGCAAGTGTAGGCATGATCAAACATGCACGATGCACGATTCCTTGACATCCGTCAACACTATACACAATCCATCCGCACGTCGTGCGGCTTGAGCTGATGGTCTTGCTGGACTCATTGTTCGTCGTGGACATCCTTCAAAAAATACACGACGTGCGGATGGATGTCAAAGCTACGCACTGTCGTTTTTGACTTGCTGTCCGTCATGACGTCCAGCGGGGATGGTTAGTGCATAGCCGGCTTTAGGCAGTTTTTCCATTCACTTTAACTTCGAACAACGAGAGAAAAATCCCCGACTTTAATAACGGAGATACGAACCTGAAGCGGTGTAGATTACTAAAGTACCGAGTTTCTTAGCTAAAATGGATTTGTGGTGTTGGTCTGTGCCAGTTTCTCTTAGCCGCGACTATGCAAACGTGACTGCAAGGTTATCAATTAGCAACAACCACATTCGACAGTGTTTGTCCACGTGCCTATCAGCTCTACATGCTACCCATATCACACACGGTAAAACTCAATGGCGGTTTGAAAATCTATTTACATTACATCTTCGCATAAAGTACGATGTTTCCCTTCTTTCGACTCATGACTAAAGCTGTTATTTTAGAATCAATATTCGTAAACTGGTTAAATCCTACCACATTAGCATTTTCTACCGATTACCAGTGTCATTAAACATTCATTTTGCTCTGAACTGAGTTCTGACGTCATTTGTCATTATTACAACGAAGTGCGCAACACTTCATTAACTATTATAGTTGTTTCGAGACAGGGCCGGGGCAGTTACACTGAGGCAATGTACGTAGTTACGCTTCGCTACATCTTTCACGCGATCAAGTCAGCACTGTTTACGTCCGGCCTTCACATTTGCGGAGGTCGACGTCAGAGGACGGCGTATTCAATCAGGCATATGATGGTTCAACACTTTCGCCACTCACTTCTTGAATACTAGTAACGACCTATAATCTCAGTAACACCTCAAAATAACACTGTACATCATTATTAGATTATTTTTTCGCGTTATAGTAAATACAACAGAGCCGCAGAATCTTCCATTCGAAACTGCACATTGTTACTACGGCTTCTTTGGCATTTTGTGTTTACTTTAAACTATAAGCCTACTGTTACAATAACTCTTCGTGTTTGAATATCCAAACTAATCGAAAATTCGGTATATCCTGGTCCTAATTAACTAAGACCCTACTAACATAAGATTGTGTGTGTGTGTGTGTGCACACGCGTACAGGGAGCACCGTACTTCTCAATATAGATAGCACTGATCGGAAGAGACAGGTGTTGACAGCTCTGGCTCCTGTCCAGCGGACAAGTAAGCACAGCTGTTAATTGCTTAATTTTACAATATCACGAACACACACACACACACACACACACACACACACACACGCACATGAGAGGGAGGAAAATCATCGGCATTGGCCTAGAAACTGTCGGAGGATACCGCAGATCGTGTTTGTTGTACATTTGGCCGGTTTGTTTAATAACACATTCGTCTGTTTTACGAGTACCGCTTGCTAATTTAAGACAAGTTTAATTATACTCTTCACTAAACCTGATTTTCCTGTTTCCCGATTTGAATCACACACTCTCTGTTTACTTGTCTCTCTCTCTCTCTCTCTCTCTCTCTCTCTCTCTCTCTCTCTCTCTCTCTCTCTCTCTCTCTCTCTCTCTCTCTCTCTCTCCTCCTCCTCCTCCTCCTCCTCCTCCTCCTCCTCCTCCTCCTCCTCCTCCTCTCAATCACTCATGTTAGATGGCATATAAAATGTGACAGGATATTACGTAGCACGTAAAACACTCATTCCGTAAATTAGGCCCTAGTTGACCTGTCCCGGAACCCATCTTCTGCTCAGTCTACCAACTTCCAACATAGGGAGTTAAGAAGTACACCTGGACAAGAAGAGAAGCGAAGTATTTAGACAAAACTAAAACTCTAATTTTTGTAAAAGAAGATTAACGACAATAAGAGGAATATGTAAAATCTTAGTGCATTATTTTGCTCTGCGCTAAATTACATAAAAGTGATGCCACGATTACACCCTTCGTAAATCGTATTATTTTGTAACAATATTTTAAAGAGTATCGATTCCCACTTGATGGCACGATTTGAAGACAAGAAATATAACCAGTGAATTCGAAAAACAGATTACCTGAGGAGAAGCTCAAGAACATCGAGACTACGGCAAACGGTACAAAACTTCACTTAACATCACTAGTTTGGACAGCTGTTATGAACGCCGGAAGAACGATGGCCAAAGAAATTTTCTTCATGAAAACCATCGGGAAAAGAAACAGCTTGGTAGATCTCGCGATGGAACAACAGACTATTATGATAGAAAGATAGATATGGCCAAGAGGGGACTCTCTCACTCATAAAGAAAACTCGCGTATAATTAAATACGAGAAAAGTTGAAAATGGAAACGCGTATTTCCATGTGTCATGGAACGTTTTGATTTTAGTGACATAAAGGAACAGGCATGAATAAAACGTTATTAGTTTAAATGGAGGGACGCTTGACACGGAGTGACCTCAATATTATGAAACATTAACGTGTTTACCCGTTCTAACACGAACAGCCAGAGAAAATGACAAAATACTAGATCAGGATGTAGTCGAACACGTATCGGCAATAAAGTGTTAAACGCGGACGACGACATCAATATTCCAAACGCGAAACGCTCCGGGCTGTATGGATAAAGAAGAAGAAGAATAACAAAACAACGGCTTCGGCACACAAAACACGTGATAAATTGAGTTCATAATAAATACAAAAACTTGATTTATTGTCGCTGTATTGACACCCGCCATACTGCCGTTCACTTTCCCCAGCTCAGTGCCATCTATATCCATCCGGCATCCTTTTCTCCGAGACAAGTCATTAATTTTTGAAAGTTTCTAAAGAACGCTGCACAGGCGCACAAGCTCAGTACGTTTTCGCGTAGTTATTACACAAACTACCACAAATTTTGTAGAATTTTGCGTTGTCTTTTATAATTACTATTCAGATAATAACGATAATGATGGTTAAAAACAATGGAGTGCATGTTACTTTCATAAGTGGTGTAGTGCCGGAGATTCCTAAGCGTGGAAGACAGAATACAGTTGTCTTCTTCTTTCCTTTAGTATAACTGTCGTACGACAGGTTTCAACTGGCTACCCTCAGTTATTCCCGGTCCAGTGCATATGTCTTCATCTGACCAAAGCTTCTTCCGTTTCTTACCTCTATTCTTCCCCGTCCTCTCTTCCCTTCCACCTTTCCCTCTATAGTCCTTAGCTGCAGATAGTTTATACGCAATATATGCCCCAACAAAGATGTTATTCTTTTTTTTTAAATAACTTTCAGCAGTTTTCTTTCCTCTATTGTTCGCGTTAGTTCGTCGTAGTTTCTTACTCTATCAGTCAAGTTCACCTTAATAATTGTTCCCCATAACCCCATTTCGAAGCTCTATAGGTATCTTTCTTCTTCCTTTTTGATGGGCTATGTTTCACTGCCATATAAAATCATACTCCACACAAAACATTTAACAAACCACTTTCACATCTCAATTGGAATCTTTCTTGCTGTCAACAATACTTTAACCTTTTTTCAAAAGCTCTCTTATCCAGAGATATCCCTCTTCTGATTACCTTCCATTCCATGTCACCATACTCCCCAAATGCTTAAATGAGTTCACTTGCTCCACAGTTTTTCCTTCCAAGCATGTCTTAACGAAACCTTCAGTCTTGCTAATTCTCGTAACTTTAGTTTTCCAGACATTTGCCTCTATTCTTACAATACTCCCCTCCCCATCATAAATTGTAGCTTTTGTGATTCCGTCAACACCTATTGATCACCTGCGCATTTAATATTACAACTTACAAACTTCATATTACAAATCGTCTCTGTAAATTAAGTTTAGCTATTGAACAGCGCTGGTGACAAAGAGCGCCCTTGTATAACGCCTCCATATGTTCCATTTACGTTTATGTTTAGTGGGAAACAAAATAGTATTTTGTAAGTAAAAGTAATATTGATCCACGGTATCTATAGGTATGTTTCTTCTTCCTTTTTGATGAGCTATGTTTCACTGCCATATAAAATCATACTCCACACTGAATGCAGTATTGTTATATTAGTAGTATTATAAATTGTGTGAATCTAATAAACTATAGGTTACAATTGTACACACCTTCATCTTCATCTTAACTTAAAGGCTGATGCTCGCAGCCTGTTCCATTCTTCAAGGAAACCATCTCTTCTTTGGCCTACCAAATCTCTTACAATGCACGATCAGCTCAATCAGCTTGCTATCATCGATTCTATTTATGTACTACAGCCGAATGTTTTTACATTGTTAAACGCTTTGAAAACAGAAAATGTATCTGCGGTCCAGACGCAGTCTGCATAAAGAGAGTACCTCTGAAGTGAGTAGGGGATACCCATAACTTCAATAGAACGGTTTGGCGTGGAGTAGTCTTCGACCACGGCCCATCACAGGGTTGAAGGGATTAAAATCTCACCGGGAACGTTAAGTTGATAAACATGACAGGCACTAATATGGTTTCACCAAATATGCACCGTGGTCAGAGGACAGGGCCCCGGTAGCAGAGTTATGCCGTTATTGATAAAGAATTACTTTCCAACAGGCTAGAGACAGACAGTTATAGGCAGCATTAACGTTTTATATTAAGCCGTGGTAACTGTGGCTCTGCGGAGAGGAAGAATAAAGAAAGCCCCTATAGGGAAAATCGGATTTGTTAGGAAGCCAAAGGGTGGTTACGTCATCGCCCAAATATCTATATGTTGTAATTAAACGATTACTATGAGTGTGGAAAGCCTCACGTTTGAGCGCCAATTTGTAATTAAACGTGTACCTTCGTATTAATAATGTTAATATGTAATAAAAACTGTGTTGTTTAATAAAAACGTTTGCTCTAGGTGTATCTGTTTTTGTCAGTTGATACTACTGGTTGCGTGTTTATTCCTCGTATATGTGTTAATTCTACTTAATTATAATTTCATTTTATGGATGAATCTTCTTTATCGGTTAATTCTAGAATTAACTGAAGAGAATTCTTCAGTTCGTCTGCTTCAATATTTGAATGTAGCGGTTATATCGTCCCACAACAATTTCTTAATGAATACGTTCGATTTCCATCTCAAACGTATTCGTTGAGGTTAATTTCGGTTTCGTAATTTTTGTTATTTTTACAACTCGCAGACGTCTTCTTGATCTTCGTGCGTATAGAGCGAATCCTAATTATACTTTACGTTCGAGAAATAAAACACATGGAAATGATATTGGTAATAATAATGTTTAATCTTTAAAATTTGTATTCAGGTTTAGTAAAAACTGTTATTTCGATATTAACATTAGCAATGATCGATTCTTATCTCAGGGTCATTTGTCAAATGAATTAAGTATATAAAAGTGAATTCTTTTTGCTGCTACGCAAGGTTCAATTAATTAATAAAAAACAAATAAAGAGTACATTACAATGGAAATAGATTAATACTTATTATCTAACATAATATTATAAATAACTATTAATGTTTGAACAGTATGGCCGGTGATATTTCGTTTCGTTATGTGCGCAATGCATGCTGGTTGTTGAGTGACGTCATAATTATGGCCGACGATTGACCAGCTAGTTAGTGTAAGTTGGTTCCCAACGTATATTAATAAAATATTGTCACTTAGTGTTCACTATTCTGTTCTTTTTTTCTTTTATAAAATGTTTTATCATTTACTAATGTGGTGTGAGTTGTTGGTGTTGCCGGTGATTATTCGTATTTGGATTACAAGCATTGGTTGGTTAAATTTTTGTAGAATACATACAGTTCTTTAGTTAATTTTAAATTAGGCTTCCTTCTTGTTAATCACTTTATATTTTCGTTAACTTCACTGGTAGTCGTTCATGTTGGGTTAGATGACTTATTGTACTGACTTCATGATTTTTCTGTTTGGTAATTCATTCTTCTGAGTTTGGTTCCCTGTTTAAAAATTTCTTACATAATATTTTTTTTTATCCGCACTCCTCAACCGTATTCAATCGTAGTTAACAATCAAGTGTTCCAATTTCTTCTTTTTTTCACAGAAACTGACCAAAATTTCTTGGATTCGTATTGGCCCATGGTGCAAAGTTCAACTGTTACATTACCATGATCATTAAAATACATTACATTTTATATTTTGCCTTCAAATTACCTTTTTATCATAACACAATAATATTTAATACAATTTATATATGGTTAATTCAAATAAAATTATAAATCATTTGATACCAAACATGGCCTGGTTTGGTCATGTAAAAACTAGTATCTTGTGGATTTTACATTTATTTTACTAAACAATTTAGAATGATGGATGACAGTTCACTATGACCCTTTGATACAATATTAATTTAACTTGATCTGCTAGTAACAAGAACTTTTTATAATGTAAAACAGAACTCTTAACTATACTCCTTATCTTAATAATTATAACTTACTACATTTAACTGGTTACACACTGCTAAACAATTGTCTGTGTGTTATTTTCTAAATCACTAGTGTCAATTATGATTGATTGAACATCACTTCTCAATACTAAATAACACCACACCTTTCAACTATAGTCTATGTGATTATTATTATGTCACCTTTTATGTGTTTGTTTTCACTTATGTCACTATAGGGTTTTGTGCCCCTTTGGTCACCTTATTTTACAAAAAGAAAGATTTTTATTGGCCTATTTAGTCCTATAGGTAATACACATTTTATACTATGAAGTGGCTGTAGTCTTTATTATTTTGGTTATTGTTTATTTATTTGCTGCTTGTTTACACCTTTACTTTTTACTGATTTACTGCACTATCTAACTGGGTAATGTCTGGTTATTATTTGTTAGTCATAGTCAGGTCAATGGTTGGTGTTGTTGAGTTAATTTTGGTCCATTCATTATCTTCAATTTTGGGGTTTTCGGTTTATTAGCTGGTGATCATAATGCTTGGTTCTATTCCTGAATGAGTTTTCACAGTTTATTATTTATAATTAGTCATACAGTTTTCTGTTTCGTTACAATGTAGGCCGATAATCTTTGGTGGAGAATTTAATGTGCTCACGCTCTCTGTATTATTAACTAGATATCACAAATAATTTGACAAAATTAATATCTGTCAACACCCGTTACAAATGTTTGGACAGCCTTCAAAAAGTGTATAAGCTATGTTTGCAAAAACTTACATATTGTTATCAGTTAAGTATATTTGTGAAAAGTATTAAGTAAAGGATTATAGATATCTACGGAACCATACATAAACTTAAAGCTAGGATTAAATTTGTAATTAGAAATAATTTATATGACCGGTGCAGTGTACGGAATTGTTTGTGTTTACTATATTCATAATAATATAATGTTATAAATAACAACTGTTATTTTACTAAACAAATTGAGCAGTCGGTGGTTTTTGTAATTTTTCCTTTGACTAAGCTTATTAACTTTTTAAGGTACGGCAAAACCGGGAATGATATACGGTCACCTGGTGGTCGTGTTTCCTGGCTAACGCTGAGAATCGTACACACCAAGAACTACACTCGGACAGCTTTAACAAAATATAATTATTTCCATTTTATCTAATGACAAATGTATTTCGTCCAAGTAGCGAGCGAGTTATGCAGCTGAGGGAGCTCACTACTCACTATTGTTCATCATTCCGTCGCCCGTCATATCTCTTACAATGCACGATCAGCTCAATCAGCTTGCTAACACCAGTTCTATTTATGTACTACAGCCGATTTTCTCAACATTATTTAACTATTTGAAGACAGAAAATATATCTACGGTCCAGACCCAGTATGCATAAAGAGAGTACCTCTGAAATGAACAGGAGAACTAAACGGAATGTGACTAAAGAGAATTTTAACCGTAATTCGACGTAGTCTTTACTTTGAGAACGTTTTAATTTTATAAGCATCACGGGCCAAGAATGGATGTTAGTTTTTTTTTTAATTTTAAAAGTCTGTGTGGGGCATCAAACTATACGGATTTAATTCATAATACTAATTCAGTATCTTTAATAATAAAACAAATAATATCTGTGAACGCCCTTGCAAATTTTGGCAATTGTTACAATGATAATAATAATAATAACAACAACAACAACAATGATTTGTATTATCAATCTATGTTTTACTTCCATTGATGAAACATTTTATATGATTCCAAACGGTACCCAACCGTTTTGTTATACAATAACAATTCCGCTATTGCTACGCAGTACTGCTGTATAAATGAACACGTCTCATTTGGATCGCGAAAAACGTTAACACTATTGTTACGTTGCGTCTGAATACATTGTGGAATCCTATGCTATAGCGGCAACAGTTAACTACAGCAGTGTTGTCTCTGTATGTCAATATGGAGAAGGTAGAGCAGCACAAAAATGCCTGCGTCCAAAATTGGATCTGTAAAGGCTGAAGAAGAATAACTTGATAAGCATAGACATATTACTGTTAAAACTTTAGCCTAATCAGAGAAGGTTGAAATTTTTTTAATTTACAAATGTATTAGCGAGTTGCATGCTGTGAGAAAATAACGTAATCTGTGCCCCCCCCCCCCCGTCAGCACACGAAATCTGCAAACGCCCAGTGTGACCATTCGAGGGAAATCTGACGCATCAACCCGAGGACTTCAAATAGAATTTCTTATTTCAAACCAGGTTTCGTCATATTAGTAGTTATTCGGAAATTAAAGTTTACTCTTTAATTATTATTATTCTGGCTGTACAATGTTTACACATTTTCCGGAACCAAAGATTACAGAAGTGACTGAATTCTCATTTTCCACTGCTGCTTGTCCATCCAAAGATCTTCAACTTCTCGTTCTCTCAATATAGTCTGAATTTCTTCTATCCAGTGGATAGGTGGTCTTCCTCTTTTCCTTCTTCTTGGTGGGGTCCATTCCATAACTCTCCTTGGCAGCCTATCCTGTGTCATTCTTTTCGTGTGTCCATACCATTGTAATTTTTTTGTTTGGATGAAATCAACAATTGAATTTTTCACATTCATTCTGTCCTTAATGACTTCATTTATAATTTTCTCATGTCTGGATACTCTTGCCGAACGTCTCCAAAAGTCCATCTCTGCTGTCATTAATTTTGTTCTTGTGTTTATTAGTAGCCCAAACTTCTGAGCCGTAAGTCATGATACTTCTAACAATGGTTTTAAATATTTTGGTTTTAGTGTCTGTTGTAATTTGCTTATCCCACAGGATTTCACTTTTAATGTAGATATAGCCATCTTTCCCAAAATAATTCTGGATTGTATTTCTTTGTCTTGCTTCCCGCTGGCCGTAATTTTCAATCCTAAATACTTATATTCCTCTGTATATGAAATATTCCCCATATCTTCCTCCAATATCAAGTCTTGATGAAGGTCACCTATTGCCATGCATTTTGTTTTATTCATATTTACCTTCAGTCCCCATTTCTGATAGTCTTGTATCAATTTTCTTGTCATGTACTCTATGTCTTCAAAATCTTGAGCCAAAAGTAATTGGTCATCAGCAAACTGTAATAAATAAACTGTATCACCATCAAGTGGAATTCCCATGTTCCTGCACATTTTTGTCCAAGTCTCCATTGCTTTCTCCGTATACATTTTGAAAAGCGTGGGTGAGAGACAACATCTCTGGTGTAAACCTTTCGTCACTTGAAACCCTGGCGACAAATTCTTTCCTATTTTACCCTCGATATTGAATTGTTACAGAAATTTTGTATAGCTTTTATGATACTAGTTGATCTTAAAGTTGTGCACAGATTGGCTAACGGTAAATTGTCATAGGCTTTTTCAATGTCAATAAAAACTAAATAAAGAGGTTGTGATCGAACCGTTTTCTTATCAATTATTTGCTGTAAGGAGAAAATATGATCTATAGTTGATCTGCCAACTCTGAAACCTGCTTGTTCTTCAGCCTCCATTTTCTTATACTCAGCTTCTAAAAAATGTTTAAGCACTCTTTCATAAAGCCTACTTAGTATGTTAGTAACTGTTATGCCTCTATAATTTTTGCAATCATCTTTGCTTCCCTTCTTGTGTATTGTAGAAATGTATACCATCTTCCAATCTGATGGTACTTATTCTCCATTCAGACATTTTTCAAAAAGATTTCTTAATAATTCATATACTTCATTTGTATCATATTTAAATGCTCAAGTACATGTGACATGATCCCGCCCATGCTAACAAGCCGAAGTACAATTTGTATAAAACTTCACATAGAGAAATTAATAAGAAGGAGACTGGAAGGAGGGAGGACGTTATGAAGAATGACAGCGCAATATTGATAGCAGTTAGTAGAAACAGTGAGAAAATATGGTGTGATAAAGTACGCGGAAGAAACGCCAGCAAGAATAGTCTCGTGATAAATCTAAACCTCGCCCCACAGAGTGGTAATAAGCATAAATCGCGAAGTTGGGTTGTAACAATCGATAACAGCACCAACAGCATTATGTTAGACATCCAGGCACACAAACTTGACAGTTACAAACCGCACGAGATATGGTTTTTTACATAAATTAAGTGGAAAATGTCAGAGTTAAGTTTCAAGCGTGTAAACTGGGTTTTGATCACAAAACTGTAGTTCTGTCAAGCGATATCTTTACAGCCCTCTAAGTTAATATAAAGGATATTTGTAATTGTTTTCTCTCTCAACCAACCACCAATTTGTCTCAATTAAAATTTCATCACCATTACCACCATGACCGCACCATTATCATCCTCATCGTCATCATCATCACTGTCGTCGTCATCTCAGAGTGGTCCGGTTTACATGCTCCGGTGTTTTACAGTTTCACTTCTGTATCTTCCAGCTGGTCATATCCAAAAATCCATTTCGGATGCTCTCAGTGTTTTTCTGCATTATCTTCTTTCAGTGGCTGTACCACTGAACTATAGGGATATCACACTTGTTCTACTTTGCCATTAGTTTGCTTATTGTTTTCCTCTATGATGTTATCATCCGACAACGATGTTTACTCCCAGGCCGCAATATCCTCAAAGTTCTATACTGTGAAACTCCACCCATAAACAATTACACCCATGCACTCCTCCTAAAATACCGTCGTCCTCGCCGGAATCGTACATAAACCACACCGCCAATAAATCAGGAGCCCTAGACTCCGTCCACTGCAGATTCCATCAACAGACCAACCAGAAACATACAAAGACATAACTTCCTCATAAACCGCCTGCTGGCACCTGTGAATACACCATCTGAAAACAACAGGTAATCAAAACAAAACTAATCTATCGCTAACCTCAACTTCTGTACACCCCATTCTATCTCCCGACCTCAACCCCCCCCCCATTAACAAGTCCTCCACCGTTCCCTTGGCGCCACATTGACGTTCTCTTCCAATTTCTCGTCCTTCGCTGCTCGACCATTCCACTCTAACACTACCGTTTGACACTAATGGACTAATAAACACCCATAACCCATCCACACTACACACATGCACAATTACTTCCACTCTCCAATCTTGTATTCTTTGTGCTTTCCCCTTCTCAACGGCCGGTCTCCACAACTCTCTTCACCGGCTGAAGCGGGCTAAACACCTGACCAAAACAGCGTGAATTTGTCCAACGGGACAAACCTCAAATAGCACTAAAAAAAAAATAACTCTGCTTTAACTTTGCTCTATCTCCTAACAGGCCTACTTAATACGGTCGCTGCAGTCCTCCAATATAGGCGTACATAGTTTCGGTTTATTCTACGAGGGTCAGTTGAAAAGTTCGCGGAGCGACATCTATAACTCAGTGGTAGAACTAAAATCTTTCGTGTGCCACAAGACGTATATTTCGCGTAAACACCTGTTAATTTCCAGACATATCTGCCAATTTATTCACTTTTTACCAGCTGTTTGTTTTTCGTGTCATGCGTTTTCAAATGCACAAAATCAAACATCGTGTTGTGATAAATTCTCTGTTTAAAACGTTTCAGCGCCAATGGAAAATCAAAATGAAATTGTAAATGTTTTAGGAGATGCTGCGCCTTCAGAAACGACGGTAAGTGGGGCACACTCGAGTATAAGCACTATCCCAGCAGTGGACGTCCAAAAAGTGCAACAAAAAATGACATTATTGAAAAAATTTCGTAGGGTGTTGGAAGACCGCAGATTGAGGATTGCATGAGGTTGCTGGAATCATAGGCATCTCATATGAGCGTGTGCATCATAGTTTAACTCAAAAACTTGGTGTGTAAAAGCGTTGTGAAAGATGGCTGCCGTACCTGGAGTTGCATTTTTTAGCGTCCAGTGCGGGGGGGGGGATCATCTTCAATGCTCGTACTGCCACGTTTAAACTCAAGTACCTACTTACAAACCGTTGGTTTTGAAGTCGGAGCATCTCCTGACACATTTACAATTTCATTCTGAAATTCCGTTCGCGCTAAACAATTTTTAACAAACAATCACACCACGATCTTTGATTTTGTCCGTTTTTTCAAACACGCATGACACGTCAATTTTAAACAGCTTCTAAACAATGAATAAATTGATAGATAGATTTGGAAATTAACAGGAGTTCACATAAAATACAAAGTTTGCAGCACACGAAAAATTTTTGTTTTACCGCTAAGATAGAGATGCTCCGCGAACTTTTCAACTGACCCTCGTGTACCTGAAGGAGCGAAGTTGTTTTAACTTGACTGTTTGGCACCTGCCTGTCTATCGCTCGGTTTGGGGGATGCATCAACATAGTACGCGTGCCACACTTGTACCCCCACACTTCCTAAGGACACCAAAAATAAGGAGGCGCTAAGCAAAAAGTGAGGACTCGACATTTTGAAAAAAATCGCAAAAGTCAAGTAGGGTATATAATTAAACGGAATTTTCACCAAAATTTATAAAGTCTTCAGTTTTGGAAACAGTAGAACACCAGGACCCCCAAAAGGGATCATAA
Source organism: Magicicada septendecula (assembly GCA_034769895.1). Classification (NCBI taxonomy): domain Eukaryota; kingdom Metazoa; phylum Arthropoda; class Insecta; order Hemiptera; family Cicadidae; genus Magicicada; species Magicicada septendecula. The sequence continues at coordinate 394,871,513 of CM068371.1, forward strand.
GTTTGAAAAGTTGTAAAAACCCATGCCGCGTATCCGACTAAAGGAAATTTTAACCTAAATCCGAATGTAGACTTTACTTTAGATGCATCACGGGCCAAGACCGGAAGTTAACATTTTTAAAAAATTGTAAACGCCTATATGAGGCATCAAACTATCAGAATTTCATTCAAAATACGAACTCGGTATATTTAATAATTTGATAAAATGAATATCTGTTAACACCCTTGCAAATGTTGACCTACCTTCAAAAAGTCTGTAATTTATATATGTAAAATCTATGTGCTGAATAACGCTGCACTAGGTGGCATGGTTTAGTCCTATCGGGTCCCCTGACTAGTTGCTGAATTCGCAGTTCAATGTTCGAACGGTTACACACGCTTTGTTGGTGTTATCTTCGTCTAGTGTAAGCATCGATAGGTCTCTATGGTGGTCAAATTTCTAACGCGCCACGGTTGCTCCGAGAAACCGTTTAGACTTTGTTCTAAAATCTCTAAATTATTCCTGCATTCCTTCTACTGATACTCTCCCAGTGTTCCTCTCGACGAAGCAATATTTAGAAACACCAGTATAAAACACACAAGTGATAAATAATTAGCAACAATGATTGCATCTGGTGCGTGGCAGAGAGAGAGAGAGAGAGAGAGAGAGAGAGAGAGAGAGGGAAAGAGGGAGGGGGAGAGAGTGAGAATATGCAAATGGGGAGCTGTGTGTGAAAATAAATGTTTAATGACTGTAATCAAACCAGTCTCTGGATCTGGGCCAGACAAATACACGTACGCCGCTGGTTTCATCGACACGTGACCATTCGCAGCGTCTCGTCAGTCCCCCGACAGATGGCGCAACCGTAAATCTCCAGTACACAGTACACTCTGTGTTGCAACCACTAATACGCTTTCAAGCTTCTCGGCTCATCTTCAGATCGAATCATTACATATGTTGAGATGAATAATGGAATATTAATATTGTAACGATTATTTAATTACCTGTTACAGTTTTTCATTTTTAAGATGCACTATAAAATTATAATTAAGGATTAAAACATTTTGACGATTTGTTTGGCTTAATCTGATAAGAATTTTGACTTATTTAGATAGTTGTTTAAGGTAGTGTTAGGTTAGCTCTACTGCGTGTATTCTTTTGGTTCTCGTTTGGTGCAGACTTAAATGCTGTAATGTGTGAGACTATTACGCGCATTTACCACCAATAACCAGTCTGGTTTAATTTTCACTTTTCACTGAGATCGAACACGTAAATTTTTATAGAAATAAAAATATATATCAATCAATCTATCTACCTATCTAATTAGTCGGCTACTAAGCATTTGCTCAGCCTTTGTACTGACAGGTTGTAGGCGTGTTCTCCCTTAGCGATACTCGCCCTGCGCCCTCTTCAGTCAGCTACGCAAGTATCACGTGACTGAGTCATCGTAGGCGTTGAAGTAACGTTTTCTAGAGGTTTTGTCGCTGTGCTGGCTTCAGCAAAGTACACACACAACCCTCGAGACTCTTGCCAATCTCCAGTCTCCAATAAAGACATATGATTGAAGGTCGATAGAACTATTGCGGTTCCTATTAACATATATTAAAGGGAATACGAACAAAAACGAAAGAAAAGAACGTCAACTACGAACAGATGAATGAACTTCCTCAGAACGGTAAAGGTATGAATACGACATCACAGGTACAGAAACAAGTATAAATATATTAATTAATAAAGTGTATTTAGCAGCAATGAGAGAACAGGTAAACAGACAAAAATGGAAGAAACACCTTGACAGAATGGACCGAAATCAATTGCCTCTTTAACAACTTAATTATGTATGAAGAAGAAGAACAAGAAGAAAAGAAGAGGAGGAGGAGGAAAAGAAGAAGACAACTTGATTCATTTGTGGAGAGTAATTTGAATAACCTGGAATTCTCAAACGATTTCTTTGAATTTTTCCTTTACAATAAACTTAATAAAAAATTAAATTAATGAATAATTTTTTAAAACTTAATAAATATAGTACATTTTCATTAAAAATTTCCCTAAATGTGTTAGAGGAAAGAAAAAATGTATACAACATTACAACGCAAAATAGTTATAATATTTAAGTTGACTGTCAAAATAGGACACAAACTTAGTCAATACTTACTACGTTAATTCCACACAACTAGATACAACAAACAGTACAATTCCCACACTGTGATACATTCTACGTAGTAGGCCGCATAAAAATATGTGGAAGAGATTGAATTTTTCAATACTCAAATTCTTATTTCAAACCGGATATTTATAAATCTAACTTACGAAGATATTCAATTAATAATAATTCTCATCCAAATATAGATTATATAGTTTTGATTTACTTATCTTGAAATATCTTTGAGAAAACATAACTATATGATATAACCATATAACCGTCACAGAGGCCTATATAATACGTTCAGTGTAGGATATGTTTAAATCCGAAATAAAATGATTATTCTTTCATAATTCTAAATTTAATTTCTTAAGTAACAGAAATAATAATATTGTAGTAATAGAATATTAAGAAAAATGTATATAATATATACGTATACAGTAGTACTATTCAATATATGTCAGTTGTTTGAACAATACCAAAAACTTGCAATTTAATTGTACCAATTTTTTGTAACTGACGACACGTAATTACTACATTACTATTAATCATTATATGAACTATTTCTATTGGCAAATTAAAAAATCTTGTTGTAAAAATATAAATAAAAAATTTGATTCCATTAGGTAACAATCGCAGCGATCCAATATAGGAAATAAAAATAAAGAGAAATCGGGGTCATGAGTTTGATAACCTGTCTACAACAAAAATTACTTGTTACTTTCACATTATATTCATATATACAGCCGGAACAGGTCCAAGGCCAACTTTGAAGAAAACGAACAAGGTGTAACATAAATAGTATTATTTGAAACACTTATCGAAGTTAACGGACACTACATGGTATCTACTCGCGGACGTCTGTGTGTGTGTGTGTGTGTGTGTGTGTGTGTGTTTTGGACAACAGCCTGGTATAGCAAATGCCGAGTCGTAAATTTTAATCATCAGTAAATATGAATCATCAAGATTAACGTGGAAATAATTGTCTTCCGAAAGAGACTACAATGGTATATTACGCATTCACCAGACGTACCGTTAGGTATTCATTACTCGTATAACAAGCTATCTATGACAGGAAATAGGAATCCAAACAACGAAGGCCGTTGGGTTTACTAGTAAAGCGTTAATAATAGCTGCCTCTCCTTGGTTTCCACTGATCTCTTCAAATGTGTGTACAATAAAGTGTGTGTGTGAGCGCGCGCGCTTATAACGACAATACTAAAGTTTTTACGAGTGTGATACGTGTCCATTTTTCGGGTGGAGTCGCGCTTTCTGTTTCGCTGTTTTTCGCAATTTAAAACCGACCTAGGTAAAAAGTCATGGAGGAATCTATCTGAAGATGGCAAAGACGGATCTATCGAAACGTTGCGGACTTACAACATCAAACAAAAAACCGAAACAACGCGGGACTCGACCCAAGGAAAGGACATACCTCTCTCTCTCTCTCTCTCTCTCTCTCTCTCTCTCTCTCTCTCTCTCTCTCTCTCTCTCTCTCTCTCTCTCTCTCTCTCTCTCACATACACACACACACACACACACACACGCATGCACACACATTACGTTTACATCATTTCACATTATTCTTGTGAAATTATTTTTAGTAATAAATAAATAATATTTGTTTTGTGTTTCATAAGAATACATTTATAATTTTTTACATTCATATTTGCTTATTTTTTCTTGTGTATACATTTTTTATATTATTAAAATCAATAACAATAAAACAAATAATAATTATACAATAATAAAAATTCTTGTACAAATTCTTTTTGCACAAGAATATATTTTCTATTATTTTAGAATATTACAAAGTTTCAATATTATTTAACTATTGTCATCAGAAAACTTTAGGTTGATTATTAAGTTGATTTATTTTAAAAGAGAATATAAATAGTAAGGACAACTTACAGTACAGTTTGATAATGTTATTATGAATCAAGCAGATAAACAACTGGGAATAAATTTCCAAATTCTAAACAAAATAAGCACCTCTTATTAAATATAATTATGAACTTATTATTGGAATATAAAAGAAAGATGCAACATCCATAAATCAGAAGAAACCATAGTGCTATAAAACGAATAAGAAAGGACAAATGTAGACAATCGACGATGAAAATAAGACAGGACTAGAAACGAATTTACTACAAATAACCTATCATGATTGTGAGAGATTTAACAACAACTAAAGATGCAAATACTTGTTATGTTTTAAGTGAATGAAAAATGAAGATTAAGGAGTACTGATAAAGAAGGAAAGAAGATAGTACCAATTGAAAATAAAAAATGTTATTAATATCGCCACAAGAAAATAAACATCTGAGAGAATCAATGGAAAGAAATACTTAGGTCTGAGAAGTTAAGCTGAGTGAACCATCCCAAGAATATATTATTATATTATTTTATTTGATTTAGTCGTGAATAGACTAGTGATTATTAAATGTGATTGACTGACGAGATAGCTCCAGCAATCGATATTATTGATGTATTATGTATTATGTATTATAAGGACAGCGGGGTATTAGGTCAAGAGAGCCCCCCGACTGATTCCAAAATATATGGTGATTAATTTGTTAGGGAAGTAACATGTTCCAGGGATGGAACACTTATAATTAAAGACAAGTATACCAGATCATAAAAAGAATAACAAATGATAATGTGAAAGAGAAGATAATTGATAATTTCAACAAAAACAATATTTTATTAAAATGATCAAATTTGGTATGTAACATTACATTTGGAACAACTTAATATCGTACCTGATTTAATGAAGACTTTGGATAAGAAGCTAAACAAAAAGAACAATATCTTCCAAGATGATCGTGAAGAGGAACGACTAACCATTTCAGACTGACTAGTAATACAACTGACCGTACCCAAAATTAATGATTTAGGCAAAGTGATGCAAAATACATTCAACCCCGATTATGACATGAACTTTCAATAATGACAAAATAAATAATTATAAAGACAGACGGCTTATGAACCAGTACTATAAAGAAACAAATGGTTTCATTCAATGTATCATAATATAAAGATAATCAAAATACAAATTGAGGGATAATAGGCCCAAACATGTAATACTATGTAAAAAGAAATATTAGTAAATGATTAATTTAAATGATATAATGAAAATATAACAAACCTTATTGTAGATACATGAACCATACAACTAATTGTAACAGATAGTGATCATAAGATTGTCCAGAAAACAACAAATAATAACTTGTCCACAGTAACATTTGGTAACAAGAGTGAAGTTCTTTTAATGACAATAAAATGTAAAAACCTATAAAAACCAATAAGTATGTTTATAAATACAAACTATTAAGTGTTCAGTGAAAAGGGTAAACGATAAACGTAGTGACAAGTAATGTGAAACATAACATAGACAGTTTTAGAATAATTAATGAATTAACTGAGAGGAGACTAATTAATTAGTGCATAATTTATTTTATAAAAATGTGCATGTTATTATGTTTTATCACGTTGTTTTATTATCATGGTATTTATGTTGTTTTTTTATGTAGCAGGTGAAGCAGTTGTTTTAAGAGAATATCAATTAACTGATGTTAATTTCATTTTTATGTTAACAAATATATCACCATAGAACTGGTGTTAAACAGTGATCAATTGATTGGCAAAGCAAAGTAGACTAAAAAAGATGTTATTGCTAAGTGTTAAACAATTGTATAGATTAAGTAAAAAACAGTTTATTTGTTCAAAGGTTCAGTAGAATCATAGCCATGTGGGCATGAAATTAAACTAATAGAATAGTATATCTTTTGTTTTGTTAAAATAATGTTATATGTTAAACAGTTTTTATGATTGTTAAAAGTTAATTTAACTGTTAAAGGTTTTTAAACATGGTGATGAAAATAACACCAGTACATAGGCCAGGTGAAACCAACTTTTGTAAATTTTAGATAATAATGTTAGGGATTTTGTAAAACAAATGTGGAAGGATAAATAGAATTATATTTAATAGTGTACACAACGAATCTAGAAACAAAATAATACATCTCAAGTTATTTAAGAAAAATTCAAATAACAAAATTGTAACATCTGTAGTTCTTAAGTAAAAGTAGGCATGTTTAGTGTCTACGTGTCACAAATGTAAAGATCAAAATAATGCTGATAATAGGTTTAAATTCCCAATCAGTACAGAAAAGTTATATTAATTTAAAGGTTTTGAACAAATTTAGATTTTGAAATAATGAAAGTATATGACAATGTATATCCGAATCAACCAACCAGATTCCAAGTTTACCCTTAGCAACCAGAAATTTCGGATAAATAAAATGAGACTTCTTTGACAACGATCATAGCGTACAGACGCGTTTGTAAAACGTCTAACATAATATAAAATAAACTGTGAAAACACGTTACAGACATATTGATACAGATAGAGATACATAACACGAACTTTTTACACCAAGTGAAGAACATCCATTATATGAAATAGAAGACCCAAGAACCAGGGAGAAGGATTGATGCGAACGTGGGCCCTATCTTCGACCACGAACCATACAACGAAGAGGATTTGGTGACTTTGACATCTTATTATATTGTGTATCAACACCCACTTTTGTATACACGACTTTTTAAGTATTAATCAACTAAAACTACAGACACCGTATCACACCAACACTAAGAACATTCACTAATAACACGATTTGAGATTGACACCTTTTCAAACACCACAAGAACCTTTGATTTGGATAATAATTATTAAACATCTAAACTGGACATAACCTATCATAACTAGTAATCACGATCCGACGGCCTGTGTGCACGTTACACTCTAACCTTGTAATATCCTTTAACTGTAAAACTTGTATTTTGATTTATAGAATAATATTTTGTTTAAATGTAATCCCCGAACCAGATACGCCCTGAGATACTTTATTTTTAATAGAAACATTAACCAAAGCATTCTTTTGGTCTGACTAAATACTGAATATTTGCTACTACTGTACCAACTGGTAAAAAGAAGACGTATAATTTGCGCCACAATTGTGATTATCATAATCAAATTTAAGAAACAATTAACCAGTGCTTTTCTGAATAAAGGATTTCTATAAGGATATATGTTGGATGTTATATTTGCGTCGTTATTATTGCTGTTCCATTTAGAAAATAAGTTCACCGAGTACAGAGGACACCACGACGGTTGGCAACGGTGAGTGACGTCACGGAAACGGTACGTATAGTGGGAGCGAGCGGCAGATTACAAAACCATTCGCCGTTCAACATAAAGTATTAATAATTACAAATTGACGACTCCAGTGCGAGTTAGTCGCTACATTATTTATTTGTTACAAATTGACACTTCCAACAGGCGATGTATGTAATTTAAGTGCACACAACGTAACATTTAGGTAACACAATTAACGTGTTACAAATTGACGAATCCAAAGAGAGGCTTAAAGAGATAAGTCCGTAACCCTATATCTAATAAGTTGGTTACAGATTGGCTAGCCCAACAATGGGGCTTAACATATCTATTAAATAAGTTGGTTACAATATATATATATATAATTTGTGATGTTATTCAATTTGTTTCTTCTGCAAGTAGTATAATTTCGTATATTCCTTTTTTAACACCTGACGCACGTTTCACTGAAAAGTATCAGTATCATCAGAGGTTTGTAAGTAAATTAATAACAATAGAAATAGTTCTATTAATATAAAATTAACGAATAATCGAATTTGTATCGATGTTAATGTAAAATAGCTGATAATCGATTTAGGTCGATTAGTTAACGATTGTTTTAATGTTAATTTTCTTCAGCAGCTGTTTTCTGGGTTATATTTGAAAATTTGTTGTTTAGACCTATACTTTATTCATTTTTACTTTTTAGTAAATTTATAATTTTAAATAGATCGTCTTGTTTTGTTTTTATTTGGGTTTGTTCTTTCATTAATAAATTATTGTTATTGTGTTTGTAAATGTTAAGATTTTTCCAAATATTCAATTTTTGACCTTTTTGTATGTTTTTAATTAATTTTATATTTTCAATGTTTGGAAATTGGTGGTTATTAGACAATGTGTGGCTAAATTAGATTTATAAATATTTGGTTTTAAATATGCATTGCGGTGTTGAAGGAATCTATCTAGTTAACTAATCGACCTACCAAATATACCTGAACAAATACAAATCAGTACAAAACATGACACAATTTTCAAACCACTCAACATCGAAAATACACAAAATACTAATAAATACACCACAATCACACACAATAAAACCAATTTAAAGTGCCAGAAGCCAACAGGAGGCCACAATAACGGCCAAGCAACACACATGTACTTCACCAGACACAAAATCCGGAAGGCTGAGGATGGGTACAAAATAGTACCCGAAACATGTTCCTAATAAGGAAAGAAATATCTTGAGGTAAATTCATTACAAAAATTAAATATAATATACACATCAAGAAACGGACTGTAGCAAAAAGTGTTTGAATATACAGTATATACAGTACCATACATATATATATATATATATATATATATATATATATATATATAATAACCTGTCGTTATAAAAACTCGAATCGCTCTTCGGTGATCAATAAATTTTATTAACGCTGGTTACAAAAAAAAAAAAAATATTTTATTAAAATAAAATATTAAGAAATTTTTTCTTTAAAGTTTATTTTTTCTTTAACTCAATTAGGTTATTAGTTTAAATTTATTTTTCCCAATTAATTAATGTCCTGTTCTTCTTAATTTAAGAATTCGTTGAAGTCTAGACGATCCCTGTCAAACGCGGTAAAATTCTAATTTTGAATAAATATTAAGTAATGTTGCGTTCGATTGTGGAATCGCTTCACCCAATGGTAGACTAGCTGTGAGTCACCTTCTTCAATAAGTTATTTCAATTCTTACTCTGTCTTCTTCCTGTTATAAAATGCTGAAATTCATTAAATTATATTTATCTAATAAATAAAACTCTTTTGATGCATTAACTCTTGGGTTTTTATTTAATTATTTTGTTTTAAATTCGAAATGTTATTTACTACATCGACTTTGTCTCTAGGGTCGAGAATTACAATCGTTAGTTGTGTTGGAATTTTTTACAACACTTATATTAATTCTAAGGTTCTTTGAACTATTACAAAAGTCAGAAATGCCGTAGCGAAGTACAATACTTACAAATTAATCTTTATTTCTATCAAATTTGACATTAGAAACTGAATTTTGTTTAAGTAATATTGTATAAATAATGTCTGTTTCGTTACCGAAGCTCGCTAACGCCGCGTGTGTTGGTTTGACAAGAAGGCGTCAGTCCAAAACGTATTTCAACATGGGCGTATTTCAATAAACGTTCGTTATTGTATTAAAGTTCATACATCCATTTCCCTTAATATGAATGGAATTTATATATAGAGTTTTTTACTGTAAAAATAGTTATTTGTTCGTTTTCTTTCACTGGAGTGTTAATTAATAGTGTCTGTGATGTTTTTTCTTAGTGTGGTGTGATCGCTAATGTTTGGTTATAAGACAACGAACTTCTCACCTTGTTGGTAGAACAAATATTATTATCGGCTATTAGTCTTGCATACTTATTGTGTTTCTTCTTTTATTCTTATTATTGGTTTTCTGTCTTCTTAAATCTTCATTATTATTATTCTTTTTATTAATTTTGAATTTAATTTTTTATAACCTTGCACACTCAGATTTGATACTTTAGTACACTTTCACTCAGCCAGAGATAGGACTGACCCGTTCTTCTTTCGTGCTAACAATACACTGTTTCCGTTTTCTCTCGAATTTGAATAGTTTGGCCAATTTTTCTAATTTCTGATTGGCTAATTTGACTGAATTTTGAGGTCACATGACCTAATATTTCTTACAATACAGATTTTTTTCCACCCTAGTACATATTACTCTCTATTTGTTAAATAGTTTATCTTAATTTAATTTACAGCATGTAATTCTTTGTTTTATTACAATTAAAATGATACCAAGTATGGCCTGTGTGTGTGTCATAATAAATGTTCTGTGTTTTTACAAAATTATGCTGTTTAAGCCATTTGGGTTTTTTGACCATCACAAAATCATATTATATTTCTGGAATTTGTCACTACCTTTGATTTATTAGGGAAAACAATCTAAAAGTGCCAATTTTATGGTTTACCTATATTTATTCCTAGTGTTTTACCCTTTTGGTTAATTTATTTTATTTTTTATAAGTTACTTTCTATGTTTATGTGATTCTTTGCTTGTCTATGTTTTGTTGTTTGTGTATGCTTCTGATTACATTATTTGTTTTTTAGTTAATTTAAAAAATCTTACAATTTAATACAAAATTCCTCTGAAAATTACAAATTACTCTCCTCCTTCTACATTAACATTTTTTAACAAACCATTTAATCCTATTCCATGCTTCCATGGCTAACATTTTTTTAACAAATTTCTTCTAACATCAACATAAATTTTATAACATAGTTAAACATATAACATAGCATAAGAACTGGTTATTAACATTAAAATTATTTCTGTCATATCATCTGATATGTTGCTTAACTACGAGTTCCATTCGATTTGACTAGTTATTTGCTATGGTAATTAGTTAATAAGCCTTAGGTATTAGTGTTCCCTAAAACAAATAACATTGTTCATCACCAAAATAATTGGGATTCAATTATTTACCTGGCTTATAACCTATGACAACTATGGTCATCAACAAGATTGATGATTATGATAATAAAATTATTCTGAACAAATGAAAAACAATAATAAGATTAATGCTTCATGTATTAATAGGTAAGTACCCTTGGTTATTAAACATTATCATCTTTCCAAGATTGTTTGTACTCATTTTATATTTCTCACTTTTGTGTTTCTTCACTCTTTTTTTTCTCTATACTTCACTTTTACATTTTACACTGGTACAGTATCACTTTTCCTTATTTAATATAGTTCACAATACTGTTTTCTTATAAGGTACTTTACATACAGTTTTTCTTATTAACTACTGTATTGTACTTCTTAGTTATGTTAGTTTCTTTATTCCTTTTAACTTTCTATGATTTTTTATTATTTGTTATTATGATTTTCATCTTTTTTTTCGATTGGGTTAGCTTAGTTTACTCTTATGGGCTCGTCGGTTTCTGTCACGTTACACACACACGCGCGCGCGCGCGGGGGAGAGGCTTGGGCAATAAATACCACACACACACACACACACACACACACACACACACACACACACACACGGGGGGGGGGAGAGGCTTGGGCAATAAGTAAAAGGGAAACAGACAGTACTGAGATCGTGGTAATATGTATTTGGACAGACGGAAGGAAGGAGTTAAGGTTTAATTATTGTTTAAAATCATACAACTGTGTAGAAATGTAATAAATACTTTAAACCGAGCTAAATGGCAACGAGCTGAGTAAGAAACACCTCTAAGTGGAGTTATAGTTATGTAACACTGTAACTGTGTCAATGCAAATTACGCTATATCAAACGTAAAGCATATTAAGCAATATGACGTCACGGATTACTACATGAAGAGGGTGGAGGTGGAGGCGGTAACTGGGACACAAGCGTGTGTGCCAGGCGTTAATCATACGTAAAACCATCCTTGACCTCACCCCACTGACCGAATTTGGGGTAAGGACACGCCAATCAACCCCTAATATCAACCATACCTTCTCACAGAGATATATCTAACAATTAACTGTAATCAGCAACACAATAAAATCGATTAATAGTAATGTGAATGCATGACGTAATAATAACACCAATATCAGTAGTAGTAGTAGTAGTAGTGGTGGTAGTAGTAGTGGTAGTAGTGGTGGTGATGGTAGTATAGGTGTCTTAGTTGTTATAGTTTTGTTTTAGGAAGAGAAAAAGGCATCACGAACCGTCAAGGGGCTGGTTAGCCGCTCCCTGATATGTCGGACTATAAAACTCACCCACACATCAAACGTAACTCCGCGGACAAAACCCAACTCTGTGTTTTCAACTCTACTGGACGCAACATGACTCATTTCTATAATACACCAGTCCGCGTAGGCCCATCATCAGTACGCCCGAAGCGTGACTGCCAATATCTAGGCGTCACGCTTGACTCTAAACTTACCTGGTGACCACACATCAAAAGAACAACTACCATCGCCCGTACCCGCCTCCGTTCTCTCAGAACCCTAAGCCGACTAAACCACTGCTCCAGCGACTTACTAGGCCGCATCTACACTACCTGTATTCGACCCATCATCACGTATGCCCACCCAGTTCTCCTTACCGCCTCCCCAGCCTACCTTGATCCCCACCGAATCACAGAACGGCGAGCCTTAAGACTCATATACCGCCGACCACGCCTCACGAAGACCTCCAACGCAGCCCTGTATGCGCTAAACACCCGCTTCCCAGACCTAGATTCCTTTCTCGTTAAGCTCAACTGGAAGTATTCCCGAACAGCCTCCCGCCGCACACCTCCATACAGTCAATAGTCCCTTTAATTAATAGAAACACCCGCAACACAAGCAGACCTTCCTACTTACTAAATCGCCTCCTTACAATAGCGACTGGCCCTCCCCCCGATGGCGTCAAAGACACAGACCCACTTAAACAATGCATACCATTCCCCCGCCGATGGCTCATTTCACCCCGACGGTAGCGACTAGACACGCTAAAGCAGCCTAAATACTCAACACACTATTAAATTTCCCAACACTCTAAAATTCTAAGCTCTATCTTCGCTTCACCACACGAAAACACTTACTCTAGTTCCTCACACTTACGTCCCCGCTTATAATCCACAAATCTGTTCCTTCCGCCTCCCTTGACGGCACCCTGTCGCCACCTAACAGCTCAGGCGACCAGAGTCACACGTCCCTGTCTTGGCCGCCCCCCCCCCAAAAAAGAACATCGAAGAAGAAATAAACAAAGCACAATGAATGAATAAAGATGCCACCAAACAACTATAACGGCCACATCCATCCACCTCTCCCGCTCGCATATGGCTACCCACTACACCCACACACAATATAATTCACAAACAATACTCTCCCAACTTCGTGCCTCCACCTTCTCAACGGCCCGGTCAGCTGGCGTACGTCTCCCCAAAATCCCCCCACACGGCTGAAGGGAGCTAGTCTCCAAAACAGCCCGAGCCCGACCGGGTCCACCTCGGAACCGTTCTTCGCGTGGTTGTGCTCCTGTTAAACCCGTCGGGCAACCAACACATTTTCCGTACTCCCTGTGAGTTGAGACTACTTACATTCAATCTTGTTGTCTCCTCTTCTCCTTCAGCAGTCCGACAATGTAGGTGGCAACACCATTCTCGGCGAGCGTCAGTTTGTCATCATTTCCCGGTGTTATTTTGCCAATCTCGATTGCAAGGTTTCGCCTCTGCGCCGCCCAGCTGTTATACTTAAAGAAAGTGTGGTAACCGTCATCCATACTGGCAGATTGGGATCATCATCACTTTTCCCATTCTATCATGATATTCATTAAAGCAGCCATTCCCAGTAAGAAACCGGATGAGGTGGTATAACTAACTTTCCCATATGCCGGCAAAGGTTTGTGATCAGCCTCGCAATCCATCTTCCCCTGGTCTCAATACCCCTACGCATTTGTCCGAGTCTCATAGTTAGCTCTCTTGCCTCTGCAACCGTCACTTCCTTGCTTACTTCGGCTTTCCTTGTGTGTACTTACTTTATTTCAGCTGCAAGCAGGTCAATAGACACCGTAACCATAAGAACAGCTGGTTCCGACCCCCACGTCTCTGTAACGTGGCCACTCTCTTTCTGTACTTGTCTTGCTGAAGTGCGTCAGCTGAAAGCCATAAGAAGAATGGAAATAGAATTCTCACTGCAATACTACTTGTTGTAATATTAGTAGAAATAATAATATTCATCTGTACGTTTTACTATCATGGTAGTTGTGTCCGATTGGGTTTGTGGGTTAGAGCTAGGCCCTATCCTAAAGTAAAACCAAGTTGATCAGACCTACAGTTATAAAGAACAACAGTCCTTAACATGGAATTCGCCCGATATAGATATCCTAAATTTGGTAATTTTTTTAGGAGTCCATCTTTCTTAGGTTGAGAAATAATTCTTCTTCCGCCTTCGAGACTGTTAACCATCTTCATCTAGTACCCTAGGTAGGTCCGTATAACAGGGTACTACCATTGGAACCAGATGAACCATGTTTTTTTTTAACGAGGGAGGTCCATACTTCTCTGTCTGAAGATAAAACAAGGACAACCAACAGGGTGTTATCAGAAGAAGAACGAGCAATAGGGGACACAGACTGAAGGAATTCTGTCGAAGGAGGAAAGAACTTCAGAATGTACATGAAGTTGTGTCATCGCAGCCCATATATGACTGAAACTAAAAGGGAAGCATGGAACAATAATAATAATAATAATAATCACAATCGCCAGCATTATCGTCGTTTTCGTCTTCCCTCGAGCATTATGCCCACGACCTGTTCCTCAAAAGTCGTGGTACAGCTCTCTGTCACTGCCAGAGAGGGGCGTTGTTGTCCGTACAGATGTCTCGTTGTTATTGACTGAGATCCGCCTTATTTCAGAGAGAGACCGTTGAGCCCCAATCTGGTTCATTGTTTACGACGTGATAATGATGTAGACACCAAAAAGTACAAAGCAAGTAGCAGTTTTGAAATAGATAACGTCAAATTTGAGGCTCTCGTGTTACTCCAACGACTCAGTTGGTTGGCTCGACCTTAAGCCGATGACTGAACTCTACATACAAGCGGCCGTTTCTCTTCTCATTGAGTAACCGCCTCCCCTTCCGCAATAATAATAATAACCGTAATAATAATATATGACCTCTGTCTAGATATGGTTAGAATTCATCACCTGTAGGAGAGCCGCCCCCCAAGATACTCACTCAATGCACCGTGTTTCTGTTACATTAACAAGTTCATCTGCACTGATCACACAGTCTCAGATACCAATACTAGCACCACCACACTAATAAACTCTATACTCACAGCCTGTATGTTTGTACATCACTTTCTCTCCACTCACCTGAAACACAAACAGTAACAAACATTAACAAACAGTATTTCCGTACAAAAACAAGTCACGCGCTAAAAGCAGTTAGTTACAAATACATATTTCATCAACAATACACTGAATACACTTCTGTTTTAATTTGCAAAAAGTACTTAAGTAATACATATACTGTCGGCTATGCCACACCAGGTTCATATAAATATATTAATGTATGTATCATTAATAATCTATGTATCGTTCTTCTTCTTTAGGTACTTATAACTCTTATGAGTTTTAGCTGTCCTGTCAACTTAATCTTCTCAACACTGATCGTTTCGACACGCGTTCGTCCAGCGTCAAATTCCAAGGACACTTGACGCTTGCACACATCCTTTTTTACACAAACAATTGTCTTAAATTTTAAGATGAAAATTACTGACAGAAAGGACGTTTTCCAAAAATTTACTTACAAATGTTAAATGGTTCACAAGTTATAGTTTTCTACGTCTCTGCAATCGTGCATGTTTGTCTCAAAATATTTTTAAAATCCGTTCACAAAATTATAAAATATTTAAGCGCAACACCTCATCTATGATCAAACTGCCGTTACCTAGTCACCAAAGATGGAAGAAGCAAGACGAAAAAAATATGCAGGATCGCTCAAATGAAAATAGCAGTCATCAATAAGACTACCAATAAAGTCAGCTGGATAAAAAGGGAGAGGTTACTGAAGGCATTTCTTTGGAGTCTTTTCTTGTACAGATGTGTAATCTGGACGGCAGGAAAAGAAAAGAAAAGAAAAGGAGATTAATGCCATTTGAACAATGGTGCTATAAAAGAAAATGAGGATTAGGTGGGGAGAGAGAGAGAGAGAGAGAGAGAGAGAGAGAGAGAGAGAGAGAGAGAGAGAGAGAGAGAGAGAGAGAGAGAGAGAGAGAGACAGACAGACAGAAAGGGATAGTAACAAATGAAGTTTTTCGAAAAGCAGGATAATGCTTTATGGGAGAGAATAGAATCTAGAAACGTCGGATGAATTAGATATATTCTAAGACATAAGAGTTTACTCAAAAATGGTATGGAAGAACGGGCAAAATGATATTTCTCACGCAGGATAGCAGGATGTACTCTTGAAGATCGTAAAAGAAATATCGATGTCCGGCAGGAACTGAATATTATGAGTATACTGGATAGGATTGCAGAATTACGGCTGAAATGGTTGGAATATCTGAACCGAATGGATGACTGCCGCATCCCCAAACACATCTTTGGAACTGTAAGACGAAGGACGGAGAGCTGTGGGGCATCCGAAGGAGCGCTGGAGTGACCAGCTCTAGTCTGTCTGCTTGGGACCGGAACAAATCACGTTCGGTTTCATCCTTGTTGAAGATAATGATGATGATGTTTATAATCAAACTTCCTATAATTCTGTATTTATTTATATTTATTTTTACTTCACTTACTGCTAGTGAACATACGTTAATTTCAAATTCAGCATCTACAATTCCATGAAAATGTTTAAACCAAATTTAAGATACTTTGCATATTTAAATAAACTAAACTCAAGGTAAGACCACAAAACGTATCAGAATACTCGCGTAAATAATAAGCGCGAGAAAACATTGTCAAGTGACCAATTTCTCTTAAACTGGGACACCCGTATAATTAAGCACTAATTGATTGTGCACGGCAAAACAATAGGTCAGGGTCATAGAAGAAAAGTCATCGCTCGCCAGGAACACATGAAACCAACAACCGCATTACAGCGTCCACAATCCAATTTGCCGCTGGCATATCGATTGCCAACATCCGTTAAGAAACGGCAAGAAAATCAAATTTTCAGAACGTTCCGAGTTATGTAGCGCGTATGTATGTGTACAGTATGACCTTAATATTAAAGGTTATAAAGAAGACACATCTGTGTAAGGGAAAGTAACTAAGAAGAAATGAGGCGAGAGACCAGACGCGCGACGCCAGATACCGGTTAGGTCACTTCCTAATGAATGCAATTTCTCTCTCTCTCTGTCCCCTCTCCCGATGCTATGTGCATCTGACCCTGTAGTAGCACATCAACAGCTGTGGAGAGAAACCACATTACAGGAATTCACGGCCATTAGATTTAAATTAGAATTAACGTTCACGATTTTTTTGTAATCCGACTTCGGAAACGTTCGTACAGGTAATTAATTAGTGAATTATTTATACTATGAATCAGTGCCAAAGAGAGGGAGTTACAGAAGACGAATAAAGGAAATGTCAAAAAATAGACAGATGTGCCAATAAAAACACACTCATATGATTCGAATTAAATAATTAGACTAGTTATGCCTAATTAGTTAACCTAATTATTAGGTTAGCTATGCGAGTACGAACATTTTTACTTCCATGTTCCATAAAGAAATGGAAGTATGGTGATGGCAAAAAAAATCGTGTTCGAGATAAGGGCTGATTTTTATTGTAATACAATCAAAACATGAAAAAAGTCATTTTTCGAAAAGTGTGTGTGTGTGTGTGTGTGTGTGTGTGTGTGTGTGGAATGTTTTCTATAGCGAACAATAACTGCCGCAAATTCAAACAGAATCAAATAATTTTTTGCATATGTGCCAGAGTTGTAGAGAACTCAAGGTCTATTGATTTTGGTGAAGATCGGTTTAGGGGAGGGGTAGTTTACCTGCAACGTTTTATGTTTTAACAAGAGTAAAGTACTTAATTTTGATAAATAAAGTAGACTGAAAAGAAGGTCATAATAACCCACCGTAGAAAGGTAGATGAAATATCTATAAATGAAAATTATAGTTGAAGGGGGAGGGGATAATTTTTTATATGTGTACTCGTACTAAGTTATCGGCAACAAAGAAGTAGTTTGTTGTTAAAATTCCTTCCCGGGCTGTTTGGCCGTGGTCTAATGTTTTCTGCAAAACCAGACGTTTCGGCAGTGCCATCGACTGTCATCAATAAATATCGAGTGAGCTAACGTGAGGTGGTATACGTTAGTAACCACAGTACTGTGGTTAAGGGTGAAGAAAGAAGTAGTTTCTATGGGAAATATTTCATTTTTCGAAAATGATTTTAAATATAAATCTTAGAACATGGAAGTCATGTATGGTTCTCCATACCGATATTTAATTACCGTACGTTATAGCCGTCTTGCGAGGATAAGAACACTGTGTGTAAACAAACATTACTACTTGTCCTGTGGTTGAGCGGAGTTTCAAATTTTTATCCTAGTTTTTGAGATTATGTCTTATTAGCGAGTAGGAAGTAAGGTAGCCTTTGAATATTTATGTAATCCACAGTGTTGCCAAATCGCTTTAGGATATTTCCGGTAATTTACTCTACAGGAAGGCATAATATTTCTAAATTATTTAATATTTCTAACTTTTTGCTTGCTATTGAAATCTTAGGGTACGTGCATAGCGCGGAATACTAGCATAGAATACTCACACAGATTACAGTCAATGTGAAAAAAAACTCTTGAATTTATACGGCAGCGTGCATAGCGAAGCAGATCGCACATCCCTTACCAGAGAATATCATTGCTGATCCTCAGCGGAAAGCAAACGAGTTTGTTTTTTTACATCGGGCATGGAATAGTTCTGAGCTCTGATTGGTTGGGACATTTTCCCCACTGTAGCCGCACGCAACTCTATCCAATATACCAATCGTGATAAAGTGTAAACAGTATGTTCTGTGTTTCATATAGTTGTTTTATATTTTTTGTAAAAATAATGGGTGACATAAAAGAAATGAGCGACTACTGCTAACGTGAATCATCGTTACACTGCACGTATTCAAAAATGAAATAACAACCATAATAACAATAAGGAGACATTAACTGTAGACAAGCGTGTTTCGTACAGCTGCCTGACACCAATGTTCGCACTGACACTGTTCACTACTCTCATGAATCAGATATTATTTCATCCTCGGTATGCACACCCATCATACATATGCGATATGCTATGTGCGATCATCTATGTGAATATTCTATGCTAGTATTCCGCGCTATGCATGTACCCTTACACAGATGTCCCTATTGTTGAACTCAGGTTTTTAACTTGTGTTTTATTATCATTTTGGAAACAATCGACAATTAAAATCTTAAAAGTGTCCGTACATACGTTCGATACGCCGCTGCGCACCGTTTACAAGTGCTCCGTGTACTGCTTTAGAAATGCCACACCCAACAAAATTGGCGCCCGACCACGTACAGTACTTACACAACCCGCATCACGATTTTAAAATATTTATTTTTGAGGCTCTGTAGTACTCGTTTTATGAAAGATTGTATTCATTTCTGCAACAAACCGGGGAGACAGATTTATTTCCGTTTGCTACAAACATTTACAGAAACGTACTCAGAAGGGCGAAGTTTTAAAAAAATCGCACAAAACAATTATCACTATCGGCGTGTGCTGAAGTTGGGAGTGAATCTGTACCAGTTTTCTGATATCGTTTATTTCATTTATATTGTAAGATGTCATTTAATTATTTCACGACTTCATTAAATTTTAGATATCTATTAATGTAACGCTTGCGCTTCCACGCATATTTCCTTGACTACAAAATATAATTAGCAAATAACGGGTTCGTTTTTATAGTTTTTTTACTTTTATCACGAAACTCTACCCCCCCCTCGACACACAGACGGAAATCTTGGCCAACCTCCTGCATGAATTACACTTGAATTAAATTATAAACTGAAATTATACAGCTTTTACATACATACTTTACTATCTTTGTTTAGAATTTTACAGCAAAACTAAGTCTTCAACACGCGAATAAAAAAATGCTGTAAATTCGTATTATCCTTCATACTTTCGGTATTAACGGCGTGTATTGTTAATTGAATCCAAACTAAACCAATTTAGCAACATACCATTAATACAGGAGTGAATTCCCGGATAAAACTGACAAAATACCGCACAAACGTACAATTTTTGGTTCTGCAAAACTTGCGCGCGCGCGCACGCACACACACACACAACAAATTAATAATTCACTGGATTTAAGGGAGTGAGGTCTTTCCGCAAATCCGGCAGGCATCGCGGATTTTAAACTTCCGGCTTGTCTCAGTGCTCCGTAAGTGGAGAACCGTCTTCCTGACTTGTCTCGCATTTTAGCTATTCTAAAATATGAGTGTTTGTTTTGATTATGAGCATGGGAAAAGGAAGAACCGAGTATATTTATTTTTCAATTCTGAGCGTAAATAACATTGAATTCTGAACTTGTGAGTCAGTTTACTCGTGATACCGTATCAGAACGCCAAAATTTAAAAAAAAAAACTTGTAGGTCTATACTCTCGTCGTAATGTCCTCTAATGGTCTGTCGACAAAAGCAGGGTCACATTGGCTGGGATTCTTCAAGTCTCCACAATTTTTTTAACGAACTGTAAAATTGTGTAACTATGTTTTTCGAAAAAGGAAATAAAATTCCAAACAACCGCTGGTATACCTGAAAAGTAATCATGATAGAACCTTCTATATCAGAAACATCAAGATCAGATTATACTGTGCGTGTGTGTGTGAATAAATTTAACAACAATAAAATAATAAGAGCAATGGAATAATAATAATAAAAAAACTGTTTGATATTAATAGTAATGGATCCAATAAAATAATAAAAATGTGTAAAAAAATCAGCGCAAAACAATATTTTATGAAAAATATTAATTGGCTGCGAATGCCCTGAACTTTTGGTTCAGACAATTTCCTCAGCCTAGTTTAACCAACTAACTTTCAGAAATTGAACCACTAACGATTGTTACCTCCGATGTTTTTAATATTCGTCGTAGTTTACAAATTGATCACTCATTCGCCTCCTGGGACGATCATACCTTCTTCTTCTTCTTCTTCTTCTTCTTCTTCTTCTTCTTCTACTTCTACTTCTACTACTACTACTACTACTACTACTACTACTACTACTACTACTACTACTACTACTTCTTCTTCTTTTCCTTCCTAGCCTGTCCACGTTACAGTTCTAAGGGAAATAGCTTTTTAAGTGAAACGATCGTAAATGAAGATTAGTTTTCATAAACTTTTATTTTATTTTTAATTATTGAACTAAATGCTGACGCCACGCCGGAATGAACATTCCCGTATCAGATGATTTCACCCAACAGCGAGCCGCATGAAATAAATGTCAATAACATATTGTCGACCGACGAGAATCAGCTGTTTAACGGTCATTGTTGGTGTAACAATTACAATAATGCCACCCACGTTTCCCCAACGTGCGATGGATCGATACGCGCTACCTGTGTGACTCACCCGTCAGTTAAATATCACCTACTGAATACAACCGTAAGTAGCACTTCGTTAGCGACAAAACAAATACTTCTAACACAAAACTATATATCGGTTATAAAAATAACACACACACACACACGCTCCGTGACCTATGACCTACACACAATTATTTCTGAACTATTAAACAGATAAAAAAACGGTATCGGAGACGTGGCAGACATAACACGTGAGACACGTGACTCTGTCTACAATTACAAAAATAATCGTAAATTATAAAGTAGCTGAGCTTGTGGGTTCTTAGTATCATATTGTGATAACAATTTATCTTTCTGTTTCCCTGTGTTAAGACAACCAAGTATTCGTACTCTTGAGTCTTCTCTTCTAGTTGTACTTTTAAATCGGCGATCCTCAACATTTTCTGACCCGCGATTCACCTCGTAGAGGATGTTAGTGCTAAACTTCAGCGGTCCCACGAGTTACAAAAATGAACTCTAAAACACGTAACCATGTTACGAAACCACACGTAAACACGCAAACTAATTTACTCTAAACAACCTTATTCTGAAATTAAATAAGATAAGAGGCACTTTCTATTCATCGAACAAGTTTGACGGTTGAGGCTATTGTTTCTGAATATGATGGGGGGGGGGGTTAGTTTACGTCATGAACCTCAACAGGCGTCAAATCTGTTTCTGTACTTTATTCTCACTTAAAGGAAAAAAGGAAAAAAATTCTTTTTCACGCAACATTATGTGGAGTACGGCATGGCAGCAATTTAATGATATCGTGATTCTGGAAGTTCAGAGCGTTCAGCTCTTACTGTTTGACAAAAAGTCACGTTTGAGTTAAAAATTTTAGTTCCGAAACCAGAATCACAGCTGATTTCAGATACTTATTATGTTAGTTTTTGAACGAGGGAAGCAAGTTCTCAGTTTTAATTCGACCGTTTGGCAAATGCAAATGTATGTCTATCTACTGCCTGTCTGTTTAGGATATGTCTCACGATAACTTGAACGATCAACCGATTTGGGAAAAAACTTGGTATGCGTGTCTATACTTTTACCCTGTAGACCCATATTGGTTTTGAGATTGATAACCCAATAAATAGGTGACGGGAGACAAAAATGTGAGGGGCAAAAATTGTGAAAAAATCACAAAAAATCTTGTGTGGTATTAAACTAAAGGGAATTTTAACCAAAATCTAAATATAATGTTCGTTCTTGAAATGTTCAAAAATTTTTAACATCAGGGCCAAAAAAAATTGAAAAAAATTGTAAAAATTCAGCTGGGTCTCAGACTGAGGGGGATTTTAACACAAATCCGACTGTAACGTTTACAACGAACATTTTTTAACTTTAGAAGTACACGGGCCAAAACGGTAACTCAAAGTTTTTAGAAAATTGTAAAGTTCAGGTGGGAGATCAAGTTATGGAGAATTTTATTCAAAATACAAACCGATATTTTTAATAAAATTCGACAGAATCGATATCTCTCAACAATTCTTGCAAAATCTGGATCGCCTTCAAAAAGTTTGTAAGCTGTTTCCATAAAAAACTTCATATATTATTATCAGTTATGTATGTGTGTGAATGTATATAGGCCTATGACTTATAAATATTTATGGAAATATACATAAACTTAAAAGCTAGAACTACGTAATTATTTGTCATTTAGGCATTATGGTTCTAAGTGCAACTAAAAAAAACAAATGCAGTAGTTTGGAGGTGTTGGTGTTTATTTTATGACTGTCTGCTTTACAGTTGTTATTTTTTTTAAATTAGTTGAGTAATTGGGGATTTTATAATTTTTGTGATAAGTGAAAAATTATCTAACGTTAAAATTTACCTAATAATAAATATATTTCGCTCAAAATAGTGAACGAGTTCTGCTGCTCAGAGAACTTATTAGTTTACTACAGATGACACAATACAGAATCACAATGAACAAAAGGTAAGCAAAGATCACTGACATTTAGGAAAGATCGTAAAGTCAGGGAAATTGTTACTTTTGATGTACCACAACCACAAATTGATTATTTCTGGAATTTGGTATTCATCAATTCCACCAATTCATCCATTATATGTAACTGTTCGCTTACTCCTGTTCACTTTCGCCCATAATAGCAATGTCGTCTGCAAATCTTAAATTGTTAATTCTCTCCTTTCACTCTTGCTCCACCATCCATTTGCTCATTTACTTTGTTAAGATCGTTTTGTATAAATTAAATAATAATTAAACAATAAATGAAAATATAAATTAAACAATGCAGGAAAGAGGTTGCAACCCTGTATTACACTCTTCCCCTTGTAATAAACAAACGAAACGGTCAGAATATTACCACATTTTCTTTGTTTGATAAGGGAAATGTCGCTGACACTAGTTACGATAGCCACTTGCTTATCACTGTGGTTGTATCTCATTAGATATACGTTGTTACTGCAGTATGAGTCACGAGTAGACTCATCATCTGCACTGTGTTGTATATACGGATGATGGTCACATCGCACTCACGAAAAACCCGATGTCAAAACTTGAACCGACCGTTTCACACTTTTTTACTGAATTAACGATTTTTAATTAAAACTTATATGTTATTCGATTTAGCGGTCATCATTCTAAATCCCTTGTGACAGAAACTAGAAATTATGGTTCTTATATTTTAAATCCATGCTATTCACTGATGTTCAGTAATTATTTTATTATTATAGTTTTAAGGAAAATACATATTTTACGCTTTTGGCGATCGCCAGTACTCTAAATACGCGTATATTTTCTTACATGATTTAAATTAATTTTGTCTACTTACTTTACGTTTCGGCCAAATATGGACCACGTTAAATTCAACTTTTTTCTTCCTTGGACTTTAATTTTGCCCACTATTCCTATATTCGTCTTTTTGTGGCGCTTCGTTTCTTTCTTCAGTCCACGTAATCGCCTGTTCTCAACTTGGACTGGAAACCTTGGTGTGCTCCATGTTTTTTATTAAGAGTGTCATCTTCTTAGATGTCATCACGGGTGGTCACCATTTCCAGCAGTTTCCTTTCCACCTCGGTTAACCACGCAGCCTTGGTTTTGTTATTTCAAAAGTAGGCAAAGATACGGACCATCAGGCTCACTATAGAAGGCAATACTGCCTTAACTTTTCATTTTGTGCGTTTAGTTTGTGATCGTACCAAGGTCCCAAGATTTTCTTAAGGATCTTCCTTTGTTTAACTTCCAGATTCTCGATCAAACCTTTTCTATTTATTGCGAGGCATTCCGCTGTACAGGGCCTCCGGTCGAATGACTGTGCAGTAATGTCTGATCTTGGCACTGAGAGACACAGATCGTTTCTTATTAAGTGATATGCTTTTTCCATCTTGTTAATGGGAGAGCTTCTTTCTCACAGATACTGGATTTTATCCACTTGCTTAAACATTTAAATTGTTTGTTTCTGCTTGATTTTTCTCTGTTCCACATTTAGCTTTCTGGGCGCTGGCTTGACACGTGTTTCCACTAGCCGGAGAAAAATAAAAATTTATCTTAAACTATAAATACAATTTAATGGTTAAGTCTAACTTTTGCTAAACTTGTGTTGCTACCACTAATACTCACTTAAACTTTCATGAGCGCTTTCAAGCCTCTCGGCTCATCTTCAGATGGATACAACCTGTATGTATCAGATGGATACATGTTTAAGCGACTGGATAAAATCCAATATCTCTGAGAAAGAAGCTCTCGCATTAACAAGACGGAAAAAGCATACCGCTTAATAAGAAGGTTGTATTCATCTGAAGATGAACCGAGAGGCTTGAAAGCGCTCATGGAAGTGTAAGTGAGTATTAGTGGTAGCAACACAAGTTTAGCAAAAATTAAAAATTTATCCTCAACAGAACAGGTTTCTGCAGGTGAGCAGTATTCTGCAAAACAACTGAAGAGACAATGAATGAATTAATAGACGATATTCAACAACAGAGGTCTTACTATGTCGTTTCCGTTCCTGTTTGCTGTTTTGTTCTCCTTATACTCAACAAATAAACTCACTATTTTAAAATAAATCTTAACGATTATTATATTACTATAAACTAAGGATCCGTGGATGTTTAGGAACCTAAAGATTAGGTAACTTTGTGTTAGACAATAAAACAAGATTTCCAAAGTATAATCCAAATAAAAATTTTAAGTAATAATAAAATAATAAATTTTCTACAAAAGGACTAATTCATTCTGTAAGTGCAACAAAATAACCAACGTCATTAACATCACCGAAACCACGAAATAATATCTATTCTCCCACTGCGACACTGATATCGCATTCTTAACCAAAACGGCGGCAGCAACGCTTACCTGATCTCATGCATTTCATTACGACGGGAATAAATTTCGATTCCCTCCTAATAATTAGTCATCGGTTGCAATGGCCGAGACTGGTTGGCTGTATACGGACACAACTCGGCTACGCACGAACTAGGTGGCGCTGAGAACGTGAGAGGGCGGAAACCCCGCCACACACACACACACACACACACACCAGTTACATTATGCATCGACTTTCACTACGATCCAAAATATTAAACAACTCCTTAACCATTTCAACCATAAGTGTGCAGAACGTAAATAAGTCATCATTACCTACAACTGACCTTAAATGATACATTAAATGTATTTTTTTTCTTGATTGTTTGTTAACTCTAGTATCAGATGCAAATGGTCGTCACAATAACGACACACTTTTCGAAAAAACAAAATAAACAATTTAGACTTTTATTTTAGCAATTACAATACATAACTTCTAAAGGACTAACGGCACGATGAACATTAAATATAACTGTAGAGGGATACCCACTGTTTTCCGTTAACTCTATGCAATTCTGAAAGACTTGCACTGTTTTACCGGGATTCCTGCTCCAGTGAGTCTCTTGTTTGAACTCTCGATGGCTGGCTAAAATACTGACTGTTGTCTCTCTTGTCTCACATAAGAAACATTAAGTTCTGTGGAAAGAGTTTGGTCTGAAACAAGCTATAGAGCGTTGCCCATTGCCCTCAACTCTCTGAACTGGAAGACTTATGGTAGTTGTTGAGGCAATGGCACTTCCATACAATCACATATCAAATTGTAGACTGATAAACGAGTATCTTATTCTCACAGTGAAAATAAAGATCTTCTACCAATAACAAGCCAGCACCTTTCGTTTCCTGGTAACGTAAACACCCCTACAAGTCTCTGTTACTGTGTGGTCCGAGGAATGCTTATGTATCGGCCTATCCCCTGTGGTAACTGGAGGTCGTAAATTTAACATGGACAAGATTTTTTTGGAACGAAGTTCCTTATCGCGCGTTGTGAAAGGGGGCTAGACGGAAAAAATTCTCACGAAAAGTTGTAACGACACTTTTTGCTATAGTAAGCTATTGTAAGCTGTGCGGCGTGCGCATGTTTCTCTGTCTGTCTCTCTCTCTCTCTTATAGAAAGCAAGCCAGATATTTTCATTTCTATTTCGCATTGAACAGTGTGGTGTCGCGACGATTATTTTTGTTGAGTGTATACAGGTTTTTTGTACATAATAAATAATAAAAAATAATAATAATAATGAATCCTGACAGTGTTTCTGCACAAGTTCCGGATATTGCTGATGGAGTTAGGTAAGTAGAGATTTTATACAGACAATAATAAATGCTTTTGTATTTTTAGCAAGTACGCATTATAACCTCTCTTTATTATTGTGCTAACCAAGTCATACGCATTATAATCTCTCCATTATTGTGTGTTTAGCAAGTGTACGCGTCATAATTTTAATAAATTCAAAAGCAAATCATATTTTAATATTACAATATCAGAACGTATGTATTTAGCAAGCCGTGCGTGTTCTAACCTATACGCTGTTGTGTTTACGAAGTCGAGAGAGTATATATATATATATTTATATATATACACACTCGTTGTAACGACACTTTTTGCTATAGTAAGCTATTGTAAGCTGTGCGGCGTGCGCATGTTTCTCTGTCTGTCTCTCTCTCTCTCTTATAGAAAGCAAGCCAGATATTTTCATTTCTATTTCGCATTGAACAGTGTGGTGTCGCGACGATTATTTTTGTTGAGTGTATACAGGTTTTTTGTACATAATAAATAATAAAAAATAATAATAATAATGAATCCTGACAGTGTTTCTGCACAAGTTCCGGATATTGCTGATGGAGTTAGGTAAGTAGAGATTTTATACAGACAATAATAAATGCTTTTGTATTTGGCTCGAATTCTGTGGATCAGCAAAGGTTGGGCAAAAAGCAAGAAAAAAAGCTGCTTTACTAGCTGTCCAAAGCAAAGTTAATAATGCTGCTGTACCTATTGAATGGCGAACATCCAACATTACCATGACAAGGAATAAAGCAGTTACTGTTAAACGTAAACACTTTCCCATAATTTCTGCTTGTGCTATGACTATTCATAAGTCACAAGGTGGAACATTTGATCAAATTGTTTACGAGTATGACAAAATACATCCACAACAACTTGTTTATGTTGCTCTCTCTCGTGTAACAAGCATCGAAGGTTTATTTATCGTTACATTTGATGATGATGAAACTAAATTTCGATTTCATCATAATCGAGTACAAGCTTCATCAACAATATCTCTAGTACAAGAGTTTCAGAGATTGTCATTAAATAAGCTTGAAACGAAGGCAAAATCTGTCATTGATTTCATTACTAGAGATAAAGGCATTTCATTGTGTACGTTCAACGTCCAAAGCCTTCGTAAACATTCAGTTGATTTAATCGACTCTGTTACAGAAAAAACGAACATTTTGTTATTATCAGAGACATGGTTGGACAATCAAGAAGAATGTGATATACCGAATTTTAATTGTATAACCCACTTTAAACGTGATTTTGTTCGTTCAGGTGGAGTTGCGATATATCACAACACAAATGATACGACCAATCTTGTAACACCAAATATGTCGGTCATAATGAACAATATTCAGGACTTGCACGTAAGACGTACAAGTGTTGCAGATTTATGTGCAGCAGAGTGTGTAATGGAAAACGGTGTTACCTTAATCATGGCAGTCATATATGTCTCACCAAATAACAAATTAATAGATATTCAGGAGTTCATTCATCGAGCACTGCTAGAGTATTCTAAAGATGTATCTCGAACGCTTAGCAGATACAACAAAAATTTAGATAAAGTTCCACTCATTTTAGCCGGTGATTTTAACATCAACTTCAGTAATGAAAAATCAAAACCATTGCTACAGTTTCTAGAGGAAGAATTTGATTTAAGAATTAACAATAATCCAGCAGAATCAACAACAAAATATAATACTACCATTGATGCAGTTTTTTCAAGGCATTTAAATAAAATAGAATCCCAAACATATGTTTCCTACTTCAGTTACCACAAGCCAATTATTACTAAAATTGAGCCTACTGATTAAGTTTATATTACATTATATTTGTTAATAATAAAAAAAATATTATTATAACTTAAAAAAAATAAAATTTTATTACAATTCCTTCACTAATTAATCGAAAGGAACTTCGTTCCATCCGGGTGTCCCTTGACACCTCTCAACATTTTTTTATTAACTTTTGTCCTCCGATTTCCTTAACCAGTTTTCGATTAAGTTCAGATGTTCCTGTGACCTGCTCGAAGCTGTTATTATTAAGTCCTCAACAACTGATAAAATTTGACACTAATAAAATGAAAAAGAACTGATATTCAGTAGGGTGTCGATTTGCGGAGAATCGATGACAACTAAAGGGTAGTATTAAAAATAATCTTTTCCGAAAAAATTTCTCAGAAATAGTCCACACGTAACACAAAATTATATTACTTATTATTCCGACGAAAATGTAAAATACAAAGCTACGCCTGCATAGTGTTTCTATGCTATTATTAAATAATAGATTGCTCCTGATGCAAGTGCATTTTAATTTTTATCAGTATACATGAAAACCTCACGCACGTTTCACAGAATTTGTCATAACATTTTGATAATACCGATTGAATCTGTAAAACGTGCGTGAAATTTATATATATGAATTTTTTTAATTTTATATCTGATGATGATAGTTGAATACTATTGAAACTCTGTAATTCACAAAATAATAAAATATATTCTTGTAAAAGTTTTATTATTAATAATGATATAAAATATATATATATACTGATACAAAATTAATACACTTGCAGAACTAGACTAGTACTGAATAATAACTTTTCACACACACACACACACACACACACACACACACACACACACACACACACACACACACACACACACACACACACACACACACACACACACACACACACACACACACACACACACACACACACACACACACACACACACACACACACACACACACACACACACACACACACACACGAAGAAGCGAATAGTGGGCGTCAGGAAAAAGTACAGATATAACACAGTGGTTACAATAATAATTGAAAATCAGTACCAATGTAGGATTGCTTACTAGTTTTTCTTTCTTGCTGCAAAGCCCTTTAATGTCTAAGTAAAAAAAGAATTTAATTACATTTTTTAATCGCCTGCCTAATACAGTCAAAACCTCTCAAAATAGAATAAAAATAAAAAAAGTGCTCAAAGATTTTTCCTCTGACAAAGGAACAGTAAATTGTTCTCGACTAGAATATAATACCATTTAAGTTTTCTCTCGGTATTTTAATTATTATTCATTTTAACTATATCTTCTTCTTCTTCTTCTTCTTCTTCAGCATTTCAGCCAACGTGAGCCCTGGCTTCCAACACCAATCTTCTCCAATGTTTCCTGTCCGTTGCCATCTCATTGCAACCACTCACATCCATTCTTCTGACGTCTTCTAGCACATCAGCCAACCATCTTATCCTAGGTCGGCCCCTCTTTCTGCTTTTATAGACTTGCCATCAAGATTTTCTTTGGCATACGCTGATCATCCATTCGCTCTAGTTTACCTAGCCATACTATTCGCTGAGCCTTTATGAATCTTAACAATGTCGTTATGATTCAATAGCTCATCTATCTCCTGGTTATTTCTTATTCTCCATTCGTCATCTTCTTAAAACGGGCCATAAGCACCACTTAAGATCTTTCTTTCAAACCTTCTCCGGTGTCAGTTGTTCCTTTTTTGTCAATGACCATGCCTCCACAAGTAACAACTGGTTTGATAAGTGTCTTATACATATTTTTATTCTTGTGTTGCGACTAACGAGTTTGCATCTCAATAGTCTGCTATTGGCATAATATTCCCTATCTCCTATTTGTATCCTGTCTTGTATTGTGTCCATAAACGTATCCTCTTTATAGACATGCCAAAGATACCCTTCATTACCTATCTGTTACTCAGGAATCTGAACTTACTGCATCAACTAAATTATCCTCTAATAGTTATAAATATGCAAATATAAAGTCTGTGCTTCAAGTCTTCTATACAATTTTTCAATCTTCTTCTATAAAACCTATAAAACTTTAAATCTGTATTTTATTTGATCTGCTACGAATCGAGTTAAAAAATAACGACCTGTAGGCCTAATTTACTGTGTGTGAACTATACACAATAAATATTGACAGGATGGATAAGGAAAAGGTAATTTTATTCTTAAGTTTGGACAGATGTTTGTTCCTGACGTTCACTTGTGCCGTTTTAAATATACTGGATATAGCTTTTCCCCGTGTTATATTGTATTTGTTTTTTTTTTTTAACCTGCGTACAGCTTATTATATTACCTCCTTGCACGATAACTGTTTGTATTACTTTGTACATGATGTTGGTTAAGTACATATTTATAGGCTTATCAATACAGAATGTTTCCAAAATAGGGTGTCAAACTTCAGGATTCTGCTCACTAAACTGAAGGAAATATTTCCAAAAAACCTGTAAAAAAGCGCTTAAATTCCATCTCTGTCTACGTGTAACAAAACAACTAATTACTGACGAAAGAAACGAGATGTGGAGTTGAAATTTGGTGTACACGGCACGTTTACAGTTTCTTATAAGTAGTAAACAAACCAAAATGTTATTTTAAAAATTTCCAAAACGGAAGCTGACTAAAATTTTTAATTCTAAATTTCACAGAAGCTGGTACTCATAACAAAAATGTCTTCTTGCATAAAAATTAGCATTTTCATTCTCAGGAAAATAAGCCAAATGTCTGTTGGAAAAGAAAAGTAATAACTCATTTATTTTTTTAACTCGACTACATAAAATATATATACCGTTGGATTGACAATGAAAGGGCTTGAAAATATCTATGAAAACATTTTGGTTTGTTTAGTACTTATAAAAAATGGTAAACGTATTGTTTATATCAAATTTCAAAAGTTCAACTCCACTACTCATCTCACTCGGCAATAACTAACTAAACACATGCGCTCGCGCCATCACACACAAACGCGCGCGCGCGCACGGAAAACAGAGCATTTTTCGACAAATAATTATTGGACATTTTCCCTCAGTTTAATGAACAGAACCATTTCCCAAAGTTTGGCGTCATGTTTTGGGAACATCGTGTACACAACACGCGCGCGTAAGATAGCAACATCTTACGTGACGCGCTGTGTGAGCAGCAGGATGACGCAACCCTCTCAAATCTTCTCAATGTTTCTGCGCCTTCCAGATTGTGAGCTATTATTCTACCGACAACTGGAAACCTCTCGCAAACGTCATTACATCATAATAATTCCTGCCCCTTCTAAATATGACAATGGATATCGCGTTCACATCAATTGACATCTATTTTAGTGTACAGTGTTAATTGTTAATATTGTGTGCTGACATTTATAATTGTGTGGCTTTTGTTAACTGCTTTGATAGTATGTATTAAGCAAACTTGGAAAATTCGTAAACTTGTAAAATTGCTGCAAACGAGTGACTTTGTACATAAAAACTATTAATAAAGTTGTGAATGTGTGAGATTGTACAATTTAAAAGTTTTACATATCTAGGAACGAATCTGAATCTAAACCAGATATCAGACGAAATCAACAAGACGGTAATTGCTGGAAGCCGACCATACCATGCGAATAAGACAATGTCACGCTCTACTAAAATGAAGCTCGAATCGTAGCTTATGGATCGGAAGCATCGACTCTTACAACAGCAGATATTTCTACTTTAAAAATATTTGAACGAAAAGTAGTACGGAAAAATTTATGGTCCTGTAAAAGAAGGAGAAATCTGGAGAATGAAAAGCATCTGTGAGATAAAAACCATATTCGAAGTAGGAGGTACAGTAAGATTTATTAAGTCCAGAAGAATTGGCTTGTTAGGGCATCTTGAGAGGATGGGTCGAGACAGGCAACCAAAGAAAATCCTGTACGGTGAGCTGGGAGGAGTGAGGTGGGTAGGAAGACCGAGAAGGCGATGGCTGCGTGAGATGATAGTGGATTGGAGAAAGTATGGGAGTGAGGAATTGGAGACGCCTGGCAGAACAAAGGAGTGAGTGGAGAGGCGTGGAGTAGTGGAGGAACCAAGGTACATACAAGGATGTAGCGTCTGAGGAACGATTTCTCTGGTGTTCATTTACTTATTTCACTGTTTAAAGATGACGATGCACGTGATCATCGTAATGAGTAGTAAAGTATATAATGGTCTGCATTGGGTATTCCACCGACAATAACAACCCTTGGTCATGCCTTGGGTTGAGATAACAACAATCAACATCAGCCTCCTGAACAAGGCCTGCCGCACATACAAGGAAAAATAAATTTACGTGCTTTAAAATGGTTACACTTCACTTTAGAGTTTACAGATTTTGTTCCGGTCGTTCACCTCCGCCTGTCCTTATTTTATTTTTTCTCAAATATGACGTATAGCTTATCTTTCACGATTTTCCTTGTATCGTCACTAAAGCCGATGTTTGATTGACATAATCACGGAAAAAACATTGTCGTTAAATAACAAACCGCTGCGTCAACCAGGCGTACAGAAAACAGTACATCGATTGAATACCGAACTCTATGGCGCCGAACAACTGTTTATTCCTCCACACTTTGGGCGGTAGAACATTGCACTGGGTAACGGTAAACTGCACTCAAAACGCGCAAAAAATAGACGACGTCCTTGTAAATGACACTGAAGAAATACTACCATTCATATATTATCGTACGGACTGTACATCTGAACTCTTCAACACTAACTTACAATATCATCAACCTCTTCATATTCAGAGATTAGGCATTGTTTATGCCTGACCCTGCCTCACAAGTTTGTTGTGCCAACTTGTATTTGAGCATCCTGCATCTCCGTTATCCCTCACTGTATACTGAAAAACTTCTTAGCAATGTTGTCACTGAGCCGATCATTTTATTTTCATTTGGTACAGTGCTCTACCAAATTTAATGAACGTAAGTTCAATTCCTGTCTGCAGAGGCGCATCAGTATTGTCCGGCGCCTGTGTGCAGAACTTTAGTTGGCGCCCCTATACCCTTCTTCCCACAATAAAAAATCACTTTATACAAATGTATCGGTGAGTACAAATAAAATACGACATATATTAATTACAAGTTTATTGAACAAATACGAGGGATTACGAAAAAATGTATAAAAAACAATTAACATACAAGAAGGGTATACAAAAACAAAAACATTAAAAAAATGTGGAAATAATAATTTGTTATTTGTCAAAAAAATCATAGTTTTACGTAAGGTAACAGATACGTTTACAATTTTATAAAAACAAAAATATTAAATATTTTTCGGTACACAATTAAACTTACATTTTATTTGACACTCAGTGAACGCTTTACAATTTAAAATGATGTGCGACTTAACACGCCAGGAGCACAAAACAGTCATCAAAATGTGGCGAGAATACTTATTCAGAGCACCGAAAAGGTTAATACAATTAACTTAATGAATAATAAATTATTTGTCAAATAGTTCCTGAAATTTTTGGCGCCTTTACTATACCGGCGCCTGTGTGCGCCGCACACTTTGCACACTATGTCGGCGCGCCACTGCCTTTCTGATACCATTTTATAATCTCTTAATATACATGCTGTTACTGTTGCAAAAGTTAGCTCTGCAGCTTGGGCACATTTACAGTATTTCTTATTAATATTAGATCTCGGTATAATTGAATTGCCATTACTTTATAAACTTGTAATAAAGTATCCCTTTTAAAGTTTTCATTTAAGGTTCCTTATAACTGTACAAAAAATATTTTGAAAACTGGACATTTTATTTTATAAACTAAAATAAAATTATAACTCACATTACATCCTAAATATTTATTTACTTTACTCGTTCTGTCACACAACTATTAAAACTATTTTCCTCCTTTTTGTTGTTTACCACAGACAGCAATTGACTTACTATTCACAGCCAGGCAGAGAATAAGGTTTTAGTGGATGTAACTAACTTGAAACTAGTCATAAAACATGCAGGTAACTTAAGTATAAAATTTAATTTGAAAATAGTAATCATTTCTTAAAACTCCAACACTGTAAACCTGTTCATGACGAATGACAGCGGTAAATTTTGTTTTGTCAGCTAGCGTAGATTTATGTTTGAACATATTTTTGCTGGAATTTTTTGCTTTTATAGCAATTGTCACAACTCTTCCTGTTATGAAAATTTCACTTGGGCATGACTTCAATGTTTCTACGAAAACGTACAGCGAGGGGGTGAACCGTGATTTTGTCTATGAACAAAAATATTCTTTAAAAACCTTGTCTCAAACAGGGAAATTTAGTTTCAATTTTTTAATTTTTTTACAACAAAAATTATGTTTTTTTCTTTTTTGCTAGAACCTGTTTTAAAGTTATAATAATTATAACTGTATCTAGGACGAACTGACAATAATGAGATCTGAAATGTAAAATTATGCAAGAACCAAGCAAGTAAACGATAAAGTACACGACAGTCACTTGCAATTAAATCTGCATAAAATATATATTATTTTAAACCGATAACACCAGCCCGATTTACATAATTCCAAAATCAGTGCAGTTTACGTACCAATTACTGGGCGTGTTTAATTTACAATTGTTCCATACTTTGTCATGTTGTTGCATAACTGTCACTGTAAGGTTCCCAACTTATGTTAAGAAAATGTTGTATTTTTCGGACGAACAAACGAAGAAATATAATATACTATATTACAAGACATGTATTTCTTAATTTTATTTTTTAGAGTAAGTCTTCGGCCAATTAGACGGTGTTGCGTCTTAGAAGCTCTCGAGGAATCTTGAGTTGTTCTTAGGAACGCTATTTGGAGTTAGCTGGTCAGAGACGAAATAATTGAGTGGGCTGTATAATGTTTCTAGAAATAATTGTTTATTGAGAGTTAAAGAGACATAATTGATTGCTGGCGCGTGTAGTTTTAACGCGGCATAAGTGCCGGAGAATTAAGATAGAAAAAAATATTGGCGTACATGACAATGTATGAGCCGAACTTGTCTAAGTAAATTGTAGCATGGTAAGCATGCTATTAGTATTAAATACTGAAAAACTTTAAGTAGCCGCGGCTGGCGATTGAAACGAGTGGCCTGCTCGGAGTCTGGAGAAGAACTGATTTAATTTGACTGCAGTCAGCCTGTCTCAAGACCGGCTGCAGATAGCATTGAAAAACGTGACGTCACCTACACGCGCCGCAATGCAGTATTTTATAATACAAAGTTCACATAGGTTCAAAGTTTATATAGATACAAAGTTTGTCTATACTGCCCGCACAAAATCGGGGCGATTTTGCAACTTAATTAATTGTGTGAAAAGTACATGGTAATTGATATTACATGATAATAAATTCAATAATAAATAACAATTGCTAATACAATAACAACGACATAAAAAATTGACATGTATAACAGTAGAGCAATGACAACCAGAAAATTAATAGTAGATAACAATATGATTAACATACCAAATTCATGTAAGGATTACAAAATACATAATGATTTACGTTACATGGTAATAGAACAATAATAATAAAATTCTATAACACTTAAAAACATGGCAATGATAGGCCTACATGAGAATACAACAATCAGGTATAATAATTAGCGGTACATAATAATGAGATAATGATCACGAAAGATTCAA
This sequence comes from Magicicada septendecula, assembly GCA_034769895.1. NCBI lineage: Eukaryota > Metazoa > Arthropoda > Insecta > Hemiptera > Cicadidae > Magicicada > Magicicada septendecula. The sequence goes on from CM068371.1 coordinate 394,907,899, forward strand.
TAATCTGTAACAGGTAATAATACAATGACAAAGACATAATAATTTACATGCATGATACTGGAATAACAATCCCCAAAAAATCCAAAAATACATAACCATAGATTAAATACAATAGTGAAAAACATAATAAATGATACAATAATATTATAATAACAATCCCCAAAAAATTCAAAAATACATAACCATAAAATAGCACAATAGCAAAATACATAATAATTAATACAATATTATTAGAATCATTATCCCCAAAAAATTCAAAAATACCCGTAAACATGATAGTGATACACATTATCACAATAGACATAATACTAGTGTAGTAATCATAACAATATAAATCATGTGATCGCCCCGGGAATGTTCCGGGCGTGAAGCAAGGTAATGCGATAAAGTTCACATTGCTGCTACGTGTCGCATGACGCTCATGCGGCTAGTCTAATGCCACCGGAAGTGGACATAATTTATGAATGGGCCGACGTAGGATACCATGTGCGGTGCGAACATCCGCGACGCGCACTATTGAGTCCTGACCCGAATAAACATTCGTGACTACCCCGCGTTTCCACTAAAGGGGGGGGGGAATTGTCATCTAGAATAAGGACGAGTTGCCCGGGAGTCAAATTTTTTGACGTAATGCGCCATTTGTTGCGCTGTTGCAACTGGTGCAAGTAATCTTTTGACCACCTGTTCCAAATGGATTGGGTGAATCTTTGGAGCAGCTGCCATCTGCCCAAACGACTAATATTCACTTGGGAATAGTCAGGTTCCAAGAGTGCAGTGAGCGGAGAACCAACCAGGAAATGAGCTGGAGTTAAAGGTTCGGGGTCCCTAGAGTCATTGGAGATGGCGAACAAAGGGCATGAGTTAAAGCAGGCCTCTATCTGAGTTAAGATAGTGTAATACTCCTCGAAAGTAAGAATGGTTCCGCCTACCACGCGCCGTAAATGAAACTTGACGCTCTTGACTCCGCTTTCCCACAGGCCGCCGAAATGCGGTGCTGAGGGGGGAATAAAGGACCAATTAATGCCTTGGGCACTGGTAAAATCCTGGACGGACTGCTCAAAACCCTTAGACTGCAAAAGTTAATGCAATTCGGGAAGTGTGCTACTTGCACGACGAAAATTTGTTCCACTGTCGGAAAATATCTGATCAGGGATACCTCTACGCGCAATGAACCGTTTTCAGGCCGATATAAAGGGGTCTGATGTCAGATCTGAGACTAGTTCCAGGTGAATGGTCTTAATGGTCATGCATATAAATAAAGCAATATAAGCCTTTGACGTTGATCTTGAACGCTGCCCGCCATGACGTACAAATACCGGACCGGCATAGTCGACTGCAGACTGGGAAAATGGCTTAGCAGGCGTGACACGGGAGGGGGGTAATTGTCCTAATAATTGGTTTGCGCCCCTAGCACGGAATCTAAAACAGGTGATACATTTATGTATTACCGAACGTATATGAGATTTGTCACTAATTATCCAATATTTCCGTCGCAGAGAGAACTGAGTCAATTGTACACCAGCGTGTAATAAGCGAAGGTGCTCGCTTTGTATAATTAATTTGCTGAGATGAGAGTGTGGGTGTAGTATGATTTAGTGTTTGCTCTCGTAGTTGAGCTGGGAGTGCTGAAGGCGTCCTCCTACGCGTAATATTCCTGACTTATCCAGAAAGGGGTTAAGTGAAAGAATTTTACTGTTATTAGGGACGCAGCGTTTCGCCTCAAGCTCCTTGATTTCGATGCCAAAGTACGACTTCTGGGACTGGCAAATAAAAACCAAAAGTGTACCATGTAGCTCATGGGAGGTTAAAAAGGAAGTGTTCCTATCCTCTGTGGGAAGCCTAGAGTTCCGAATGAATCGGCGGCGATACGAAAACACGCGAAGGAGTTTTGAGAGCGATGAGTAGTTTTCAAAATAATTAAATGTGGATAATGCGACAATCAATGAGGTTTGGACCTGTTTCCGTTGTTCCTGCTCAAGCTCGGGATGAGTGCAGGGAGAATGGGCATCGAAGGAACATATAGGCCATGATGATGACTCGTGGGATAACCAGGATGGACCATGCCACCATTGTGGGTGAGTGTGTAAAATCCGAGGGAGACAACCACGCGATAAAATGTCGGCAGGGTTGTCCAGTGACGATACATGATGCCAGGTACCCCTTGTAGTGAGGCGCTGTATCTCAGCAACATGGTTGGCGACAAATACCTTCCATCTGGAAGACTGCTGGTGGATCCAGTGTAAGGCTATCATTGAGTCCGAGTAAAAATATAATTCGTCGAATTTGTAATTCACGGCGTCTATAACCTTGGAAGCTAACTGAGCCAACAATAGGCAGGCGCAAAGTTCAAGTCTGGGTAGTGTTATCTGCTTCAATGGAGCGACTCTAGATTTAGAACATAACAGGTTTGATGAGATGGCGTAGTTTGAATAGACCGTACGCACGTAAATACAACACGAGTAACCTTTAGCTGACGCGTCGGCAAAGCCATGGAGCTGGAATGTAATGATTTGTGAATTGTTTAAACTCTTTACAGACCTCGAAATTTTAAAGTAAGTGTCTGAAACCAGCTGAGAATAAAGTTCTAACCACTGATTAGATAATGAATCTGATAAGGGTTCGTCCCAACTTGTACCCGTTAACCACAATCGCTGCATAAAATGCTTACACCAGAATATTACAAGGCCAATGAGTCCCAAAGGGTCGTAAATTCCTGCGATGACTGATAATACGCTTCTCTTGTTGACCACCTCGGCATTGACATGTCTCTGGACACTATATAAGAAACTATCCTCGTCCATGTTCCATTGAATGCCCAACGTACGCACAATTTGATTTTTACTAAAGTCGTGGGAAGAATGAGCGTGCGAGGCTATAATGGTCTGATCGTTGGAGAACCATTTGTGCAATGTAAAACCGTATTGGCTTAATAAATCTGTAATGTCGGATTTCATTTTGGATAGGATGTGCGGGTTGTCTGAACCGGTCATAAGATCGTCCACATAAAAATCGTTCGCGATAACTGCACAAGCTATAGGGTGCTTAGTTTTATTTTCCTGGGCTATTTGAGCCAGACATCTTGTAGCAAGAAATGACGCACTTGCAGTCCCATAAGTGACTGTCCTCAAGGCGTAATGTTGGAGTTCCCTATCGGGGGCGTCGCGCCAGACAATACACTGCAAATTGGAATCCTTCGGATTAACTAAAATTTGCCGAAACATCCTCTCAATGTCCGAAATGAGGACATATCGGTCAGTACGAAATCGAGCCATAATAGAGAACAGATCCTGCTGGACCGTGGGACCAACCATCAGGGTGTCGTTCAAGGACAAATTCTGTTTTGTTTTTTGCTAAAACCTGTTTCAAAGTTATAATAATTTTAATTGTATCTAGAATTGCAATTGCATTATTTCAAAAAACTTTTAACGGATTCATTAAAAATTATAACATATGGGTAGCAAAACATAATTTGTAGTAGTTTTACTAACCATTAACACATTTTGAAGATGCATAATTCAATCGTGACCTAAATTTTTAAATAATTACTTGCTTCCAGACAATTTATCAAAATTTGATCTACAAAATGTAGTAAAAACAACCACCAAGCCCCAATATGACTCCAAATTCTATTGCAGTGACAAATGTTTAAACTTTTACGTTCTGTCAGAAGACATAGAAAATGAGAGTACAACTTAGACATAATGTTCTAATATCGTGTGTCAAAACTCCAAAATATAGTATTTTTGCGTATTATATAATTTTTCAACGCAACACGGTACGCTGACCCAAAATGTACAAAATACTAGTTATGAATTACAGTACTATCAGCAACTCCAATTGTAAGTATACTGTAGTTGGTCATGTTCTAGACAGAAGGCGATCTTCTTACGGTTCCATATCCTACTGAAGGTTGGAAGTCATCACAGCAATTCTTAGCATGCTCCTCAGTGCTTATTCAGGCTCTTCTGTGTAAAAAACGTAATTGAAAATGCAACGTTTTCGAAGCCATAGTCCAAGCTTTCGCTGTGCGTGCAAAAAGCAACAAAATTTGTATTCGTCTTTGCAATCTCAGTCGACGGTAAAGACGGACTGTGATCGACTTGTGCGTACCAATTTTGTCGCCTTAAACATTTAATATAAATTCAAGTTAAAAAAAATACAGTTTCCGTCCTTTAACGGCACTTATAATATTGTAAATATGTGTTCAACCTTCAGCGTAATAAACGAAATTGAAATATGTGACACCATGTGATTAGTACCTGCTCTTTTTGATTTAATCGTAACAAACGGGTGATCAGATTAATCACTGTACTTGACAACCGGCGATCACTGTGTATGTTTGTACTACCATGAATGTAGCAACTTTCCTCATGTCCATTTCTCGAATTAATTATAGAACATGACAGGAACACGCTCAGTGTTGACGTTAACTTATACAACGTAACAATCAACAGCTGACATGCGGAAAACTGAAACAATTAAACGTTTACATTAACAGTAACTCACCGCCAGTCTAAGAATAGGTACGTTCGATTGATGAACGTAACCCCGCGAAACAAGGAAATAAACGATGGGTGATTTGTTTCTCTTCCTCGGGGAGAAACGCAACAATAAAGAACTATGAATAAGAGTACTTTGTCATGAAAACGAAAACGTTTTCATTTTTATCTCCCTCTTTCCTCGTGGGAAAAATACATTTTTTTGCTGCTGACAAGATGGATTAGTAAGTGCCCTTCAAAATTCCAACTTGAAATACCGTTTTTTCTCCTCAAGCCAGTGAATAAGTCCCGCATTCCGGTTTTGAAATAAAACATTGTTACGACGCTCTCACCGACCGTCCTACGTGTACAGTGGAAACACTGTAACTTTAATTACAGTTAAAACTAAACAAAAACACTCATACATAACAATTCTTCAAGCTGAATGTCACCTTATTAACAGAGTCACACTGAATAATACACACAAACTGCAAAAACGCACTGTAAAACTCGCTGGGTGCTTATATTTATACCCCACTTAGGTTCGTGAAGAATCTACTGTTCTCTGGGCAATGCTTCTGGAAGTTGACCCTGTACACAGCCCGCAGACCGAATGCCGCACGCGGAGAGCAGGCTGCCTAACTCATGGGCGAATGCGTATACAAAAACACGTTTTAACCATACACTGTTACTAAAAAAAAATGATTAACGCCCATAAATTAAATGGTAATATTCAGTTACATTACAATCGCATTTCCACGACTCGTAAGGGAAGGAATATTAATCCTCGTTGTACTTCTTCATTTTCATGACGCCGAGACTTCATCAATACAAAAAGCGTCTACGCTACTGCAATTGTGTTACGAGAGAAATTTATATTGTAATTTCGTTAAATTAAAATTAAATTATACTTACAAACAGGTTATAATGCAGGTTCGGCACTTTTCTCCATCGTCGGCACTTTTGTTGCCAACGTCGTGGAATAACAACTCCGACAACCGACAATGACGGCGACCGAACCAGGGTCCCCTGAATATTCCTCAGAATTAACAGTAGTTTTTAGAGATAAGTTTTACAGCCGGTGTTTCAGAACTTTATACCCGTCAAATTTTTAGATAAAATTTTGTGATTGTAAGAAGAAAACGAAAATAGCAACTCTAATTCGATACAATTTATTAACGCTTTTATATCAAAATAGGTTATGATAACAAATACCTATAAAACAAATGATCGTAATTTATATACAATTTAACATATAATATAATATAATAAATATAATAATTTATAACATAAAATTGTAGCACAAATAATCCTGCAATAAAGAGGGTACAATCGATCGTTATACTGAGTTACATCAGAGAAATTATCATTGTGGACAATGAAATGTACACAGCATTTAATATGTAGTAGTTCCAAAAAGCAAATATAGTTACATTAGGTCAGGAATCCTTAGAGTAAACGGAAGACTAAAGTCAAACAGTAGACTGTAACTGCAATGTATTGTAGATAAACTAAATAATCTTTCGTATCAGTAGTGTGGCGTCCCTGTTGCCGGCGGCAACAGTACTGCAAATAAGAGAAAATAATATTAATTATATCACAGAGTGAAGACTTTAGTTATTGAATAATTTGCAATCCGAACTATGTTAGTAGGAAAACTTGAAGAAAAGTATAGCATTGCTCAGTCTTGTGTTGCCGGCACAGACATCGGCAATGTTTTAATGCGTACGGTCACTGACCCCGTACTAGTTGTCACTGTACAAACTGCGGAGGGGGTACACATTCGTCCACCCATTGTGTTGCCGCTGTATAAACCGGCAAAACGCTCAGTTAGCAGTTATGATCGTTTTCGGAACCGACGTGCACCAGTTACTACGTAGCCTACCTATTTGTGTTTTGTTCGTTTAGTCATGTGTTTCTTTGTTTGTCTTTATTATCTTTAATTCGATTATCTGTGTCCTGATTTATTCTGTGTAAGTATAATGGAGTCAGATCCCGTTGAACCGGGACCTTCTTCTTCCGCCAGCGAATGATTGAAAATACTCAAGCTATCTTATTTATTTCTAATGAACGTAAATATTTTTTTACAGTTTTAAACAGAACAATATTTTATGATGACATTTTCAGTTGTTGGTGTGTAAATAAATGTTCATCACGGAGTCGTTACAAGGTAGAAGGTCTAGTCGTCAAATTCTCATTATTATTCCATGCAGACTGGAGACAGTTTTCTTTCAAGATCTACATGAATATCGGTACAATCTTCCCCAAGAGCGTCTATGTAGGTTAAAAGACCAAGTTAGACTCTAAAAATCAGTCCATACTTTACACGTGGAAATTGGCGAATAATTCAAGAGTTTACACTCCGTGCTTTACCACCACAATACCACAAGCTTTCAAGCGATTCTCTCAGACACGAATAATAAGTAGTCATAACAATTTTATCTAATCTTTTTACTTTTTTACACGTCAATTTCTTCTTGTCAATTATTAGATTTTTGAAATTGGATTTGTAATTTGCAAAACCAGCCAAACTAACCGTGTATGTGTCTGTACATATTTTTATGCGTACCCTAGTAGGAAAAAGAAAATAGAATCACAAGCACAGAAACGACACTGACAATGTAATTCGAGGTTTGTCAATTTAATATATTCAACGGTCACGGCCTGAAAACACGTAGACATATAAAAACCCAGGTTTTTTTTAAACTTCCCGGCTGCCGGAATTCAGACGTTCGTATCATTTTCACAATTTCTCACTTCGTCCGACAGACTAAAACTATAATTTATTCTCTACTTATGCTACTTCCAATTTTTCCACATCATTATTTGCAACCTAAGTTTCGCCTTATGCAGAATCGTAAAGCTAGGTCTGGTATAATTCAACGCTGTATTCCTTCACATGATAATGCAAATTTTGTTCACAGCGTGCAAAAAAATTGGGATAAAAAATTAGGACAACTGCTTTGACACGAGACAATAAAACTCTCTCTCTCTCTCTCTCTCTCTCTCTCTCTCTCTCTCTCTCTCTCTCTCTCTCTCTCTCTCTCTCTCTCTCATCTGTTACTCGATAGGCCTATGTACTTCAAACTAACCATATCATGTACTTTGTTATTACTTTATTTTATTGTACAGTAGCAATGAAACTTTTCAGTTACTTACAGTTGATTGAACTCATGTCAGAACAGTTGATGAAAACAGATTTACAAAGATTTTCATCCTGTTATGATCTGATGATTTCATACGCAGTGGCAACGAACGTTGTCAAACGCACTTCACAACAGAGAATTCATTGGTAAAATAAATAATTGAAAACGGTTCCAAGAAAAAAAAACTCGGTTTTATTGTTTAATAATGTTGTTTACTTGAGTTACGTCCGTGTATTGCAGCGATTGTAGTGATTCCTTTGGTTTAACCTATGTTAGGTTTCCTCGAAAGCGAAATGTGTTTGCTTCCAACTCTACGAATAACTAACTAACACGTTACCAATGCTTCGTTATGTTTAGTAATTTGGATTTGCATAACCGTGTGTAATGTCTTATATTTGGATTTCCATAACCGTGTGTAATGTCTTATATTTGGATTTGCATAACCGTGTGTAATGTCTTATATTTGGATTTCCATAACCGTGTGTAATGTCTTATATTTGGATTTCCATAACCGTGTGTAATGTCTTATATTTGGATTTGCATAACCGTGTGTAATGTCTTATATTTGGATTTGCATAACCGTGTGTAATGTCTTATATTCGGATTTGCATAACCGTGTGTAATGTCTTATATTTGGATTTGCATAACCGTGTGTAATGTCTTATATTTGGATTTGCATAACCGTGTGTAATGTCTTATATTTGGATTTCCATAACCGTGTGTAATGTCTTATATTCGGATTTGCATAACCGTGTGTAATGTCTTATATTTGGATTTCCATAACCGTGTGTAATGTCTTATATTCGGATTTGCATAACCGTGTGTAATGTCTTATATTTGGATTTCCATAACCGTGTGTAATGTCTTATAACCGTGTGTAATGTCTTATATTTAAAAAAAAAACTTTCTATCGATTATTTGTTCTGCCACTTATTTGTTTATTGCAATTCCGTATATTTTTACTGCAGTTCTATGGACATCGTGTTTCTCTTCGTTGTATTTTTCAACTACAGTTCTATCCACGTTAAAATTGTTTGTCATACACGACAGAAGCATTCTCAATTCATATTTTCTAATAGAATCTTAAATCTTTTTCACCAGTTTTCCCTTCCCTTGTTTCTCCCGACATTGTCGAAATCGTTGAAAAAACTAGGGGGGAATCTTGTCGCTTAAATGGTTTATAAATGAAATGCGGTATCAAATGCTCAAGAAGGCAAAACTGTTCATCATGGGCTATTAGAACATCAAAGTTTTTATCCCACTGTCGCATGCTGGATTATGTTCATTTTAAAATTTGAACACACAGCAATTATCAGAATTATTTAAGCATCGCATGTTCAAACACGTCGAAAATAATTACAACATAAAATATATATTTAATATCTTTTTTAACCGCTTAGACGCTATTTAATAAAAAATATTTCTTAGCTAGCGCCTACGACATAAGATTTTAAACGTGTACCAAATTCTATGATTATAAGCGTTGTAGTTTCGTAGACGGCTGAGTCAAAGTCACTGGTATTTGTATTTTATAGATTATACACAGAGACAGACCAGTTAGGAAATGGAGGCGGATGATTATAGTGGCTAAGGTTCGACTTCGAACTGTGACGCCATAGAAGAAGACGAAGATACATAGACAGACCGGAAAATAAGGACAACACATAGCATTAATTTAACCCCTTAGTCGCTGTATAGTCAGACAATATTTCTCAGGTTTGCGCCTAAAGTTAAAAATTTTCATAGAAAATACTACACTCGGATTTGGTTAAAATTGCCTGGCATGGTTTTTCAAAATTGAACCTTTTTGGGCTCTGGTGTCGTAAAAGTTTTAAATTTCTAAAACTGAACTTTATATTATGATTTTGGTAAACACGTTTCTTTAACTGATATCCTACATAGATTTTTGCAATTTTGCACTGAAATTTTGACCCTTCACGTTTCTACCTGGTGTAGGGGGGGGGATCAATCTCTAAAACAATATGTGTGGTAAAAAAACGGACACGTATTCTAAACTTTCGAAAGTCGGTTGATGTATTCAAATGTTATCGTGATACTTTCCCCAGTTAGACAGGCAGGAAAACGGTCGAGTTAAAACTGAAAACTCGCATTGCTCATTTAAATAAAAGATTAATAATAATAATAATAACACTGTTTTTCTGTTTAACAATCGTCGGTTTATTCCTTAGTGGCTCGACTGAGAGACAGAACAAAGTTTACACTCACCCACTTTGTGGTGTCTTATCGAGCCACTGAGGCTGAGGATGCCTCGTCATAGTACGGACGAAACGTCTGGTTTTAATAGAAGTAAACCGACGAGTGTTAAACAGAAAAACAGTGTTGTTGTTATTAACGAGAAAGAATAATAATGTATGTGTAATTATCAGTTATTATTACTGTAGTTATGATAGTTATTATTATACTGTATTCAACGTGCACGTAACCATTCACAAAAAAAAACCCTCGTTATATGTTTAGGCCCGTTAATTACTTCTGTATTGCCTGTATACAAGTCCTGATCGTGACAATAAATTCTGTCGAAATGTCGACACGAACTTTTCAAGCAGTGTTAAGTTAATGACCGAACTTCCATAGCCTTTCACTGTTTATTAATTCACGGTTATTGTTGAACTAAGAACACCTTATCTAGTGATAAGGTGTCTTAAGGTCCACCTGTATACACACAGATCAGAATACAATTAATGTATTCAATTCAATTAATGTTACAACACTATTTTACAATCAAGCAAACGATAATATTCATACATACAAGTCCTTCTATGTCATATACAAAAAGTTAATTTAATACACACTACAGCAGTGGAGCAACTAATGATACGGCATAAATTCTTATAACAACTACTTTCGTAATTAACCTCCTATTGTTTACCTTAAAACAAATTTGGCCCGATACTCTCTCCTGTTGACCCTCACTTGTTTGTCTCCTTCACATCGTGCAGTCTGAGCTTAAGGTCTTTGCCTTTCGTTTTATATTGAACTTTCAAACTTTCTGTTTTTTCCATATCTTTCATTTCTACACTGTGACATCTTTTTCTTCACTTTTTCCATCACATACTCCTCCCACGTTTTCTTCGGCATCCCTCTTTTGATCTTTCCCAGAGGTTTCGTCTCAAATACTCTTTTACTTGAATTATAACCTTGAAGCGGTGTGTGCAGTAGCGTAATTACGGGGAGGAAGATCAGGAAAATGAATCCCTCCCAGACCTAATCAAAAATGCAACAAAATTCCATAATCACTTAACGCCAGTTGCGTGTGTTAAAATAAGGCTTATAAAATAATTGTAGAAAGTTGCTTAATAAACTATAAGTTGCTTAAAACATTCTTGAGGACAAGATTCAAGTGCAAAGGGATAATACAACCGGATTGATTTCCAAATACCTTGGAAGACTCATTTTCACAAGATTTATTAAGAATACAAATTTCAAATTAAAGTGCTTACTAATGACACGATATTTATTAACTTTAATTGGAATAACAATTAATCAAAATAGGACATTTTGAAATAAGCCCTTTTCCATATGTTCCAATCCTTAAACTTCATGTTGGTTGGTTAATTCAGAAACTTTAAGACGCAAAGAATTTATAAAAGTATGTGGGGAGAATCCTGAATTTCTATTCATCCTTGAGAAAATGGGGGGGGTCTAGTTTCTCATTCCTTTCAGAAGCTATCTCACAGCAGCAGTTCCTAGTTTTGCTTGTGTGTGTGTGTGTGTGTGTGTGTGCGCGTAAGCAGTATTCTTAACGTTATTCGGATAGTTCAAGTAAAAAATTACCGTATGATCCATTCATAAACTTGAGTATCCTGCATCAAAATTGCGAATTTGTGACCGCATCTGTTCCACGTTTGTGTACAGCTATCTTGAACTCGGTCTTTGCTGATGAAACTTGTTAATCCCCGACATCAATTGCAACGAGCAGAATAAAAATTCAGCCACATAGAGCTCAGGCGGTATCTCTGTAATTTAACGGATTGGTCACGCGTGATAAGCCGTCGAGATTACGCCCTGATGCTGCAGTCCGCATTTAGCGCGCGTCCACATGATGCACGTGTGTTTACTTCGTCAGGTGCATGCTTTTAAATAAATGAGCGTGCCTCAATCACGCCACTAGCATTAGCCAGTGGATTTAATCTCTCTCTCTCTCTCTCTCTCTCTCTCTCTCTCTCTCTCTCTCTCTCTCTCTCTCTCTCTCTCTCTCTCTCTCTCTCTCTCTTCCTCTTTCTCCTCCATCTCTCCCTATTCTATGTTGCACATAAAGGAGTATAAATATGTGATATAAGTTTTACAAATGGCAATCGTGTTTCTAGCAAACTACTAGGTCTGGCTAACGTTTCGGGTAGCGTGTAGGTGAATACCACCTACAGTAAATGCAGGAACTCTCAGTTTCAAAGCCAAAGGTTTAACCATGAAGCCAGTGCTGAGGGTCTAATAATGGCTGGAGAGTTATCAAGGGACATAGCAAAAATCGTCTGTATCAACATTTTTTATTTTATTTTCCGATAGTATAAAATGCCCTCTGAACGAAGTGAACTACTTATTTATACCTTTTATAGAAATATTTTTAAAAATTCAATTTAAAAGAAATTTACATCTTTGCATGAGAAATGCTGTGTTTAATTGAGCATCAAGAATATTAAAGAAGAGAGACATTTATGTTGACAAATAAACGAGAAGTAAAAACGAGGAATATGATTGAACCGTGTCAGAATATACGTCATTACAAAGAGACTGAAATGACCTGCACACGTAATGTCGTTTGGATGGCAATAGGAATACTAGAAGTGTTCTGCACGCGACAGTCGGAAGCGAGAAATCTAGATGCCGAAACACAGTCCCCGAAAAAACCGAACGACAACTTCTACTTAGACGCAAGACGTTTCGGATGAACAACTGAAAAAGAATTGCAGCGGATCGGTAACAGTGGAGTTTGGCGCTGAAAGAGGCCAAGGCTCGACGTGGGCTATAGAGTCCTAGAAGAAGAAAAAGAAACAAAAGAAGAATTAGCTAGGGTAAGACATATAAGTCGGAGAAGTTTAACAAAAGTGTGCATTAAAATTACACGCACATGTAATCCAATTTTATAGCGTTTTTGGAAAATATTTCTTTTCAATATTTTAATATTTTCAAAACGCGTGTTATATTAGTTCCACGATCCATTTTGTAAAATCTCATAAACCTTCCGACGGAGTCTGCAGCGCGGGTTGTTTGAGGGTTACAGTTTTCTAACATTATTACCAATCAAATACGTTTTTACAAAACAAGATTTTTTGATGAACCTTAAAATAAACATTTAATAAAATAATTCGAAACTTAAAAAATATTAATGCAAAATTAATGATTTATGCCATATTTTAGTCTTTAACTTAAGATTAATGGAATAGTTAAACAAAGTAGGTTAATGAGATATGGACGCCTACAGAGAATATGAGCAACAAGGCATGGCCTAAAAGGATAATCCGCTCAATCGCAGGAAAAGAGGTGTGAATGTGGAGGAGAATATGAGAAGCAGGAATTTACAGGAGTTTGACTGGGAAAACAGAGATTACTAGCGGTTATGGTGCGGTATACTACGAATGTGCGCGCGCGCGCGTTTTCTACCTTTTCTTGTAGATCTTCGCAATTTTGATGACTAGTTGTACAATTACGACACTAGTCACAACCAGTTAAAAAATTGAAGGGATTTGTGACTAGTCAAAAAATTGAACAAAAAAAAAGTGCTATCTAAGATGAGTCAACAGGTGCACAAGGGTGTGGATGGAATGCGTAACGCTGGTGGTCTAGAATCTGAACCGTCTTACAGACAAAATTTGTCGGGTACACGTCCAACAGACTGTCGAGAAAAACAAAGATTCTACAAACCAACGAACCATTGGAAAAACTTTCTACACAACTGAGATAAATTAATTATGATTTTGTGGGGAAAAACTGGTATTTATGCCTAATCCGCGAAGTAAAGAAGAAGAAAAAGAAGCAGAAGAAATTAGTTTTCTTCTTCAAGACAATTCAAGCCAAATTTATAGCCTATATCGCTTTCACACCGATCAACACCTTACTAAGCTCACACATAATCTGTACTTGTGATCCAAAATATCAAAAGCAATAATAACGAGAGTTCTAAACCATCAGTAAGACGAAAGTAAATAAACTTGTGTTTCTATCTGGACTGAAATGATATATCATGATTTACCGTTGCTAATATTTCACAAACGGATGCCTCTCTCTCTCTCTCTCTCTCTCTCTCTCTCTCTCTCTCTCTCTCTCTCTCTCTCTCTCTCTCTCCCTCTCTCTCTCTCTCTCTCTCTCTCCACATTACTTGCAGCTGAGAAACTGCTGTATTATTTACACTGTGAGGGAAGATAGCCGAGCCGAGGGAGGTAATCGATCTTCGTGAACACCGACTGCTACGTTTATCATATCATCATCATCATTTCTTTATACGCGGATTATTATTCTCCGTTTGTCTTATTTCCCGTGTTTCCTACAAACAACACATCACCGGCGGAGGAAATCGGGCGTTTTTCCCTGGGAAACACTCATCGCAAACAAACAATGTGTTTAAGAGTTGTTATCTGAATAATGGCGACACGAAAATCTTACATAATGTGTACTTTGCAAAATCTGCACCTCACAGCACGTAAATAAAAAAAAATAATGATGATAATAATAGCAATAACTATCATTATTATTGGACATGGATATTGGACAGTAATGTGGTAATTTTCGCATTCATAGGTTGGCTAATCTGTACGCTTTCAAATTGTGCTTATCACGTTTTTACAACGATACAGTTCTACGAGCCTTGGCTGGCAGCGGACGTCATCACGTTTGCTGTCTGTTCTGTCTTTTTCATTTTCTTGTTGTCGCGACAATTATTTAGGCCTTAGGCCTCAACGTTTTTCAATGTAAGCTGAGTGGCACACATTTGCGCCTCATCTAAAATGTAGCTTCATTTACGAATCGGTTTCTTCAAATTTAAAACTATCAGACTTAGCCAATCTCAACATTATGAATTAAGTGTAAAAAGGAAACCTAATAAATCTATTAATACAGTCCACTATCGTTATCATTCTGCATCCTGGCAATAGCACCAACCATTATTCTTCCTAATAGAAAATTCTTAGTACACACGTGCCGACATCAACACATTTTTTAGGTCCACTTGGGCCGCATCATAACATTTTTTTGGTCGCTCCGTGCCTGGATTCGTCATTCACCTTTTCATATTTTTCTGCCCCAATTTCTGGCCATCACGGGCGACTCAGCATATTCGCTGATCCGACCGTGTCGGGACTTAACCAGCATTTCTTTCGTCGCCATTGAGCCTCGTGACGACATCACTGCAAGACCATCCATGTGCTAGCGTCAATACTCCAGTTTAAGCAGTCATCTCTCCGGTCTGTGTGTTTGCCATCTTCTCCACGGCCTCGACGCTTCAGGACATCGCATACCAGGTACCACATCATTAACAGGTGCGTACAATGGCTGAACAAGGCCTCAAAGTGTTGGTCAGAAAGAGAGGCGGCTTAAAGTCTGCCATAGTGCGTATTAATTCGGCTATCATTAACTTTGACAAAAACACTAACACCAAACATTTTTTAACAGTTAGACTTGAAAGTCTAAAAAGCTTGGCAACAAAATACGATGAGGTACAGTCCGAAATTGAACTTATTTCTAAAGACATAAATGCTGCTCAAGAAGACCGAGTTGAGGTCGAAGAGCTGTTATATTCAACAGAAGCCAATATTTTACAATTGATAGAAACCTTTAACGTTCAGACTGTATCTCCCGTATTAACAAGCAATATGCAACTAAAACCGATAAGTTTGCCCTGCTTCACAGGCAATATCTTAGAATGGCAGCATTTCTACTCAATATTTCTGGACTTGGTGCACGCCAGATCTGATCTAACGTCAGTGCAGAAATTACACTATTTGTATTCGTCTCTGAAAAATGAGCCGCTAGATTTAATTAAGGCATTACCTATTTGTAACGAAAACTATTCGATAGCGTTGAGTTTGCTGTCCGCTAGATATGACAACAAATTCATACTAGCTAAGTATTATATTCAAAATTTACTTGAAGTAAAGTCAACAATTAAGGACTCTGTCCAAAGTTTGGCAGAATTCATAAATACGATAACGTCTTCCGTTAATTCACTGGCGTCCATGCAACTGTCAGTGGATTCATTCGAGCTTATCACTGTACAATTATTGTCAGCAAAACCGGACCATACCACGTTTAAATTATGGAAGGAGTCTATAGACCCCGATAATCTTCTAACTTTCAAGGTTTTACACAGTTTTTAAACGCACGTAGACAGTTGTTAGAAAATACACTGCCTATCGATAACGGACAGCAGCTCAACAAGCTAAGTTTAAGATTCAATAATAAATCTGACAAACATAAATCACGAAACGCTGCTGGCAGCACTGCATTTAAAAGTTATCACTCAGCGTCAAATAATTATTCATGCTTATGCTGTAAATCTAATCATCCAATTTACATGTGTGATAAATTTCGTGCTCTAAGCACATCAGAACGAGGACAATTTATATTAAATCATAAATGCTGTACCAATTGTTTAAGACCAGATCATTTCTCATCTAATTGTAAGATTAAACGATCATGTAAGATCTGCTCAAAACGACACCATACATTGTTGCACATAAACAATGTGTCAAAGCCAGTTTCTGCCAGCAGCAGTAACTATTGCTCACTTAAATTACAATCTACAAATAATATTCTTTTATCAACAGCAATTGTGTTTGTCATCGATCGGGCTGGCAATAGACAACTCGCAAGAGTTCTATTGGATGCGGGTTCACAAATAAATTTTTGTACGGAATCATTTGCCAAGAAATTACGGCTTAACTTGACTAAATCTAACATACTGATTACAGGTATAAATAATACAGCGTGTTGTGCCACTAATCTAGCGTCTATACGCATTATTTCCCGCTATCAAAGATTTAGCTTCGACGCAAAATGTGCGGTCTTATCTGCATTAACCCATAAACTGCCACACACACATAAACACATCTTTACACATCGTTGCACAGTCTTTTGACATAAATCAATTTAACATTCCAGATAACGTTTTCCTAGCGGATCCACATTTCAACATATCAGCTGACATCGACATACTATTAGGAGCGCAATTTTACCTAGATTTAATTTTAGCTAACAAATACGTACGCGGTTCTCATTTTCCTATTATACAGGAAACAAAGTTAGGCTACATTCTAGCAGGCAATCTGCCCAAACACTGCCGTTATAAGGGTCCTGCTGTTTCGTTCCTGGCTAGGAACAACGACAGTCAAATTCTGGAGTCTCTCGAGAAATTTTGGGAGACCGAAACTATCCCTGATAATGCACTTATTAATAACGAGTCAGCTTGTGAGGAGCATTTCGTTAAGTCTACTCATCGCAATCAAGAGGGTAGGTTCGTTGTTTCCCTACCATTTAAGTCTGACAATCCCCAGCTGGGTGAGTCCTATGCTAGCGCTGAAGCAAGATTCTTGAGTTT
The DNA here is from genome assembly GCA_034769895.1 of Magicicada septendecula. Lineage (NCBI taxonomy): Eukaryota > Metazoa > Arthropoda > Insecta > Hemiptera > Cicadidae > Magicicada > Magicicada septendecula. The sequence continues at coordinate 394,925,070 of CM068371.1, forward strand.
AGAACGCCGGTTCATGCGTGATTCTAAGCTTGCGCGCGAATACGCAAACTTTATTCAGGAGTATAAGGATCTTGGCCACATGACGCTTGTCGACGATTGCTCTATCAATTGCGGGGTTTCAAATACCTACTATCTGCCACACCATGCCGTCTTTAAGCATTCTAGTTCTACGACAAAACTTCGCGTCGTTTTTCACGGTTCGTCCAAAACTACCAATGGCCTTTCTCTCAATGACATTTTGTTGGTGGGCCCAAACGTCCAACAAGACCTTTTTTCTATTCTTTTGCGATTTCGTATGCATAACTATGTTCTCATCGCCGACATCGAGAAGATGTATCGACAAATTCTGGTAGCTGAGAAGGATTGTCATTATCAACGTATTCTGTGGCGTGACTCTCCCCTTGAACAGTTTAAACACTTTGTATTGCGAACTGTAACATACGGCACTGCTAGTGCTTCGTTTTTGGCTACTCGCTGTCTTAATCAGATTGGTAAAGATCATGAAGCTTCTTTTCCTGACGCAGCGTCAGCTATAACCAATGATTTCTATGTCGACGATTTGCTAACCGGTGCAGACACCATTTCTGATCTGTCCAAGTTGAAACCTGACTTAGGTACGTTGTTGAGTCAATACGGTCTCACGCTGCATAAATGGGCATCAAATGAACCCAATGTGGTCGCAGATCATGACAATTTATCACTCCCTTTAAACAAACAGGGTAATGTGCGTACCTTGGGCATTCTCTGGAATAACACTACCGATTCATTTTTGTTTGACATCAAATCATTCCCCGTTGAATCAAGCATCTCCAAGAGGAAAATCCTATCGATTATCGCAGGCATATACGATCCACTCGGACTCGTCGGTCCCATTGTTTTCCTGTACAAACAGTTTATGCAGCAACTCTGGCTGTGTCATCTTGGTTGGTATGAGCCAATCTCCGGGCAATTACGCTTGCATTGGCATTCATCAAGCGATAAATTATGTCTGATCAGTAAAATTATTGTCCCACGTTCTATTCGCTGCAAGTCTAAAGCAAAGATAGTTGAATTACATGGGTTTTCGGATGCTTCTGAAAGGGGATATGGGTGTTGTGTTTACATTAAGAGTCATTTATCAAGATTCATCGGCCTCTTGTCACCTTCTGTGTTCCAAATCTCGCGTGGCCCCCCTACGACAGGTGTCATTACCTCGCATTGAACTCTGCGCTTGTTTGTTGTTATCGCGACTCGTATTCAAGGTCGTCCCTGCTCTTCATTTCTTTATTAATAGTGTTCATCTGTATTCTGACTCTATGGTGTCCCTTTACTGGATTCATGCCCAGTCTTCAAGGTGGAAAACCTACGTCGCTAACCGTGTTGCCGAGATTCAGCGTCTTACGGAACCCCACATATGGCATCACATCAATTCTCGACATTATCCTGCTGACATTATTTCTAGGGGATGTCACCCCGACGTTTTGCGCGATTGTTCGCTTTGGTGGCTCGGTCCCGCCTGTTTGTCTCAATCTTCCGAGTCCAATCTTTTTCCACCCTTTTTACCTTCTAATCTGTCGTCTTCTGAATTCACTGCGGAGGAAAAACAAACCCCCAAACTTTCTCTAATCTCTACCTTGGCTATTGATCTTTCAAAGGACTTTTCTTCGTTGCACCGTCTGACTCGCGTATAAGCTTACTGCTTTCGATTCATCAAACATATTAGACTCTCCAGTGCTGAGAAAATATCGGGCGCTCTTACCCGCGTTGAAATTCATTCCACTTTTAATTTTTTCATAAAACAATCTTGATGAGTCTGGCGTAATACGCGTCGGCGGGCGCTTACAGCAGTCGCAACTACCTTATGACAATAAGCATCTGTGACGATTTTAAAAAACATCGAAAATCGCACAAATAAAAATTTTTTATTTTTAATAAGTAAGAGTATTATCCACCCTTACCTATACCCAGATTCCTGAATCAACCTGAAATTGTCCAGTACCAACACGCCAAGAAAGGTATTAAGTAAAGAATAATAATAATAATTATTTTAATTATTAAAAATTCGACTACATAAATAAAGAAATCTCTAAGTCGTAATAAAGTTAACATAAAGTATTTACATTCTAATTAATGAATAATTAATAATATATAAAAGTACGAACTGTTTTCTTAGTGCGTAAATACGCACCAGCTAACTGAGCCCTCGCCCCTAAACTATACGCGCAGTCGCCAGTTGAACTTCTACATGAAAAGATGTGAGTTTTGTGTTGTCTACATACACGTAAGTGTATGCCGTTAAACGAATATCCAGTGTAAGATGATTTTATTTTGAAAAATGTAGTGTGTGTAGAGTTAGGAAGAATATACAGAAAGGAAAAATTAGCCAACACATCTCTTTTAAAAATATAAAACTATAAGTTGTAAGATATGTAACTACCAGACTTTAGTACTGCAAAGTAAGAACTATAATTAAGGTGTAAAATGTGAACTACAAAACCCGGACAAAGAAAACTCAAACTACAACAGTATGAACTTCAAGTAAAAAACCGATCGTCGAGAGCAGATATAATCAACCCGATGTAGCTTCAAGATGTAATGTAGTGTAGTAGTAACAGCAATATATAGATAAATGTAAGATAATAATGTAGATTACCACCAATATTATTCTTCCAATAATTTAGTTGAAGTTTGTGATAAATTAATTATTTTGAGAAAGTTCAGACCCGGATCCGAGGTATTTAAATCAAACATCTAGATGAGTTATTTTTTGAGATAAAAGGAATAATAAACTTAATATCTTCAAAGCATTAAAAGCAGTATTTACTAAAGTAATTTTTCTTTAAAAAGAAACAAAGTCAAACATAATATTTGAATAGTAATAAAGAGATGTTTTCGCTAACACCATGTGAATGAATGAATTTGTGCAAACCTTGTCAATTTCCTATGTCATAATTGTGTTGTAATTTGTTGGTAAGGATGTTTTACTAACAACGGCAGCTAGTGTAATTAACTGGTAAAGAATTGAACTAGTTCCCGACTTTTGTGTTGTCTTAACAAGGGAGACGTCACACATCCTATTGTCTTGCATCCATCGGCTCATATTACTCGCCTTATTATTGAACGCGAACACATTCGCCTACTCCACGCTGGTGCTCAACTCGTGCATCACTCACTTCGTCAACGTTGGTGGATTATTAACGCCAAGGTAGTCATTCGCTCCATCATTCGTAGATGCGTCAAGTGCCTCAGGTTTAGTGCCAAACAACAGGTTCAGAGGCTTGGTATTTTACCATCTCCTAGAGTCACTCCTTCGCGGCCGTTTCTATTCTGCGCAGTTGATTATGGTGGTCCCTTCATGATTCGTCATGGCGGACAGAAATCTAGGACTCTGTCAAAATCGTACGTGTCTTTGTTCATCTGCTTAGCAACCAGGTCCAAGTCATTTGGAAGGCTTGGTCTCGCGACTACTTACATCAATTACAACAACGTCAGAAATGGAAATTCGCCAAGGATAACGTTTTCATTGGTGACCTGGTTTTACTGATTGAGGATAACTTACCTCCATTAGCGTGGAAATTTGGTGTAATTACCGCCACATTTCCCGGCCCAGACAACTTAATTAGAGTAGTAGACATTTGCACGCCTACTGGCATTTTACGGAGACCAGTTCATAAGCTATGCTTGTTGCCAGCCCGGGACGAGGCTTAGACACAAGGTTACTATAATTATTTAGCACAATGCTATTTCACTTGGCCACTGGCTTTCATTACCTTATTGTCTTACAATTTGGTCAACTTAATTGTGATATGTATCATCACAACATTTTCATGTTAACTTGCATCATTGCATGTTTTTATACTAAATTTGCATGTGACTTGTAATTTTACAACCATGCACTGTGCTATTATATCTATACTTATCATATTTTCATGGTGGTATACTTTGCTATTTTTGTATTTATATGTTAATAATTTGTGAGACACACTATGTCCTACACATTTACATTTTGATATTGGTATTGGGTTATGTGTCATGTCATTGGTGGTATTGTTTTTATATAAAATTTTGTTACATAATATTCGCATGGTCTGCAGTTATACAAACCATGTATGCATTTTCTTGCACATTTGTCAATATGTGTGATATTTATTACCCTATGTATTTCTCGCAATTGTTCAACACATGTATTACTTTTGTATAACCACATTGTTGTACTTGTCACTTATGCTATTGTGCCTTGTATTCATATATTTGTAATTATCTAGACCGATTTCTATTATATTTATTATGTATAACTTGTATCTATGTAAAACACATTGTTTTTTTCGCATCTACTGTCTATAACCACGCCACGCCTATATTTTTATTTTTATATTGTATTTTGTGATCACGCATTGCACAATTATTATTCATGCTTTAATCATGACATACATGTCATTACACTTTGTGCTTGCAATGATTCAACTATGTATAACTTGTTTTCACATAATAATTTATTGTAAATTCCTGAAACTTCAGGTATAGCATGCCTCGTTCAAACTATATGGCGTCATGCTAAATTTATGTCTTTACATGTATACTATTGTATAGGTCTACTGGCCTTAACTGGTTCAAGCTAACCACTATGACTTGCATAAATGTTACAATTTATCGGGCCCATCATGTGATGAGTCACCGATTATTCATCATTAAACATTGTCAAATTATGTATTTTCATGTCTTATATCGTTTAATATTGTATACATACAATATATATTGGCAATACATTGCTAACTTTTACATTTTTACTCATGCACAAATCAAGTTGCACGCCGACCTTGGCCTGCTCAAATCTTATCATCACTCAAGCTTATCGCTAAGCAGTTAATGTCATAACTGTTATCTAAGATTTCAAATCAAGGTTCAATACAACTACTGAGATTTACCCTTATTATTAAGAACTCTGTATTTTTCTACAATAAGTTATTAAAATGTATTAAAAAATCTTTTGATTTTTTGCGGGCAGTTATGGACAGTAATGTGGTAATTTTCGCATTCATAGGTTGGCTAATCTGTACGCTTTCAAATTGTGCTTATCACGTTTTTACAACGATACAGTTCTACGAGCCTTGGCTGGCAGCGGACGTCATCACGTTTGCTGCCTGTTCTGTCTTTTTCATTTTCTTGTCGCGACAATTATTTAGTCCTTAGGCCTCAACGTTTTTCAATGTAAGCTGAGTGGCACACATTTGCGCCTCATCTAAAATGTAGCTTCATTTACGAATCGGTTTCTTCAAATTTAAAACTATCAGACTTAGCCAATCTCAACATTATGAATTAAGTGTAAAAAGGAAACCTAATAAATCTATTAATACAGTCCACTATCGTTATCATTCTGCATCCTGGCAATAGCACCAACCATTATTCTTCCTGATAGAAAATTCTTAGTACACACGTGCCGACATCAACACATTTTTTAGGTCCACTTGGGCCGCATCATAACAGATATTGTCTGGAAAATGTTGGAAAGCCTGAGTCAGGGTTAGACAGTGCTTGTACTATCCGCGAGCCGCTGACGACATCAGCCATACCTTCTTCATCTGCCATAGCTGGGAGCAACACAGGAGATCGCAGTAAGAGAATATTAGGCAGGAGATCTCCCCGATAACATCATCGAAGTGCTCGAGAGGAGGACACCTGGAACTGTGTGGGACGCTTCGAGCGAAGAAGACAGACTTGGACAACATAACGTAGAAGACGAATAACATGCCAAACGTAAGCCTAAGGATTGAAGAACAACAAGTAATGTGTCAAACAGTTCCAGGTTAGCGTCCTAGAAGAGGAAAGGGAGGTGGTGTTTTTAGTGGGTCCGATATAATACCTAAGCACACAGACCTCGGCAGTGTGTACCCTTCAGAATATTTTTTCAGCAACTTTTTGGCCCTACGCTCGTTAAAAAAAATATTATTATTATTATCATCATCATCATCATCATCAACTAAGTAAGTTTTGCGTCGAGACAGTTCCTGAATGACATATCACGGCTTAAAACTGGCAGCCGAAAAAACAGAAATCTCGCTACTTATAAACAAGCATCGTGCCAATGCAGGTAGAGAAAGAAATTGTGCGGTCAAGTATCTGGGGATAATGCTTTATACAAAGCTCACCTTCTTAGTACAAATAAAACGGGCGGCTGATAAGGCTCCAACTGTGCCCACGGCGCTGAGTAGAATTATGGCTAACAACAGCGGTCCTAAAACTTCTAAGCGCCGATTACTGATATCACTTACGCACTCTAAGACCTGAATATTGTAACGTAACGAAAATACGGTCCCCTACGTTACATAAATCAACTTATAAGCTTCAAAATAAAATAAAAATATTAATTATCCACACTTGTAAAAGGTCAGAAACCCAACCCATAATTGAATAAATGAAATAAGAATACAAGGTAGAAAGAAAAAAATTAATAATGTTAATAAATGTAAAAACTAATTTAGACTGTTTCATAATAATTGATGTTTTAAAGGAGAGGAGAATGAGTAAGTGTTACATGACTTAGGTCACACAAATGTACCTGTTATTAATTGTATCATGTTGTATTATTATCATGATAATTATGTTATTTTTTGTGTGCAGCAAGTGGAGTTATTCTTTTAATAGAATACCAAGTAAATAATTATTATGTGTTATCATTATACCATTATAGAGCTGTTGTCAAACTCATTAATTGATTACCAATTACTTTCATTTTATGTGTTATCCATATGTCATTATAAAGCTTTTGTTAGACTTTATAAAGTTAATTGTTTGTATACATGTACTTAGATAGTAGGATGATTATAATTGTAAACTTGGCCAAAAAGGCTATAATTGTTAACGAGATACAAAAGGGTTTAGTATAACCATGTCATAAATAAATGAAGGATTCTATAATAATGCAGATAGTAACAGATTAAAATCAGAAGTAGATAAAAGTATACGGATAGACCTAACAACCAGTAACATTAGATAGTAAGTCAGATCAGAAAGGTTAGGTAAAGAAATTTGTAACAAATACTACATAAAATCTAATGAGTTAGGAAAAGTTAATAATAATTGCTAATAACAAATAAATAAATTCAATTTAAATAAATTCTCATAATGCAATAGTGCAATGATACCGATAGATAATGTTTTGTAACAGAAAAATAATACTTGTTAAAGTAAGTAGATTAAGAGGAAACGACAGCAAAATATATAAAATTTAGTAACAAACAATAGGTAAAATTATAATAGGATATAATGGAAATTTAGAAAAGGATTATTTTGATGAGTGGAAGAACACTGTATGAAATGGTTATAGTATAATATAATATCCAATGAGAGTAGAAAAAATGGTTGTCAGGGACGACGAGAGAGTAGAATTTGTTGATTCGATTATTGAATAGTTTTACATGAACGAAGACGGTTTAATTTAAAGACACTCAAAAAAGATTTGATTAATTTAAATACAAATAATACAATTGGGAAGCAAAATGAATAATAAATCAACATAGTATGGTCCACGGTCATTCAACCGTCATATATAATTGAACAACCTAAAACCTGTACGAGAAAATTAACGAAAAATACAAAGGAAGAACTCTAATAGTAAAACTCAATATAATGAACACATGTTAAATTAATTAATCAACCAAAACAGGGAAATAACTACCTGAATAAAGTGATATAATCCTATAACATAAAAGAAAACGAAAATCAAACACTACATTATATCTGAAATTAAGTTTCCACAATTCAATAGAAAAAACGTAGTTGGACTCGAATTTCATCGAAGCACGTAACCACAAAACTCGGACATTGGTGAGCAAAAGGAGCGGTATTTCTGCATCATCCCAGGACCAAAAAATCAACTTTTGTTTCAACTTGGAGCGAAAACTGACGAGAACAAATTCATCTGCATTCTGTTATTGACCAAACACGACGACGAGGTTATCTGTACACTGCCTTATCGAGTCGCGATGTCCAGAGGACGGTAAACTACAATTATTTTAAATATTATTTAATAAGAACCTAATTCTATATTGTAATACCTTGTATTCCTATTTATGCATTTTCTGATCTTACTAACAGTTGAAAGAACCTTCACACCCTGTGTTTAAAGAAATATAAAATCATAACTAAAATAATATAAAACCCTGAATCCGATCGATAATCGATTACTTCTAACATATAGCCTTTTGTATCTCCGTAAAGAAACAACTTTGTTGGACAAGAAATATTAAACTATTAATAAAGAATCCTTTCAGAACTTAACGATCTCTTCTCATTTATATAATATTTAGCATAGTGTGACCAAGATATAATATAAGTAGAGAGTGTAACTGAGAATTATCGTAGGCGGTGGATTAACCTACAAATTTTCAGCTGTCTGGGAACTACAGCGCTATTCGCGGACTGCTCGGGTATTAAAGAAAATGAGAAAACAATAAAAATTCCTTCTCTTCTCTTCAACGCGGGATAGGCTTGAACGAAAAATTAGAATTACACACTCAATACATAAATTAGATCACCACAAAACAAATATTATATATATACTAATTAAATAGAGACGAAAGGGTTACGTTATAAATTGGCGTTTCCCAAGTGGAGCATATTAAAACATTATTATAACTTCCCAGTCACGTTATAATATAAATTGACGCTCCATTAGTGGGGCATAACATTTAAACGACAAGGTACGAAATAGTTATAAATTGGCGAACCCAACAGTGGGGTCTAGAAAAGATTGATACGGGTAACCAGTTTAGTTATAATATGTATGTCAGCAGTGCAGCGAAGTGGCGCACTCAGAATGTCTTGCTCCTACCGCACGGTCTCGGAATCTGCGGTTCACAGGAGGAAGGCCAAAATAGGGAAAGCACAAACTCAACAGGAAGCCAGGTCTCATACGACGGTTCAATAGTAGGAAAGATAGACAAGTTACTCCTCCAGAAGATGGACCGCCAGGCTCATCAAGCGGTTAGCTGAGTGGAGTGACCGCGAACATAGGAGAGACAAATTCTTTTCCGACACAGTTTCTAATTGGTCACGACCTGTTCCGGACTTACCTTTTTTAGATGCGGAAAGTAGACAGATCAGACCTGTGGCGTAACTACGGGGAGGATAAGCCAAGAGTCTGGGGGGAGGGGTAGACCGGTTTGAAGGTTTGACTCCCCACTTACCTCAGAATGAATGAGATATTCAAGATTCTTCCCACCTAATTATTTATAAAGTTTATTTTAACACACATAACTGGATTATAAACGGGTCTACGTTAAGTGATTATGGAATTTTGTCGAAATTTTTAATAGCTCGGGGATGATTGATCCCTTGTCCCCCCCCCGGAGTTACGTCATGGACCAAACTGCATTTTTTGTAAACAGAAAGAAGGGCGATGTGTGATCAAACGTTTTTCGTCTGTGTTAACTGTGGAGAATGCAGTGGGACAGATAACGCCTGACATGTACAATGTAATTGGACTGACGATACATAGCAAACACCACTAGGATCATGTTGCAATCTACATAGAGAAGGTTCTAAGGCGTAAGAAGAAAGCAGAAAATGTTCTTGGACGTAGAATAAATAGTACCACTCTTGTGACGATTTAAATTGTGACATTTACAGAATAAAAAAAAAATTTAATTAATTAAGGTTGCGTACAATTAACCATTTAAATCTCACAATAATAATAATAAAAACATGTAGGTACTAAGTGTGAATGGAAGAAGTAATTAATAAGGGCAAAGTATCCATAAAGAAAAGGCATATTGTAAATAATTATTATGTTCGTATTTAACCCTTTGCTTGCTATCAAGCGCCTACCGGTTGATACCGGACTCGACATGTTTTCCGAGTCTACTGTAATTAAAAATAATAGAGTAAACTAATGTTAATAATTAAAGTATCTGTAGACACAGGTAGTAACTAAAACAATTAATTTAAATGATGTATTTTTATCTAGCGATAGTCTGTATAAATAAAAAGGTTTATTTAAAGAGAAAACAGGAACTATATATGCTCGCGGAATAAACACCCCACTCTCTCTCGTCATGTACGAGGGTAGCGGACGAAAAATCGCTCTCTTGCGATGACGACGCCCAGCTGTGCAGACGCACGAGCAAAATGCTCTGTTCAAAAGTTATACAATTTGTAGTTAGTGTGGATTAATTAATTATTATTTTGTATTTTACTAACCGTTACAAAAAGTGTAACATGTAACGTTAACAAAAAGAAAATTCCAAAAACTTTGTAACAAGAAGAAATATGTAACTACAACGACGAGTGTTAATAAAGAAAAAACGATGACTGCAATCTTCACCGATGGACGAATCTTTTCAACCTCTGACCTGTGGTCATGGACCATCTAAATGAGAACTCTAGTATACCCTACCGATGATGCAGTTCGAGACATCTGAGGATCAACGAGTATCTGTGTAGAAGACTCTACCTATCCTGCAGACGTATTAAGCCATGAACAACAGAGACCAGACCAAGACGAGGACGACGTTTTAGGACTCCCAGGACGGAACCACATGGAGGCGATTACTACATCCAAAAAATAGAGGTGACTCGATAGCACGTCTATCGAGGAATAATGATAATATTTTTTGTAACACAATACTCTATTTAAGAGACTTACAGAGACGATTGATTTTATAAGAATATAAAAACTTAAATTTGAGAATTTAATTGTAACTATTCAATATCATTCAATTGTAACAGTTTAGATATTAACGTAACGTAGTGTTATTAATACCATTCTTCTAATGGAATATATATGAAGCAAAAAGGTAAAAGTCTTGCAAGATAAAATTTTGAATTAAATATAATTAAAAGATTAGAGACTAAATACCAATGGTTACCCGGATCCGGGGGTATAGCTAGATAAATTTGTTGTGATCCCATATTCTAAATAAAGCATTTCACTTAATTTTACTAATTTAATTAATAACGTCATGGGATCTGTTCTTTGGAGTAAATGTTATATTTCAAATGTTTAATAAAGCAAGTCTTCTTGTTACGCACATATACTGAGTATATAAATCAACAGTTTCACCTTCCCTGATTCCTTGTATGTCTTACTGTGTGTTATTCTGATTTAAATTTCAGCTCGTCTCGAATAAGGCAGCCTGAAATAATTGGCAGAACCAATTATTTTGGGTTCCCTCCGTTATAACTCTAAAGAAGAGGTTATACTCTGAAGTATTGAGAAAGCTGAGTCCCGGGATGGCTTTATGCCATGGGAAAGGGGTTTGGGTGAGTGCGGACTTCCCAGCAGCAAACGTTCATTTCCACAAAATCCCTCGAAAGAAAAAATAATCAATCTTAACCGTCGTTATTTTTGGCGACGTAAGATAGTTGTCACTAAATAGAATATTAGAAGGGGTTAACATTTTCATTATTTTGGGAACGAAACTAGTTCTGACTATGATACAGATGTCGACAGTAGCACCAACAACTTTCGAATGGTGTGAGGAACTCTATCCACAACATAAGGTTAGGAAAGACACAGAGCTGAAATTGTATAAGACCATGGCCAAGCCCATCCTATAGGCCTATATGGACACTGATAGGAAGCAAAGAAGATCAGCTGAGGTGTCACAAATGACCTTTTGCCGAAAGTCGAGGTATGTAGTTTGTTGAATGTATTGTAGAATGTTTACACGAGAAGACCTGGAAGTCGGGAGCACTACCAATGACACAGCCACGTGTCGCAGGAACGTGGAGAGAATGCCCCTGGGACAAATTCCAAAAGCAGCGTTAGAATATAAACCTAACGCTGGAACATCTCAAAAGAGATTTAAAATAGCCTTTGAAGTCGAAATACTTAAAGTAATCCCTGGTAATGAAGAAGAAGAAATTATTATTATTATTATATTGCTGTTGTTGTTCTCCTCCTCCTCCTCCTCCTCCTCCTATTAGCGTTGTCATCATCATCATCATCATCATTATTATTAATTAAAAACCTCTTATTTTTCTTAATTAATACAACATACAACAAGCATTATCCTTGGGTAAAACAAACTGCAAAATTTTGTAACCTACGGAAAATAGTTACCATGACAACGAATTTGCGTGTTGTGTGTAATAATTTAAAAGCGTTTGACAAAGAGCTTTTTTCTTTTTTTTACAAATTGCTGCGCTATATTGCTGTCACTATTTTGTTGTAGGTTTTTCAAATTTAGACTCCTGATTCGCAGTGAACAACCGCTAAGCCGCCTCTTACCCGAGATAAAACTTGGAAGTAAATTGGCTAACTTTTCTGTTCGTGGCCAACGTTTCATTTTACATTTCAATTCCCACGAAAGGCTCGAATCTCTTTGCCCTCCCCTCAGCCATTGGATCGAACCTGATTGTTGTACTGTCATTGGGAATACATGTAATTATGCAAACTCTGGGGTCAACTGGACTTCAGGAAGCGAATGAAAAAGTGTTAGAATATCTGACCCGTCAGACAGAATGAATTCAATGACGACTACCAAGTCTGTTCTCTACACTGTTTTTCTGTAAATTAATAAAATCTGTACTTACGGTTTAATGTAATTTGTAACGTTATGGAATGTTAAATCCGAACGAGAGACAATGAATTTTCTTGTTCAGAACTAACGCGACCAACTTTGATGCACGTATGTTATTACGGAATACGCTTTCAGCCCTGCTGAAGCTTGACGGAAGACCTGACTGAAATCTGAATGCTCTCCTGCAGATATCTCTGGAAAATTTGGACCACTGAGACGATGCCAAAAGAATGGGGATCTCATCTGGCCAATACAAAGTAAGGGAGATAAACTCAAGTGCGAGAATTATTGAAGTATACTTTTATGAACAGCTTTCAAGATCTTCTCCTACATACTACGACAAAGAATTAGCCCCTATGCTGAAGAGAACTTCGGAGAATATCAGGGAGGCCCTCGGAGAAGGAAGACCTACAATAGACAAACTCTTTATCGTCAGCCAAAGATGGTGGTTTCGCATGGAACTACAGGAGATTAATGCTAGCATTTATCAAGTACTCATAGGTTTCTAGCAAACTTAAGTGTGAACAGAGAGACGCTTTTGCAACCATGGAGGAATCAAGAATTACCTGACTCGCTTACCGACGGTAAATTCCATGGGGAGAGTTAACGTTAAAAATAACGTAACAGAGCCTTTTGACATTATACAGAGACTTCGACAATATAACGGGTTCGTAACCATTGTATTTAACGCGAAAAATCATAAAGGATTGAAGAAAGTGTGCTCCGCGTCCATTACAAGAAGATGCGCGGGCAGTACAGGCAGTCTACAGATATATTACCCATCTTATGGAGAAAAGATCGGAAATATCCATGACCGCTTAGACGCTGCGTGAGATACAAAGATAAGAATAGTTGGGACAAGTAAAATTTTCATGTAAATTGGTCAACTTTTCTGCTGGTGACCAATTTTTTATTTTTCATATGACTTCACCGTGAACGGCTCGAATCCTTTTGGCCTGGCCTCACCCACTGGATCAAACCTCACTATCGTACTGTCATAAGTCTTAACTCCTATAACGTACTAACGTGCAACAAATAAGATAATAATATACGAACATCAAATTTGTTCGCGTTAGTTGTGGACACAAAAATTCACAATCTCTTGTTCGGATTTACTACCTTATATAAGTATAGCGCACCAACAACAGTTGGGAATAGATATGTAAGAAGACTATTTACAACTGTATATGCAGATAAGCACATACGCAAATGATAGTGACACAATCAGGGACAGTCAGAACTCACGGAGAAGGCGGCAAATGTACGAACGAAGATCAATGGGAATAAACTTGGATGATGCAAATGAGCACGAGAGAGCGAGAGAGACGGTATCAGAACTGGATTATCGGAGGTGAAGCGTCGGGCTTGTCCAAGACTTTAACTATCTGCGCAGCAAAATAAATAACAACAGTACCAGCAAGGACATAAACAACAGAATTTGGAAGGGAAGCAAGGTACTCTGCTCGCTCAAATCCTGCATACGATCTACGCTATTGAACAAAGTATAAACTCGTTTTACACAAAACCTTATCACATACGGCCGCGAAACGTGGACATTAATGAAAAGAATCGAAAAGACAGTGGGTATATTTACGCACCGAGTATTGAGGAAACGTTTTGCCTCGATCACGGGGAATGATGAATCAGGTTCAATTACGAACTACAATACAACAATAATAATACAAAAAAAAAACAGTATCGTACATTACACCAGCGTACAACGCTTAATATGGGCAGGATGTATTGAACGAATGCCCACCACAATACCCAAAAATATATTGAAGCGACAAATGGAAGACTATATATATATATATATATAGAAGCGTACCAGACAAAGGGAAGACTAAGAACATGCTGGCCGCACACAACGTTCGGCGAGACGCTGAGAGTCTTCTCGGGGTGAGGAATTGGAGAACGGCGTGGAACATCGAGACTGTTGGAGGAGTATGGGCTTGTAGCACCATGGGAAAGAAGGATGGTCTCCTTGTGGACTGGTGAGGCTGTAATGTGTGTGGTTACATTGCGGATTGAACGAGCGAAACGAGTTCTCAGTTTCAACTGGACCGTTTGGAATTTGTCTGTATGTCTATCTATTTGAGGTACGTATGTCTCAACGTTGTTTCCACGCTAAGACTATCCCGCGAATATGTGGGTGACTTTGTTGCAGTGGCCACAACAGTGTTGGGGAACGTTCCCTGTTTCCATGCCACAATAGTACCATGGATGACGATACTGCGCTGCTGCTGCTTTCATTGTTATTGCTACAGCAAAGTGGCTAAGAAAATGTTGTACGAATGACTTTTATGGACTTTAAAACATATGAATATATGCAGTTCTCTTTTAACATCGACCACTGGTCCTTTTAATGCACTTCAAATTTTGTCTAGATCATTACTTCCACTATTTCAATTTTTGTGTTTACTATTAATTATGTCCCATTCCACGGTTTCTTATAACTGATGTAGTTTAACACCTTCCTCTTTACCCCATTCCATTACCTTAACTTAAAACAAACCTTAAATCAATGAACTCTAAGCACAGACTGTAAGCACAAAGCACCAATCTTAACTTCAAATTAAAAGATTTTAATAAGTAAGTCTGCGCTATAGTGAGGTTATTGAGAATTAGTCGCCTGCAATATGTTCCAGCAGCACGTACCGTTTCCATCGTGTTGGAACAGAAACAAAGTTCCGCAACAGTGTTGAAACACATTTTGTTGTGCTACAAAGAAGTCCATAACATTTTCCTGGTGTTTCCACACAACACTGTCCGGACAATTTCGATATCAACATTGCTGGAGACAAAATTTCTATGCGTGGAAACGACGCTTCACGATAACTTTTGAACGTATCAACCGATTTTCGTAAAACCTGGTATACTTTTACCCTACTGTTTTAGATATTGATCTTCCAAAAACTAGGAAGAGCGGAAGACAAACATTTGAGGGTCCAAATTTTTAAGAAGTCGCAATAGTCCATGTGAGGTATCAGATTAAAGGAAAATTTAACAAAAATATATACAGTATATTATAGTCTTTATTTTTGAAAATTTTAAGATTTTGGAACGCCAGGGGCCAAAAGTGGGTGACAATTTTGATAAACTATTTTTTTTGAATTTTTAGCAGTTATATTGTATGATTGCTCTACAATTCTAACTTTACTACACACAAAAAATAGGGTAATCGGGATTTTATAAATTTTTCTGGTAACTGAAAAAATTATCTAATATCAAAATTTCTAATAATGAATGTTGTTTAAAATAGTTAGAGAATTCTGCAGCTCAACGAGCATACTACAACTATTCTACGACTGGGAACCAGACAGTTCACTGTCGCTTCGTCGTCAACGGCCGTACCGGATGAGGTTCAGATCTTCAATAGTTCAACATCTACAAAGACGGCAACGCTACCACTGAGCAATGTCCATGCACTCTCACACGCCATGCGCTTCCTGGGGCCACCTGGGGGCGGAATAAGTAAATGTTTCCCATCCTCTAGTAAACTATCAGATGCAGTCCCCGGGAGTTTCCCGCGACGCAATTCACGTTTTTATTCAGTGTTTCGATAAGTTCATGTGAATCAGCGTTCGATAAGAACATCTCCTGACAAACTTTGTACTTACTGCTCTCCGAACTTGCTGCCCACAGTAATACTGTACGTCCACTTACCTGAAACAAACAAATCACATCAAATTAGATATCAACAAAACACAGTACTTTACAGTCAGAAACAAATACGACTACGTGTGTTTAAGTAGGACGTAATTTCAACAATTTCCGTTTCGACAAGAAAGATTTATAATTACATCGTATCCACTTTTTCCCATTCTTCACGTGCTTCCTTTTGTTTCTCTTCTATATTTGTAACCTTGGTGTTTACCTCTTCTTTAAGACCCTGTACTTCGATATAATCTATATAAACTTATACTTAAAATGTTTTTAAATATATAATCATTATAAATGCAAGTAAGAAACTACATTTTCCACTTACGGGATGCTATACCGGTATATAATATTATTTTCTTTTTATTTATATTTTTATATATACCTAGTGTATATATAAAATGTATGTGTGTGTGTGTGTGTGTGTGTGTGTGTTACCTAAAGGAGTATAGTAAATATTATACCGATATTATCATTCTTATATTAGTAAAAATAATTATAATATTCCATAAATATTGTTAGACCAGTTATTTTCTATCTGAAATAAAAAATTTGAACTCTTTTATTCTGTCTTGTTTTAATTTCAATCAATTTTATTATTCTTTTCTCTTTAACATATATTGAGATTCACTAACACACAATGCCCTTCTCTTCAGTTAGTAGCTTCCTTTAGGTTCGATAACATGAAAACTCTTTCTCAGGGTTAATAAAACATGAATTACAGTCATGTATTAGGGGTCTATGTAGAGTTAATGTCATACATATAAAATAAAATATAATAATTATAAATCTGTTTTAGTAAAGTGATGTATATGTGTGTCGAGTTGGGGGTTCTTTGGATCATACAAAAGAAACAATCTTAATAGGAACAACTAATTAAAAAAAAATTACAATGAACAAATAAAATTAATAATCATAATGTTTATAGTGTTTTTGTTATTTCACTTCACTGTTCTTGTGCTTTGAATTGAATAATGTTTGATCAAAGGTATATTTTAACATGATGGAACAATCTCACCAAAATTGTAGTTTAGTCTACAGATTATTTCTTATCTTCTGGCCTTCAGTTTTCCGTGTATTATATTAAACCATTATGCTTCTCATTATTGTTTAAGTCTTCCTTCATTAATTCATTGTGTAACATTAATTTTTTTTTGTAGAAAATGTCCAGCTTCAAATGAATGTGTTCTGACCTATTTCAAATATCTTTCAACAAAACCCTTTCTTTTAAAATAACTCCCGATTCAATTAGTAATGCTCTTGGCTATGACACGTTTATGGGTCACAGGTTTGTTTATATATTTTTTAATTAACATGATTCAGTTGAATCTTGTTTTTTTATTAGTCACTGATGTATATAATTAGTTTCTAGTGCACTATTCCACTATTTTTAATTATTGTACACTTTGTTTGATCTTACTATATTATCTATATAGTTGATTTATATACATTATATGTTTTATTCACTGCTTATTTATAACCAGGTCTATTTCCTGTTCACTTTCACTATATACTATTTATTAACGTTGTTAAAAGACAAATGTGTGTCGTTTGTATTATTATATTTAAATTCAATGATTGTGTAGTTGTTAGTTTTGTCGAACGTAAATTGTCGTTCGGAAGCGTCTGGTAGCCTGCGTGCCTTACCTGTCCCTTCTCGCACTCTTAGTAATTCCGGGTAGGCGCCAAATTGTTTTTCTTGAAAACAATTAAAAGTTTTTATTGGTATAGTATGGTGATTTGTTATCGAAAATTCGAATAGTTCGCCGTCTGGCTTGTAACTGATTCTCGTGTGAGTGGGGGAACACGTGTTGCCAACTTGAATTAATGTTGGTTATGTCGACCCACTGCTAGTAAACAAAACATACATAATATTTTCTACAAATAAATACTGGACAGTTTGTTATCAGTACGCACTTTTTTATTAGGCTTTTGCTTGTTAATTATCATTAACGCTTCATAAAAATAATAACTGTTATAATAAAATTTTAGCCTCGGCAATATAATCTCTCGCTCTGCGGAGCGCTAGGTTGGCAGTGCAATGTTTACAATTGACTCTGGTTATTATTTTACAAAATAAATCTGCCAATTGGGTTCTTTTAAGTACGAAACAGAGGTTTACATAACAAGATAACAAAATTAGAACATATCATTAAAAGTTTGTGATCATTAAAATTATACAAGGTTTGCTATAAATTAAATATTGTGGTGTTGAAGTGTGACAGTGTCGTTGTGTAACATAGGTTATCATGTGTTCATTCAATGTTTACAAAGTTATTTCTTTATTTTATTAATCCTTGAAAATATTCAGTGATAGTGAGAGTTTTATTTTATAGTTAGAATTTTTGAAAGAGAATTTGTTTTATAATAATCAAATAAATTCAGCAATACTCAACGTTAGTAGATATGATGGGTATTGTCAGTCGTCCATGTAAAGTAACGGGCCGGTGTTTATTCTTCCCACTTCTGATCTTGGGCTCAAAAATTGGTTGTCATCTTCTTCAAGTTGAATTACAGGTATTTTCCGGTCATCTGGATTATTTCCGAGCTGGTCCTTGGTGTAAATTAGTTGTAATGGCCTCTCATCGGTTGTACTGCTACTCCTTCTCAAAATTGTGGGCACTTATACTGTTTTTATATTGAAAATTTGGGCCCTTCACGGCGTGGCGTCTCTCCAGTTTAGCGTCACTACATCAAGTATTGTTCCTAACTGAAATTAGTCAATATTCGGTTGTTGTCATGGTTACTCAAAGTTTTTGATTGGCTGAAATTGGCTAAAGAGTATTGTTAGGGTATTTGAATTTTTATTTAAACTGGTTACAGATCTTCTAAATGTAATTAATCTTCAGTACTCCCTTTTTAGTAGTAAATATTATCACCACTGTTCACATTTTTGCTCAAGGATTAATTTGACATCCAATATTATAGTGTTCACTTAGGTATCAACATTTTGACAGTTTTGTGAATTTTATTTAATTATACTGTTTTCTCAATTTACATTATTATCATAATATTTCTGCCTTAACATGATTGTCTATTTGTATTCCATAGTTTATGTGGTTTAGTCTTCCTAATGTCAGTGTTTAATTCTATAAATTGAAGTTTTTTTTGTAGTTGACAGTTGGGAATTTGCATAGGCTTAAACAGCAATTGACTATTTTTCTTTGATTACTGATATTACATTTTATTCACCTTGTAATGGGTCCTGATTGTTTGAATACAAGATTCTGTTCATTTGTTCAATGTTTCAGTCGGTTCTTGTAATTGTGTATAATTTTATTGTTTCCCTATATTAATTTGTCTACTGTGATAACTCATTTTTAGTGTCATTGTATTTGAATGTATGGTTTGTTTCTTGTTTACTGGTTTCTGTTGGTTTTAAAATCTTATTTCTTACAACATATAACATAACATCTAATGGTTTTAACAATTCCCATAGCTGGAATTCTTATCATTTAAACATAATTATTGGAACATAAACCTTAGTCATTAAAACATAATTCTCATTCATTTAAACATAATTATTTGAAACATATTATCCACTCATACTCTTCATCTCCCCATACTCTTTGATGAATTATAATTATTACTTGACATAAAAAATAAAGACATAAACATGAATTAAACATATTAATACAATGGTATATTGTTATGACTAACTCTAAATGACATTAAGCCATAACTGAATCTTCAACAACTGTTTACTATCTAATATTAATATCTTTTTTTATTATTATCAGTTTGTCATGAAAAATATTCTTTAATGTATCATTTTAAATTAATGATATTGGATTCTTATTTCTGTGAATAAAATCATATATTTTGGTGTATTAACACACTGATAATCATTCGTTCTTGAATACATGAGCAACAATACTAATTAACAAATTATTACCTAACATTAAGATTTGCAAACTAAAATATGACAAGTAGTAAGTACTACTATTATCTAAAACCTACTTATTATCTAGTCTGTTACACTTTGTTTCATTTTGTTATTAATACACTTGTGTTCACTGGATAATTGCTATTAAGTGCCACAGTCCTTTCTGTGATTAGCCATTATCAGCCTTCACTTATTTTTTTACCACTCACTGATGGTTTTTGATCACTCTTAACTCTTTAGTGTTTTTTCACTGATTATTTGGTGTCTATCCCTATCAATAGGGTTCTATTTAATTTGGGGTTTTCACACTATCACTTTGCACTTTATATGTTTAATTTAAGTGTTACTAGCGGGTATTACCTAACTTTAAATTCTCTTTCTCACTTTACTATGTTCACTATTTCTCTAACTCTCTACCTCTCACTTTACAAGGTTTAATTACAATATTAACAAGTTCATGTCGTTTTATTGTACCACTAATATGTTAGTATTATGCTAATGTG
The DNA here is from genome assembly GCA_034769895.1 of Magicicada septendecula. Lineage (NCBI taxonomy): Eukaryota > Metazoa > Arthropoda > Insecta > Hemiptera > Cicadidae > Magicicada > Magicicada septendecula. Next base: position 394,945,619 of record CM068371.1, read on the forward strand.
ATTTGTCTTAGTTTACTCTATTTGTTTGGGGTTATTGTGCCCTTCTATATCTTAAGTACTTAATGATTAGTATCTCTAACTTGTCTGTCCTTACAATTATTAATATTATATACAATTTTCATTAGTGATTCTATTTCTTTGGTTTAATACAAGTTTGGTGTTCCTTCTTAGTTCACTTTCTTTTGTCATACATTATCCGTCACTTCCTTAGTGTTGTGGCTGATTGTATCATTACACTTATATGTTAATTGTCTTTTAGTCACTATTCTTCTTATTTACACTTATGTTGGTGCGGTGGCTATTTCTAGTCCATTTGCAGTTGTCACTATTAGGTTATTCTTGGTCCTTTGGGGCTAGTTCTACTCTCTCACTTTCCAACTATTGGGCTATTCGGGTTAAATCGTCTTGTTTCTGTATTTACCATTTTGACTTGTTTGTTTGTTACTACTTTATTAATATAAGTTACTTGTCTGACTACCTTGATATGTCTGATCGTTTTATTATTCTGATTCACCCATTCTTCTATTCTAATTCATCCCTTTTTATTCTAGTGTTAATGACTAAATAATTTATCTGGTCATGTCTTCTTCATTATGGTTAGGTGAAGATATGTACCATTACATATTGCCCTGTCACTAAAATTGATTATTTCAACAAATATCGTTCAGTTTTTTGATTGGAATTATCAATCATGATTTCATTTTACTTTCTCAATCACTGGTTATTTTAGAGCAATAGGTTCTTTTTATTTTTGAGTGTCAATATTCTTCTTGATCTTCGTATCGTATTTTATTTTAACGTTCTTATCCCTTTGATATCTAATTCCCAAACATTTTTCCCTATCATTATATTGAATCGGATCGGAGGGGTACTTTTGACTCCATTGCTCCGCCGTAAAATACACATTTGATTGCTGGACTTATCTACAGTCAATCATTATAAAATTATACAAGTAGTCTTAGTGCGACTATTAAATAAATATCATTTGTAGGATTCTTCACATTATTATTATTTAGTTTATACAATACATTATTTCAAATTATATTCTTTTTCTTTTATTCACACTCTCTAGCTTTTCGTGATTCGATATTATTAGTGGGTATGGTATACATGATCTTTTTATTATTATTTGTTTTGTTTATTTTTTCTGACTGTTTAACACTAGTTATTTATTAATTGGTTTCGGGATGGTTTTTTCTCGTTTTTAATAATATTTTTTCATAGAGGTTTGGTTAAATGTCCCCCTTATTCTTTGTGTCTTTGGGTCTACGATCTCATATGTATTATTTTGGTTGTCTTTGCTTACTATGTAGGGTCCTGTGTACAGTAACAATAGCTTCTTGGCTATCCCTTCCATGGTGCTTGGTAATCCTCTGTTTTTGAGTAATATTTGCTCTCCAATCTGATATTGTATGGGCTTCGGTTGCATTTGCTTATATTTTTATCTGATTTTGTCAGTCTTTTCTAGTATTTTATTATGAAATTGCACGTCATTGAAATGATATTCTTCGCCATTTGGGAATTGAATTAATGGAGTAATTTCTCTTCTCACTGCTTCCTCCATCGAAATTTGTGAACGGGTAAGATGTTTTTATCAAGTTGACAGGCTCTCGGAATTGAATCTCGCACTGATAATCTCTGACCTTTCCAGGTGTATTTGAAAATACGTGCTTGTAACGCTTATATACTTCGATCAGTTGTTCAGCTTGTTGAGCTGTTAATTGAGCGCTCGTTTTCTCTCTCTGGAAAGTTCGGATTTCTTCGAGTTTTTCTTGCCATAGTTCTTTATTGTCGGTCTCGTCATAAATCCCATTATTTAGTACATGTTCTCCAGTATTTCTGTACTTTTGGATATGGTACATTGTTTCATGTGGCTGTATTTCTTCACTATTGGTCAGTTCGGTTATCCACTGTATGTCATTCTTCTTCAAAATAAGTTTGTATTTGCTCAGGTCAATTATGGCTGAGTACTGGCGCAGCATATCGCAACTAATTAGCATCCGGAATGACAATCCACTGGCTACTAAAAACGTCACTGTCACGGTTTGTCCGTTGCTTGTCAGTTCGAGTTGCACTTGTTTTCGGACGGTTCTGTTTTGTCGTCCGGTCGCTCCTACAAGGACAATGTTGCTGATGGGTAGCGTAAGTATGACTCTCTTACTTGCTTCTTGAATTTTCTGAAGCTCAATACTGTCGATTAATGAAACATTGGATCCAGTGTCTATCATAATTTGTGCTGGTACTCCGTTGACTTGCGTTGAAATATAAGCAATTTCGTTATGTTTACTATCAGATTGGTTGCTACTTTCTTCGAGGAGTTCCTCTATAATATTCTTCAGATAATTATTGCGCACGATTGTAATTGTGTGTTCGCCGTTGGTTTGAGTAACGATGCGATTTAACCCAATAGACTGGTTCAGTGAGGGTACGAGTAGGTTTTTCACTGCCGCTCCTAGTTTAACGTCATCTCGGACTGATTGTTACGATTGTCTTGCTGATTTGTTGGCGGACTTCCGCTCGTTGACGGTCGGGGTTCAGGCTGGTTGTGATCCTCTTCGTACCGATCACGCCTGTACACTTCTTGGCTTCGACTCCGGCCCGTGTTGGTTCTGGTGTCACGTCCGTAATTGCGATCACTGTATCGGTGTCCGTACGCATTCCGGTCGGCACTTCGTCGTCCTTGATAGTATGGTCTATTTCTACCGTCACTTTCGGCCCTCACATAATGCACTTGACGATAGTTACGATCTGTGTTGTTACGATTTCTATTGTCATTTGTATTGCTGTTGAAATTTGGCCGGTTGTAACTGGTGTTATTCGGCCTATAGGGTTGATGTGTATTATTTGGCCGATTGTATTGATTATTCTGATTGTTCGGCCTAATATTGTTATTATAGCCGTTATTTGGTTGGCTGGTCGGATTGTTATTTGTTCTATTATGCGACTCGTTAGTCGGGTTATTCGCATTGTTACGGTTGTTATAATTAGGACGGTAGTTATTGTTGTTATATTGGTAGCCGTTCTGAAAATTTTTGTTTTCGCCCCTGTCGTCCCGCTGTCGGCTCCTACGGTAATAACGCTCCCTTTCGTAATCTTCTAGTAGAGCTGCCATGGATTGGATGGTCTTAATTTGGCTACCCAGCCGCGCTCTGGAGACACCCTCTTCGTAATGAAAGGCGAGTTTCGTCACTAAACTTTCTTCTGGGATTTTCGGCTCCAGGTTCCTTGCTAGGCATACCTTTCCCAGAAAATATGCCGTGAAAGTCGTCCCTCTGGTGGCGTCATACCTGCCGAAACATATACTGTCTCGCACGATGTTTTGTGTTGCTTCCGACCAGTATTTCCTTTTGAACACGTCTTTAAATTCTTCGTAATTCGTGAGATCGTGTCTCGTGGACGTCCACCAATTATCGTTTATATCACGAAAATACTCGTCCAGGTACCCTCGGATAATGGTCCATCTATTCTCCCGAGTCTTGGCCAGTTGTTCGTCCACTCTCTCCAAGAATTCCATCGGGTTTCGCCGGTATTGTTTGAAGTTAATTACTTCCCGGTTGTCCATGTGCTGGTACTGTGTTATTACTGGCGGTCTGTTGTTAATTACTTCCAGCTCCTCCCTGATTTTGGCAATCTCTCGTTGCTGGATTTTTTCAATTCTGTTTTTGTTTTGTTGACCTTGTCCGCGAACTTCGTTTACGGCGGTGTCGATCTTCCGGCATTTCTCTCCAAAATCTGTCCGTACCTGTGTTATATTTTGGTCGGTTGCGGTTTTTATAGATTCTATTCGGATCTGGCTGTCTTCTTCCATGTTGGTCATTCGTTCGCCGAAGTCTTCCTTCGTTTGTTGCAGCTCATGGCTCGTAATTTCCCATTTCCCATGTATCTCGGACATCTCTCGGCGTATACCCGTCATCTCCTCCTCGATCTTCTTATTGAGCTGCTCATTATTATTTTCAATAGTTCTGTTCAACTCTTCCTTCAACTCCTCCAAGTTTTCCTGGTTGTTCTGTTTCAACTCTTCCTTCAAGTTTTCCATGTTCACTGCCATTTCCATATTATTTTCGGCCATTTGCTGGCTGAGTTCTTGGTTATCACCTTTTAATGACTCTATGTTTTTATTGGTTTCTTCCCTGTTCTGGTCCAATTTCTCATTAATTTCCTCTTTATTTTTGTTCAGATCTTGTTTTAATGATGTTATATTTTCGTTCGTTTTATTTAATTCTCCTTTGAAATCCTCTTTTAACGACGTTATCGCCCTCATTATTTCCAGTAAACTCCCGTCCTCTGGTCGTGCGGGTTTCTCCGGCTGATTTTCTGGCTGCACGGGTTTGACTGGTTCCGTTGGAGGTAACATTTTTTCGGCGTCTTCTACCGAAGTTACTTCCTTCTCTTCCGCTCGAACTTCCTTTTCGGCCTCCTTCGTCCGCCTTAATGATGATGCTCTCTTCATCTTGTTGACCTTCTGTCGTACCTGCCGCTAGATATTCTATCGTAATTCTAGCCTCACTAGTTGGTGCGCCACTTTGTTAAAAGACAAATGTGTGTCGTTTGTATTATTATATTTAAATTCAATGTTTGTGTAGTTGTTAGTTTTGTCGAACGTAAATTGTCGTTCGGAAGCGTCTGGTAGCCTGCGTGCCTTACCTGTCCCTTCTCGCACTCTTAGTAATTCCGGGTAGGCGCCAAATTGTTTTTCTTGAAAACAATTAAAAGTTTGTATTGGTATAGTATGGTGATTTGTTGTCGAAAATTCGAATAGTTCGCCGTCTGGCTTGTAACTGATTCTCGTGTGAGTGGGGGAACACGTGTTGCCAACTTGAATTAATGTTGGTTATGTCGACCCACTCACTGCTAGTAAACAAAACATACATAATATTTTCTACAAATAAATACTGGACAGTTTATTATCAGTACGCACTTTTTTATTAGGCTTTTGCTTGTTAATTATCATTAACGCTTCATAAAAATAATAACTGTTATAATAAAATTTTAGCCTCGGCAATATAATCTCTCGCTCTGCGAAGCGCTAGGTTGGCAGTGCAATGTTTACAATTGACTCTGGTTATTATTTTACAAAATAAATCTGCCAATTGGGTTCTTTTAAGTACGAAACAGAGGTTTACATAACAAGATAACAAAATTAGAACATATCATTAAAAGTTTGTGATCATTAAAATTATACAAGGTTTGCTATAAATTAAATATTGTGGTGTTGAAGTGTGACAGTGTCGTTGTGTAACATAGGTTATCATGTGTTCATTCAATGTTTACAAAGTTATTTCTTTATTTTATTAATCCTTGAAAATATTCAGTGATAGTGAGAGTTTTATTTTATAGTTAGAATTTTTGAAAGAGAATTTGTTTTATAATAATCAAATAAATTCAGCAATACTCAACGTTAGTAGATATGATGGGTATTGTCAGTCGTCCATGTAAAGTAACGGGCCGGTGTTTATTCTTCCCACTTCTGATCTTGGGCTCAAAAATTGGTTGTCATCTTCTTCAAGTTGAATTACAGGTATTTTCCGGTCATCTGGATTATTTCCGAGCTGGTCCTTGGTGTAAATTAGTTGTAATGGCCTCTCATCGGTTGTACTGCTACTCCTTCTCAAAATTGTGGGCACTTATACTGTTTTTATATTGAAAATTTGGGCCCTTCACGGCGTGGCGTCTCTCCAGTTTAGCGTCACTACATCAAGTATTGTTCCTAACTGAAATTAGTCAATATTCGGTTGTTGTCATGGTTACTCAAAGTTTTTGATTGGCTGAAATTGGCTAAAGAGTATTGTTAGGGTATTTGAATTTTTATTTAAACTGGTTACAGATCTTCTAAATGTAATTAATCTTCAGTACTCCCTTTTTAGTAGTAAATATTATCACCACTGTTCACATTTTTGCTCAAGGATTAATTTGACATCCAATATTATAGTGTTCACTTAGGTATCAACATTTTGACAGTTTTGTGAATTTTATTTAATTATACTGTTTTCTCAATTTACATTATTATCATAATATTTCTGCCTTAACATGATTGTCTATTTGTATTCCATAGTTTATGTGGTTTAGTCTTCCTAATGTCAGTGTTTAATTCTATAAATTGAAGTTTTTTTTTGTAGTTGACAGTTGGGAATTTGCATAGGCTTAAACAGCAATTGACTATTTTTCTTTGATTACTGATATTACATTTTATTCACCTTGTAATGGGTCCTGATTGTTTGAATACAAGATTCTGTTCATTTGTTCAATGTTTCAGTCGGTTCTTGTAATTGTGTATAATTTTATTGTTTCCCTATATTAATTTGTCTACTGTGATAACTCATTTTTAGTGTCATTGTATTTGAATGTATGGTTTGTTTCTTGTTTACTGGTTTCTGTTGGTTTTAAAATCTTATTTCTTACAACATATAACATAACATCTAATGGTTTTAACAATTCCCATAGCTGGAATTCTTATCATTTAAACATAATTATTGGAACATAAACCTTAGTCATTAAAACATAATTCTTATTCATTTAAACATAATTATTTGAAACATATTATCCACTCATACTCTTCATCTCCCCATACTCTTTGATGAATTATAATTATTACTTGACATAAAAAATAAAGACATAAACATGAATTAAACATATTAATACAATGGTATATTGTTATGACTAACTCTAAATGACATTAAGCCATAACTGAATCTTCAACAACTGTTTACTATCTAATATTAATATCTTTTTTTATTATTATCAGTTTGTCATGAAAAATATTCTTTAATGTATCATTTTAAATTAATGATATTGGATTCTTATTTCTGTGAATAAAATCATATATTTTGGTGTATTAACACACTGATAATCATTCGTTCTTGAATACATGAGCAACAATACTAATTAACAAATTATTACCTAACATTAAGATTTGCAAACTAAAATATGACAAGTAGTAAGTACAACTATTATCTAAAACCTACTTATTATCTAGTCTGTTACACTTTGTTTCATTTTGTTATTAATACACTTGTGTTCACTGGATAATTGCTATTAAGTGCCACAGTCCTTTCTGTGATTAGCCATTATCAGCCTTCACTTATTTTTTTACCACTCACTGATGGTTTTTGATCACTCTTAACTCTTTAGTGTTTTTTCACTGATTATTTGGTGTCTATCCCTATCAATAGGGTTCTATTTAATTTGGGGTTTTCACACTATCACTTTGCACTTTATATGTTTAATTTAAGTGTTACTAGTGGGTATTACCTAACTTTAAATTCTCTTTCTCACTTTACTATGTTCACTATTTCTCTAACTCTCTACCTCTCACTTTACAAGGTTTAATTACAATATTAACAAGTTCATGTCGTTTTATTGTACCAATAATATGTTAGTATTATGCTAATGTGATTTGTCTTAGTTTACTCTATTTGTTTGGGGTTATTGTGCCCTTCTATATCTTAAGTACTTAATGATTAGTATCTCTAACTTGTCTGTCCTTACAATTATTAATATTATATACAATTTTCATTAGTGATTCTATTTCTTTGGTTTAATACAAGTTTGGTGTTCCTTCTTAGTTCACTTTCTTTTGTCATACATTATCCGTCACTTCCTTAGTGTTGTGGCTGATTGTATCATTACACTTATATGTTAATTGTCTTTTAGTCACTATTCTTCTTATTTACACTTATGTTGGTGCGGTGGCTATTTCTAGTCCATTTGCAGTTGTCACTATTAGGTTATTCTTGGTCCTTTGGGGCTAGTTCTACTCTCTCACTTTCCAACTATTGGGCTATTCGGGTTAAATCGTCTTGTTTCTGTATTTACCATTTTGACTTGTTTGTTTGTTACTACTTTATTAATATAAGTTACTTGTCTGACTACCTTGATATGTCTGATCGTTTTATTATTCTGATTCACCCATTCTTCTATTCTAATTCATCCCTTTTTATTCTAGTGTTAATGACTAAATAATTTATCTGGTCATGTCTTCTTCATTATGGTTAGGTGAAGATATGTACCATTACATATTGCCCTGTCACTAAAATTGATTATTTCAACAAATATCGTTCAGTTTTTTGATTGGAATTATCAATCATGATTTCATTTTACTTTCTCAATCACTGGTTATTTTAGAGCAATAGGTTCTTTTTATTTTTGAGTGTCAATATTCTTCTTGATCTTCGTATCGTATTTTATTTTAACGTTCTTATCCCTTTGATATCTAATTCCCAAACATTTTTCCCTATCATTATATTGAATCGGATCGGAGGGGTACTTTTGACTCCATTGCTCCGCCGTAAAATACACATTTGATTGCTGGACTTATCTACAGTCAATCATTATAAAATTATACAAGTAGTCTTAGTGCGACTATTAAATAAATATCATTTGTAGGATTCTTCACATTATTATTATTTAGTTTATACAATACATTATTTCAAATTATATTCTTTTTCTTTTATTCACACTCTCTAGCTTTTCGTGATTCGATATTATTAGTGGGTATGGTATACATGATCTTTTTATTATTATTTGTTTTGTTTATTTTTTCTGACTGTTTAACACTAGTTATTTATTAATTGGTTTCGGGATGGTTTTTTCTCGTTTTTAATAATATTTTTTCATAGAGGTTTGGTTAAATGTCCCCCTTATTCTTTGTGTCTTTGGGTCTACGATCTCATATGTATTATTTTGGTTGTCTTTGCTTACTATGTAGGGTCCTGTGTACAGTAACAATAGCTTCTTGGCTATCCCTTCCATGGTGCTTGGTAATCCTCTGTTTTTGAGTAATATTTGCTCTCCAATCTGATATTGTATGGGCTTCGGTTGCATTTGCTTATATTTTTATCTGATTTTGTCAGTCTTTTCTAGTATTTTATTATGAAATTGCACGTCATTGAAATGATATTCTTCGCCATTTGGGAATTGAATTAATGGAGTAATTTCTCTTCTCACTGCTTCCTCCATCGAAATTTGTGAACGGGTAAGATGTTTTTATCAAGTTGACAGGCTCTCGGAATTGAATCTCGCACTGATAATCTCTGACCTTTCCAGGTGTATTTGAAAATACGTGCTTGTAACGCTTATATACTTCGATCAGTTGTTCAGCTTGTTGAGCTGTTAATTGAGCGCTCGTTTTCTCTCTCTGGAAAGTTCGGATTTCTTCGAGTTTTTCTTGCCATAGTTCTTTATTGTCGGTCTCGTCATAAATCCCATTATTTAGTACATGTTCTCCAGTATTTCTGTACTTTTGGATATGGTACATTGTTTCATGTGGCTGTATTTCTTCACTATTGGTCAGTTCGGTTATCCACTGTATGTCATTCTTCTTCAAAATAAGTTTGTATTTGCTCAGGTCAATTATGGCTGAGTACTGGCGCAGCATATCGCAACTAATTAGCATCCGGAATGACAATCCACTGGCTACTAAAAACGTCACTGTCACGGTTTGTCCGTTGCTTGTCAGTTCGAGTTGCACTTGTTTTCGGACGGTTCTGTTTTGTCGTCCGGTCGCTCCTACAAGGACAATGTTGCTGATGGGTAGCGTAAGTATGACTCTCTTACTTGCTTCTTGAATTTTCTGAAGCTCAATACTGTCGATTAATGAAACATTGGATCCAGTGTCTATCATAATTTGTGCTGGTACTCCGTTGACTTGCGTTGAAATATAAGCAATTTCGTTATGTTTACTATCAGATTGGTTGCTACTTTCTTCGAGGAGTTCCTCTATAATATTCTTCAGATAATTATTGCGCACGATTGTAATTGTGTGTTCGCCGTTGGTTTGAGTAACGATGCGATTTAACCCAATAGACTGGTTCAGTGAGGGTACGAGTAGGTTTTTCACTGCCGCTCCTAGTTTAACGTCATCTCGGACTGATTGTTACGATTGTCTTGCTGATTTGTTGGCGGACTTCCGCTCGTTGACGGTCGGGGTTCAGGCTGGTTGTGATCCTCTTCGTACCGATCACGCCTGTACACTTCTTGGCTTCGACTCCGGCCCGTGTTGGTTCTGGTGTCACGTCCGTAATTGCGATCACTGTATCGGTGTCCGTACGCATTCCGGTCGGCACTTCGTCGTCCTTGATAGTATGGTCTATTTCTACCGTCACTTTCGGCCCTCACATAATGCACTTGACGATAGTTACGATCTGTGTTGTTACGATTTCTATTGTCATTTGTATTGCTGTTGAAATTTGGCCGGTTGTAACTGGTGTTATTCGGCCTATAGGGTTGATGTGTATTATTTGGCCGATTGTATTGATTATTCTGATTGTTCGGCCTAATATTGTTATTATAGCCGTTATTTGGTTGGCTGGTCGGATTGTTATTTGTTCTATTATGCGACTCGTTAGTCGGGTTATTCGCATTGTTACGGTTGTTATAATTAGGACGGTAGTTATTGTTGTTATATTGGTAGCCGTTCTGAAAATTTTTGTTTTCGCCCCTGTCGTCCCGCTGTCGGCTCCTACGGTAATAACGCTCCCTTTCGTAATCTTCTAGTAGAGCTGCCATGGATTGGATGGTCTTAATTTGGCTACCCAGCCGCGCTCTGGAGACACCCTCTTCGTAATGAAAGGCGAGTTTCGTCACTAAACTTTCTTCTGGGATTTTCGGCTCCAGGTTCCTTGCTAGGCATACCTTTCCCAGAAAATATGCCGTGAAAGTCGTCCCTCTGGTGGCGTCATACCTGCCGAAACATATACTGTCTCGCACGATGTTTTGTGTTGCTTCCGACCAGTATTTCCTTTTGAACACGTCTTTAAATTCTTCGTAATTCGTGAGATCGTGTCTCGTGGACGTCCACCAATTATCGTTTATATCACGAAAATACTCGTCCAGGTACCCTCGGATAATGGTCCATCTATTCTCCCGAGTCTTGGCCAGTTGTTCGTCCACTCTCTCCAAGAATTCCATCGGGTTTCGCCGGTATTGTTTGAAGTTAATTACTTCCCGGTTGTCCATGTGCTGGTACTGTGTTATTACTGGCGGTCTGTTGTTAATTACTTCCAGCTCCTCCCTGATTTTGGCAATCTCTCGTTGCTGGATTTTTTCAATTCTGTTTTTGTTTTGTTGACCTTGTCCGCGAACTTCGTTTACGGCGGTGTCGATCTTCCGGCATTTCTCTCCAAAATCTGTCCGTACCTGTGTTATATTTTGGTCGGTTGCGGTTTTTATAGATTCTATTCGGATCTGGCTGTCTTCTTCCATGTTGGTCATTCGTTCGCCGAAGTCTTCCTTCGTTTGTTGCAGCTCATGGCTCGTAATTTCCCATTTCCCATGTATCTCGGACATCTCTCGGCGTATACCCGTCATCTCCTCCTCGATCTTCTTATTGAGCTGCTCATTATTATTTTCAATAGTTCTGTTCAACTCTTCCTTCAACTCCTCCAAGTTTTCCTGGTTGTTCTGTTTCAACTCTTCCTTCAAGTTTTCCATGTTCACTGCCATTTCCTTATTATTTTCGGCCATTTGCTGGCTGAGTTCTTGGTTATCACCTTTTAATGACTCTATGTTTTTATTGGTTTCTTCCCTGTTCTGGTCCAATTTCTCATTAATTTCCTCTTTATTTTTGTTCAGATCTTGTTTTAATGATGTTATATTTTCGTTCGTTTTATTTAATTCTCCTTTGAAATCCTCTTTTAACGACGTTATCGCCCTCATTATTTCCAGTAAACTCCCGTCCTCTGGTCGTGCGGGTTTCTCCGGCTGATTTTCTGGCTGCACGGGTTTGACTGGTTCCGTTGGAGGTAACATTTTTTCGGCGTCTTCTACCGAAGTTACTTCCTTCTCTTCCGCTCGAACTTCCTTTTCGGCCTCCTTCGTCCGCCTTAATGATGATGCTCTCTTCATCTTGTTGACCTTCTGTCGTACCTGCCGCTAGATATTCTATCGTAATTCTAGCCTCACTAGTTGGTGCGCCACTTTGTTAAAAGACAAATGTGTGTCGTTTGTATTATTATATTTAAATTCAATGTTTGTGTAGTTGTTAGTTTTGTCGAACGTAAATTGTCGTTCGGAAGCGTCTGGTAGCCTGCGTGCCTTACCTGTCCCTTCTCGCACTCTTAGTAATTCCGGGTAGGCGCCAAATTGTTTTTCTTGAAAACAATTAAAAGTTTTTATTGGTATAGTATGGTGATTTGTTATCGAAAATTCGAATAGTTCGCCGTCTGGCTTGTAACTGATTCTCGTGTGAGTGGGGGAACACGTGTTGCCAACTTGAATTAATGTTGGTTATGTCGACCCACTCACTGCTAGTAAACAAAACATACATAATATTTTCTACAAATAAATACTGGACAGTTTATTATCAGTACGCACTTTTTTATTAGGCTTTTGCTTGTTAATTATCATTAACGCTTCATAAAAATAATAACTGTTATAATAAAATTTTAGCCTCGGCAATATAATCTCTCGCTCTGCGAAGCGCTAGGTTGGCAGTGCAATGTTTACAATTGACTCTGGTTATTATTTTACAAAATAAATCTGCCAATTGGGTTCTTTTAAGTACGAAACAGAGGTTTACATAACAAGATAACAAAATTAGAACATATCATTAAAAGTTTGTGATCATTAAAATTATACAAGGTTTGCTATAAATTAAATATTGTGGTGTTGAAGTGTGACAGTGTCGTTGTGTAACATAGGTTATCATGTGTTCATTCAATGTTTACAAAGTTATTTCTTTATTTTATTAATCCTTGAAAATATTCAGTGATAGTGAGAGTTTTATTTTATAGTTAGAATTTTTGAAAGAGAATTTGTTTTATAATAATCAAATAAATTCAGCAATACTCAACGTTAGTAGATATGATGGGTATTGTCAGTCGTCCATGTAAAGTAACGGGCCGGTGTTTATTCTTCCTACTTCTGATCTTGGGCTCAAAAATTGGTTGTCATCTTCTTCAAGTTGAATTACAGGTATTTTCCGGTCATCTGGATTATTTCCGAGCTGGTCCTTGGTGTAAATTAGTTGTAATGGCCTCTCATCGGTTGTACTGCTACTCCTTCTCAAAATTGTGGGCACTTATACTGTTTTTATATTGAAAATTTGGGCCCTTCACGGCGTGGCGTCTCTCCAGTTTAGCGTCACTACATCAAGTATTGTTCCTAACTGAAATTAGTCAATATTCGGTTGTTGTCATGGTTACTCAAAGTTTTTGATTGGCTGAAATTGGCTAAAGAGTATTGTTAGGGTATTTGAATTTTTATTTAAACTGGTTACAGATCTTCTAAATGTAATTAATCTTCAGTACTCCCTTTTTAGTAGTAAATATTATCACCACTGTTCACATTTTTGCTCAAGGATTAATTTGACATCCAATATTATAGTGTTCACTTAGGTATCAACATTTTGACAGTTTTGTGAATTTTATTTAATTATACTGTTTTCTCAATTTACATTATTATCATAATATTTCTGCCTTAACATGATTGTCTATTTGTATTCCATAGTTTATGTGGTTTAGTCTTCCTAATGTCAGTGTTTAATTCTATAAATTGAAGTTTTTTTTGTAGTTGACAGTTGGGAATTTGCATAGGCTTAAACAGCAATTGACTATTTTTCTTTGATTACTGATATTACATTTTATTCACCTTGTAATGGGTCCTGATTGTTTGAATACAAGATTCTGTTCATTTGTTCAATGTTTCAGTCGGTTCTTGTAATTGTGTATAATTTTATTGTTTCCCTATATTAATTTGTCTACTGTGATAACTCATTTTTAGTGTCATTGTATTTGAATGTATGGTTTGTTTCTTGTTTACTGGTTTCTGTTGGTTTTAAAATCTTATTTCTTACAACATATAACATAACATCTAATGGTTTTAACAATTCCCATAGCTGGAATTCTTATCATTTAAACATAATTATTGGAACATAAACCTTAGTCATTAAAACATAATTCTTATTCATTTAAACATAATTATTTGAAACATATTATCCACTCATACTCTTCATCTCCCCATACTCTTTGATGAATTATAATTATTACTTGACATAAAAAATAAAGACATAAACATGAATTAAACATATTAATACAATGGTATATTGTTATGACTAACTCTAAATGACATTAAGCCATAACTGAATCTTCAACAACTGTTTACTATCTAATATTAATATCTTTTTTTATTATTATCAGTTTGTCATGAAAAATATTCTTTAATGTATCATTTTAAATTAATGATATTGGATTCTTATTTCTGTGAATAAAATCATATATTTTGGTGTATTAACACACTGATAATCATTCGTTCTTGAATACATGAGCAACAATACTAATTAACAAATTATTACCTAACATTAAGATTTGCAAACTAAAATATGACAAGTAGTAAGTACTACTATTATCTAAAACCTACTTATTATCTAGTCTGTTACACTTTGTTTCATTTTGTTATTAATACACTTGTGTTCACTGGATAATTGCTATTAAGTGCCACAGTCCTTTCTGTGATTAGCCATTATCAGCCTTCACTTATTTTTTTACCACTCACTGATGGTTTTTGATCACTCTTAACTCTTTAGTGTTTTTTCACTGATTATTTGGTGTCTATCCCTATCAATAGGGTTCTATTTAATTTGGGGTTTTCACACTATCACTTTGCACTTTATATGTTTAATTTAAGTGTTACTAGCGGGTATTACCTAACTTTAAATTCTCTTTCTCACTTTACTATGTTCACTATTTCTCTAACTCTCTACCTCTCACTTTACAAGGTTTAATTACAATATTAACAAGTTCATGTCGTTTTATTGTACCACTAATATGTTAGTATTATGCTAATGTGATTTGTCTTAGTTTGCTCTATTTGTTTGGGGTTATTGTGCCCTTCTATATCTTAAGTACTTAATGATTAGTATCTCTAACTTGTCTGTCCTTACAATTATTAATATTATATACAGTTTTCATTAGTGATTCTATTTCTTTGGTTTAATACAAGTTTGGTGTTCCTTCTTAGTTCACTTTCTTTTGTCATACATTATCCGTCACTTCCTTAGTGTTGTGGCTGATTGTATCATTACACTTATATGTTAATTGTCTTTTAGTCACTATTCTTCTTATTTACACTTATGTTGGTGCGGTGGCTATTTCTAGTCCATTTGCAGTTGTCACTATTAGGTTATTCTTGGTCCTTTGGGGCTAGTTCTACTCTCTCACTTTCCAACTATTGGGCTATTCGGGTTAAATCGTCTTGTTTCTGTATTTACCATTTTGACTTGTTTGTTTGTTACTACTTTATTAATATAAGTTACTTGTCTGACTACCTTGATATGTCTGATCGTTTTATTATTCTGATTCACCCATTCTTCTATTCTAATTCATCCCTTTTTATTCTAGTGTTAATGACTAAATAATTTATCTGGTCATGTCTTCTTCATTATGGTTAGGTGAAGATATGTACCATTACAACGTCAATCACCGTTATTTTCACTTTCTTACGTTATTAACTACCTAACGTTTGTGGTTATTGTTTAATATTATTTTAATTGTAATATTTAAATTACTTTAAGTTCATAGTGCGATTACACAAAATAACTGCTTGAGGTTCGGAGACTCCCTATAGTTTAATAGGCTTATGCAATAACAAACTTTTTTACTTACTTCCTAATTTGTTAACCTTTATACACTATATTTTTATTTATTACAACTATTTACATATTTATTATCATTCGATCTTCCCTCCTGGGTGTAATGGTCATCGTCATGTCATTGTCTTCTCATTGTCATTAAACTATTTAATGAATAAGTTTTCATTTCCAATTTCCATTGTATTTGTTTATTATGATAATTCCCTTCTGTTTTTTATTATCTTTTACTCCTTGACATTATTCATTATCTTTAAATAGTTACATTTTATGTTCACTTCTTTATTTGTTAAATTGATTTTATACTTCTTTGTAATTCATTTATAAGAAAGATTGCGTTTAGGCATAATTCACAACGAATTTTGATGATTACATAATATTTACTCTAGGGCATCATCTTGTTATGTTACATTGTTCACATTCATTATATGTTGTGTACCAATTATTTTTACACCGCCCGGTATACAGGCCCTGATGATGACAATAAAAGGACCTTAAACACTTTGTTACCAGAAGTTATCAAAAAATACATTTATGTTAAGCATACTATTTATGCCTCGCAAGTATTTTATTATAGTGTCTACAGCAGACACGATAAAGTCAAGACCAAAAAAAAAAAGAAAAATGCGAGCAAAATGACAGTTTCGATGACTATACAGAATAAAACATTACGCCAAAGAATACCAAACGCAAGAATCAGAAATACGGACGAAATTCAAGACATAGTCAATTGGACCGGAAATAGAGTAAGAATGTGGAAAACACTTTCGGGGAAAACAAAAGTAGTGCTGGAATACAGAGGAAACTGCAATAAAGAGGAAAACCTGGAAAGTGGAAGCACTGCTGGACAACTGGTTGTGAAGTAGAGAAGCGATGATTGGTAGAACTGGTCATGAGCTATTAAGAAAGAATAAGACTTTATCATTTTAATAAAACAATAAACGAGGAAAACCAAGGAGTTCTTGAGTCATCAGTCTTTTCTCTGGTTTGTACCCTCCCCGCATATACTCGAGGTGCGTGTGTTAGAAATTCTCTCACAGTCATATGGAACCTACAGTTTCACGCCAGATCCGAACGGCATAGTTGTGGAGGACTTTATACTAGACAGGATACCGCTACCTGGTTTGCCATAGCCTTGCGAAAGTTGAAGTTCGTATCTAAATCAGACGACGCCAAGACCGCTCCAAGGAGAACTGGAATTAGCACAGAATTGGGAGGAACAGGAGTGGAAGAAAATCAACAGGTACGTAGAAACAGCTGGAGACCGGAAATTGAAAGACGCCGGTGGACATTTTGCACCACATGCAGAACTTTCCCCAAAAGTGATGGCAAACTTCGGGAAACCATTCTACTCAATAAACTGAAAGAAAAATGTCCAATAAACATATGTTGGGAAATGTTTCGTTTCCGTGTGCTTGTCTGTATGTGTGTGTTTTTTAAATTAATTACTGCTGAATGGAATGAGATGTGGTGTTAAAATTTTTGTATACACACAATAAGTATACAATTTCTTATAAATACGATATTCTTTATCTAGCGATATCTTGTTTATGGGATTCATATTCAAAATACCCAGTTACTACATTTATTTTCTAAGAAAACATATTTTGCTATTTTCCTTAAAAGAACTATGCACTTTTTCTGCTTTCTTAAAAATTCAAAGAAACTATAACCTCTTCTTTTGAGTTATAACGGAGGGAACCCAAAATAATTGGTTCTGCCAATTATTTCAGGCTGCCTTATTCGAGACGAGCTGAAATTTAAATCAGAACAACACACAGTAAGACATACAAGGAATCAGGGAAGGTGAAACTGTTGATTTATATACTCAGTATATGTGTGTAACAAGAAGACTGGCTTTATTAAACATTTGAAATATATCATTTACTCCAAAGAACAGATCCCATGACGTTATTAATTAAATTAGTAAAACTAAGTGAAATGCTTTATTCAGAATATGGGATCACAACAAATTTATCTAGCTATACCCCCGGATCCGGGTAACCATTGGTATTTAGTCTCTAATCTTTTAATTATATTTAATTCAAAATTTTATCTTGCAAGACTTTTACCTTTTTGCTTCATATATCTTCCATTAGAAGAATGGTATTAATAACACTACGTTACGTTAATATCTAAACTGTTACAATTGAATGATATTGAATTGTTACAATTAAGTTCTCAAATTTAAGTTTTTATATTCTTATAAAATCAATCGTCTCTGTAAGTCTCTTAAATAGAGTATTGTGTTACAAAAATATTATCATTATTCCTCGATAGACGTGCTATCGAGTCACCTCTATTTTTTGATGTAGTAATCGCCTCCATGTGGTTCCGTCTTGGGAGTCCTAAAACGTCGTCCTCGTCTTGGTCTGGTCTTTGTTGTTCATGGCTTAATACGTCTGCAGGATAGGTAGAGTCTTCTACACAGATACTCGTTGATTCTCAGATGTCTCGAACTGCATCATCGGTAGGGTATACTAGAGTTCTCATTCAGATGGTCCATGACCACAGGTCAGATGTTGAAAAGATTCGTCCATCGGTGAAGATTGCAGTCATCGTTTTTTCTTTATTAACACTCGTCGTTGTAGTTACATCTTTCTTCTTGTTACAAAGTTTTTGGAATTTTCTTTTTGTTAACGTTACATGTTACACTTTTTGTAACGGTTAGTAAAATACAAAATAATAATTAATTAATCCACACTAACAACAAATTGTATAACTTTTGAACAGAGCATTTTGCTCGTGCGTCTGCACAGCTGGGCGTCGTCATCGCAAGAGAGAGATTTTTCGTCCGCTACCCTCGTACATGACGAGAGAGAGTGGGGTGTTTATTCCGCGAGCATATATAGTTCCTGTTTTCTCTTTAAATAAACTTTTTTATTTATACAAACTATCGCTAGATAAAAATACATCATTTAAATTAATTGTTTTAGTTACTATCTGTGTCTACAGATACTTTAATTATTAATATTAGTTTACTCTATTATTTTTTAATTACAGTAGACTCGGAAAACAGGTCGAGTCCGGTATCAACAGGTAGGCGCTTGATAGCAAGCAAAGGGTTAAATACGAACATAATAATTATTTACAATATGGCTTTTCTTTATGGATACTTTGCCCTTATTAATTACTTCTTCCATTCACACTTAGTGCCTACATGTTTTTATTATTATTATTGTGAGATTTAAATGGTTAATTGTACGCAACCTTAATTAATTAAAAATTTTTTTTTATTCTGTAAATGTCACAATTTAAATCGTCACATACTCCGCCTCCTTACCAACACAGACTCCTAAAATTTTGGTCAGCTATGTACCGAGAGTATGCTTGGGGAGTTCCATATGAAATTTCTTATTATTATTATCTTTTATTATTATTGCACGGTTTATTTGTTTTAAATTCTCTTTAAATGATCTTAATTCTCATTTAAATGTTCCTCCTCCGTGAAATTCCCTTTTTCTCACTTCTTACAGTACGAACTCATAATACTAATTTCCCTAATTTCAGCAACTCACAATATCGTGGCCCGACTGACATCAGCTTACTCTAACTCTACACGTTAGCTTTCAGCATTCAAAAAAAAATGATCTCTTGGCTCTCTTGGCTCATCATTATCCTTTTCAGTCGGCGCCGTTGTGACTCGTTACTTAACATGTATAATCACTTCTGGATTATATATCATAAACTTATTTCTAATGTAATCTAAAGAGGATCCCATACTCCACTTTAGATCACTGTTTTGAGAGAAGCGGAATTTCACGAAGATACTTTTCATTTAACTCTAACAATTACTAGACAAAATATGCGGAAGGGGAGACACTTTACACAATGTATTGTAATCCACTCGCGGTGGCATTCATTGTTTAGGGAGAGCAACCTTTAATACAATTGAGAGGGTGGCTGCTTAATACAATACTGAACACGCTTCCTTTTCTCTACCTTGCCACAACTGGGGTGTTTACACTACGCAACGTAACTTTTATTATTATTATTCACTTTTCTCTTATTTACTGCGATACGATTTACTACTACTTATTTACACGTTACACAAATTTGTTTAACTTAAGATTTATTTAGCAATTATGACTATTTAAGCAATTATTAATCACTTATTATTACTTTGGGGTTTTAAAAACAACTTACCTCGAATTATTTCCTATACACTTTAATACCTTGTAAACATTTATTAACAGAGATTATTATTAAACCTTTGGCATTAAATTTTATTTAAACGATCAGCTCTTGGTACTCATTTTCTTTTCTTCTGTGACCTTCCCTTTATCTTGTTTCTTAAAATCTAACTTAATTTTATTTCTACTACTAATTTACGTAACCTCACAACATCATGGCCCGACTGACTACATCTTGTATACTCTAACTCTGGTAGTTAGTTTTCTGCTACTTTCTTTAACTCTTGTAAAGAACTTTCTTTAACCCTTGTAAAGAATTTTTCAGTGCGGCGCCATTGTGACTGTGTTACGTTCCTTATATCTATTTCGCTTATTTATACTTAAGATAATCTAAAGTTGATCCCATACTCAACCTTAGATTATTTCTAATTCTAGTTGCTTACTTTACTGAGATAAGCGGAATGTCACGAAGGGGAATCTTTATTCACTTCTAAGCAATTAACTGTAACACACTAAACAAGAGGGGACAAACACTTTACTTACAACGATCAGCTGTTACGCTGGAATGTGGGTCAAACTAGTTTTAAACAATGGCCTCGTTTATGAGTACAAAGGGCAGAAGTCAACTCGAGGGTGGATATTTCTCTATTGTTTCATTTAACAATAGCTGGCGACTAGGGAATTATTTTCAAGCAGGACACAACTTATTTATTATTATTCATCCATATTATTCATTTCTTTTTACTTATTTCACTAATACACTTTTATAATTCTAATTCTACTAACGCGTTATAATAAATTTACGATATTATTAAACTTTTTATTTTAAATGACTTATTATTTATTATTAGTACTTTGGTCTGATTTAAAGGACAGTTTCTTTTTATTTCGAACTAGATTATTTACTTAGGGAAACATCATTCCATTAAATTAATTAGTACACTTGTTCTATTTAATTCGATTTAATTTTCAACAAAGGGGAGATACATGTTTACTAGGCACAAGACGACACACAGGAAAGGACACGCTTCTTATAACAATAGAGCTATCAAAGAGGGTGAAGTAATTGTTTCATTCCGCGATGGGGGAGGTTCACAATGACAAAATACATACTAACAGGAACAGACAAGAATTCAACCGGTCTGGTATTGTTTACCAACAGACGTGTTGTAGAATGAACTTTTGACAAGCTCCTACATGTTTTGTTTACATGTGATTATATGTTAATCTTACTTTACACATATCATATTTACTAATAAAATTATCTATACTATATTACTATAATATTAATTATTATTTTATATTATTTAAATTTCTGACACATATTAAAATACACGAGTAAATAAATCAACAGCTTATGAATAGGGACACAATTACTGTTTCGCAACACAAGTCACAAATTATTATTTTTTTTTGTTTTTATTTGTAGCAAAATTTAAACAAATTAGCAGAGTGGCGCATCTTATAACCTCTTCTTTTGAGTTATAACGGAGGGAACCCAAAATAATTGGTTCTGCCAATTATTTAAGGCTGCCTTATTCGAGACGAGCTGAAATTTAAATCAGAACAACACACAGTAAGACATACAAGGAATCAGGGAAGGTGAAACTGTTGATTTATATACTCAGTATATGTGTGTAACAAGAAGACTGGCTTTATTAAACATTTGAAATATAACATTTACTCCAAAGAACAGATCCCATGACGTTATTAATTAAATTAGTATAACTACGTGAAATGCTTTATTTAGAATATGGGATCACAACAAATTTATCTAGCTATACCCCCGGATCCGGGTAACCATTGGTATTTAGTCTCTAATCTTTTAATTATATTTAATTCAAAATTTTTATCTTGCAAGACTTTTACCTTTTTGCTTCATATATCTTCCATTAGAAGAATGGTATTAATAACACTACGTTACGTTAATATCTAAACTGTTACAATTGAATGATATTGAATTGTTACAATTAAGTTCTCAAATTTAAGTTTTTATATTCTTATAAAATCAATCGTCTCTGTTAAGTCTCTTAAATAGAGTATTGTGTTATAAAAATATTATCATTATTCCTCGATAGACGTGCTATCGAGTCACCTCTATTTTTGGATGTAGTAATCGCCTCCATGTGGTTCCGTCTTGGGAGTCCTAAAACGTCGTCCTCGTCTTGGTCTGGTCTTTGTTGTTCATGGCTTAATACGTCTGCAGGATAGGTAGAGTCTTCTACACAGATACTCGTTGATTCTCAGATGTCTCGAACTGCATCATCGGTAGGGTATACTAGAGTTCTCATTCAGATGGTCCATGACCACAGGTCAGATGTTGAAAAGATTCGTCCATCGGTGAAGATTGCAGTCATCGTTTTTTCTTTATTAACACTCGTCGTTGTAGTTACATCTTTCTTCTTGTTACAAAGTTTTTGGAATTTTCTTTTTGTTAACGTTACATGTTACACTTTTTGTAACGGTTAGTAAAATACAAAATAATAATTAATTAATCCACACTAACAACAAATTGTATAACTTTTGAACAGAGCATTTTGGTCGTGCGTCTGCACAGCTGGGCGTCGTCATCGCAAGAGAGAGATTTTTCGTCCGCTACCCTCGTACATGACGAGAGAGAGTGGGGTGTTTATTCCGCGAGCATATATAGTTCCTGTTTTCTCTTTAAATAAACTTTTTTATTTATACAAACTATCGCTAGATAAAAATACATCATTTAAATTAATTGTTTTAGTTACTATCTGTGTCTACAGATACTTTAATTATTAATATTAGTTTACTCTATTATTTTTTAATTACAGTAGACTCGGAAAACAGGTCGAGTCCGGTATTAACAGGTAGGCGCTTGATAGCAAGCAAAGGGTTAAATACGAACATAATAATTATTTACAATATGGCTTTTCTTTATGGATACTTTGCCCTTATTAATTACTTCTTCCATTCACACTTAGTGCCTACATGTTTTTATTATTATTATTGTGAGACTTAAATGGTTAATTGTACGCAACCTTAATTAATTAAAAATTTTTTTTTATTCTGTAAATGTCACAATTTAAATCGTCACAAAACCGGATATGTTCCGATTCCCAAATGCTAAACGGAATAAACATATTTGATTATTTATTATTTCTCTTTTCTATAATACTGACAATGGTACGCACATTTATGCTCTACTACTAAAAAATGAGTTTCCATCCGTTTGAGACTTGAATTGTCATGTGGACTAATTACAATATTTTTCAGTAAAAGTAGAAAAATTGTTAACTCATACTGAACAACGTAATCAAATTATACATTGTAAACAACATAAAACAACATTGATGGAATTATTGTTTGCCAGGCTGTTAGGCCGTGGTCTGCTTCTTATGTTGAAGACCATCTTCAGTGTCAGAAACGATTAAACAATTGTCAACGTGTCCGCCAATTCACCTCAGTACGGCCTTCGATGGTGGGGACGAAACGTCTGTCTTCAACATAAGCACTCGGCAAATACTGACGCCGGCCGTGAAAGTCTACGGAATTTTAAACGTAAAACAACTTCAAACAGTCACTTATGCAGTAACTAATCATAGTAAAATAATGTAAGTACAATTAGTACAAATACAAGGTTCATATGAGTAATGTAGGTTAAATATTTTCTTCCGAAACAATGTAATATTTCTGTAATTTTCTACGCTAGTTCCATAAATTACGTACCATTGAATTATGAATAAAAGGGCCAATTTTGTGTGTGATAAGACAATTTTTCTTATACGTACCGATTTATGTAAAATTTAGAATACATTTTCAATAGACCGCCATTTTGAAACATTTTAAGATAACATTTTGCTTTGTTTTGTACTTATCAGAATGACGCATTTTCCAGCATATGTTTATTTACTCATTTCCTTCATTTTAATGAGTTGAATAATTCCACCTTTTGGGAACATATTGTATAGTAGACATATGAGTAGGCAGTACCGTCAACGAGTCAAGGACAGTTGCAGAGAAGTTGGACAGATAAATGAGGTGGGGGAGGGACCATGGCAAGGGAATAACATGAACAGATCAAAAGTAATGAAAATATCAAGTCGAGACGGACGAATGAAGGTCAACATTATACAGAAGCAACTGGAGCAGGATAGCTTAATGGCGTTCAACGCAACCGGAATTGCAAAAGAAAAAGCAGTACTCAAAGAATTAACAAATTTACTGATTGCAAAAAATTGCACCATTTAGTGTTAGGAAGACGTTTGCAGAATGTTGTGTTTGCATCATAGTACTGTATGGTACGGAAACAAGCACACTGAGGAAGAGAGAATACTAAAACTCGTTCAGACGGACTAACCAGGAGGTGTCCACGAGAGATAATTCTGAAAATAAGAGAGCTGCATACTGGATATACCAGCTGGATAGATTGCATATTTATTGAAATGTAACTGTATCCATGGAAGGGAAAAGGGCAGAAGAAGGAAGACGATGTCAATGTTGTATGATCTAGGACGGACGGGAAGGGAATGTGCTGAAGGACATACGACAAGAAGTACAGCGTTAGCGATTCTTTATTACCTGGCAACTTTATTAGACAGTTCCACTGAAGGAGAATAAGGATAGTTTCATTAAGCCTACAAAACCACATTATTTTAATTTTTCGCATTACAGTAAAAGAATACTTCAGTTTACAATCTTAAATAGTGTTCTTAGCTCACAAAAGGTTATATTATGTATGGAAAAAGTTTGTAGCCATTAAAATAGGAACAAGCCACCACATCACAACTGAACGAGCGGAGCGAGTTCTCAGTTTTAACTCGACGGTTTAGCATCTGTCTGCCTGTATATCTGTCTGGGGTACGTCTCATGATAACTTTTGAATGGATCAACCGATTTTCGTAAAACTTGGAATGCGTGTCCATACTTTTACCGTTACTGTTTTTTTTAAATGTTGATCCCCTCCCCAAAAAATAGGAGCCTAGAGGCAAAATGTAAGGGTGTCAAAATTGTGAAAAAAATCACAAAAGCCAATGTGGCGTACTAAATTACAGGGAATTTTAACTAAAATATAAACATAGTATTCATTTTTTTAATTTCAAAATTTTTGGACGTCAGAACCCAAAAAGTTGGTTAACGGGGCGAGGTTGGAGGTCATGTCTTTGGTGTCACTTCGGGCAGGAAGACGAGGTTTGCTGAAAAAAAAACTACTCAGAGCATGTTGGAAGGCTCGCGATGATTTAGCAGTGGGTCGCTTAGTGGCGACATAGGGAGTGGGAACGAGTAGAGGAGAAGGAGCTGCTCTGAGCACGCTAGGGCAAGCGCGGCGACCGCTACAGACCGTGGTGAGTGGCCTTGAGGAGGACTCTCAAGTTGTGAGTGACCGGGAGAGGAGGCTAGTGAAAACTTTCTAAATTACTAGGTTCATAATTTAGATCAGATGGTGACGAAGAGACGGAGGCACAATCGAACAGGTTAAGCGCTAGGAACAGTACAAACAATAAAGAGAAATTTTCAGAATATGGCCATCACCTACTAATAGCCGAATTGAGTTTGCAACAACAAAAGCAATGAAGAAAGTTACTAGGGCCAGAGACCAGCGCGCTAGAATTTTATATTTCACAAGTAAACATTAAGAAATACATGTTCCCTATCTGATTGTTTACATTTTCATAGGCAGAAACCAGTAGTTGATAAACAGATACACGATCTGTTGTGAAACATTTATTGTTACACCAGTAGTGAGATGTTGTAATAGAATTGTTATCGCTGTTTGACGTTTATAATCGATTCTAGTGTCGTGTAAAGTCGATGTAGGTTAACGAAACCATTTTTGGCGCTCTGGAGTACTGGCACAGACTCGCGGAATGTACGCAGTTACAGCATACGCGTTCTGTACTGCATATTTTGTGTGTGTAAAAATTCGAATTATCACTGTGAAAATAAATATCAGAATACGTACATGCACACGCACATTTAACTGGTTGATTTTCTAAACAGTAAATCTTACTAGTATGCTCCCTGACCTGCAGGTCTCGCTCACTATTTTTAACGAAGTACTGTACATTTATTATTTACATAAATTTTGATATCAGATAATTTTTCAATTATAGGGAAAATTACAAAAATCCCAATTACTGTATTGTTACTCTACTGCTTCTCAGTTCAGCGTCTGCACACAGCAACCCTATTCCTTCACAAAAATAAAACAGGAGCACTACCATCCTTATAATAACACAAGTATCCTACCTGTGAGTCTAACACAGCGATAGGCTGTTCGAGCCAAGTGGAGTTAGTAGTGCCTGATCTGCCTACGGTTAAAACTGCGGTCTCTTAGTCTCGTATAACGCGACGTCTTCTTCATTTGTTCTCATCCTAATCTACAAATTCGTTTTCTATCTGTTCGCCTTATATGTATAGTATTAATCTTTCCACTGCCTTTGTGATTCAAAATGTTCAAATTTATTCAGATATTCTAAATGATCAGATTTATCCCTTCAATGTTCAAAACGTGATTCAAAAAATAAAACCGATATCAAAACTTGGTATTCATGTACTGTTGACACTTTTTGCATTTTAACGCATGCTTAACAGTAGCAGATTAAAAAAGAGAGCTCGCGCCCCCTTAGAAAAAATCAGTCGTCGTCTTCTTCTTCTTCTTCTCCTCCCTTCAAGCACTACGCCAAAGGCCTGTTGCACACCACGGCCGTGGTACAACTCACATTCCACCACCGTCAGGGGGGAAATCGGTCACCGAACAACCGCGTGCGGTCGCAGCCACACGGTGATGAGAAAGTTGGTTGATGTGTGTGTGTGTGGGGGGGGGTGCGCGTGCGCACTATGATAGTTGAACAAAACCGCTGTTTATTTGTCCTCAGCGATAGGGGTGGGCAGGCAGACCGAGCCGTGATCTTCACTCGTTCCCACGACCGTAGCACACCCGTTGCGATTATGAGTAGCAAACGAAACCGCTATGCCGGCGACACAAAAAATCTGCTAAAACATCAAATTTGTCCACAGTACCGAAAATATGATATGAATAATTCTTTCATATTGTGCGATATGAAAAACATTCGTTCATATAATACGTAGTTCTGTATAATTCGGTTATATACCAAGCTGTTCGATCACGAAAACCATAGAGAATAAGAAAACATTGTTTTTAAAAACCAAAAATGTTAACCGCCAGTGGTGGTTTAGTGTGCTTAACAATGAATCAGATACAGAGCGAATCATACAATGAGTTGCAAATCCATTAAAGAAGAACGATTCCACTTGCACTCATGAAACGATATTATTTTACACCAAATTATTATTGAGAAACCGTAGAAAATATTATCGTTTATTTTTTAAGCGTGGAGTATCCCATGGTTGCCACAGATCGATTATCAAAATTTGCCCTACTAACATTTCTCAAGCTGAGGTATGTTTTTTAAAAATTTTGAAAACTAAGAATTCATATGTGCAATTCGTTTTAATGTCTCATGCGGTCTCAAAGTCTGCTGCCAAAAACGTTAACAATATAGTGGTTACGACTATCGCTGTTTTTACTGTAACGATTGCTATACAACCGCGAAATTTTTAAATTAAAGGACAACCGCTCCGCCGTAATGAATTCACGACACCTTATTTGATTCACCGTATTAAATAGTGTTTTTATTTCAAAACATTTTAGTGGAATTGAGTTACTCTCATTTACTGATGATGATGATGATGAAGTGCGTGGCATAATGATGGGTCAGGGTACGATAATAGAATCACGCGCGGGAATGTGTGTGTTTTGTATACATACAGTACTGCTGTTTCTTATTTTCTTTCAGAAATGTACTTCCATGGCTATTTTTTTACACGTAAAACAGAAATATTAAAAGCATATAATATTTTAAACAACTTAAAACTTACACAAGTCATAGGTCCAGTTTAGCTTGTTATTTTTAGTTTTTAGTTTTTCACTAGCACATAATATTCTATGCCTGTTTCTTAAGAAGCAGTGTTGAATTACTCTCCTCTTCTGATTCTTCAGATACACCTTTGTTTAACTTGTCCTGTTGATCTGACTCCCACAGATTTCACACTTTTTTCATCAATTCTTGTGGCAATTTTCATATCCTAAAAGACAAAACACTGGTCTGCATTCCCAATTTGAGACGAATCGAAATTTGTACGCCTCGTTTGTACAATAAATCGATGGAACTCGATAATTTTATTTTCGTATTCTCAAGGTAAAAGTCCAGCCAGAGTAGTTCTCTTCGAATTGAAAAGCCACATGTACAAAGAAACCATACACCCCAACCAAAACTATCACGAAATTGTGTATTGTCTATTTCCAGACGCTAAGCGATTTCCTGGCTTTAATCCGAATGATTTCTGTAGTAACAACGAAAGTCTTACTTTTATTAACTCGACTAGGGGCTTATCTACTTCTGGAAACTTAGCTTTAGCTTTTTACCACAGAAGAACGCTGATCAAGAGTAGTAACATTTATGAGTAGAATATGCATATAAATTAGTATTGGGACTCTAAGCATATGGTAGCATGTTAAAATGAAGATCTGTATAAGTAAAGACTGTATGTTTGAACATTGTACGAGGGCTATTTGTTTTTCAACCTCCAATAGACCAATAAACAGACACATGAATTACATCAATAATTTTATTATATACAAAAGTTTCATATATATGTAAACTACTTTCTACATAGTCACCACTATTGTTGAACTACTTATCATAGCGAGGCACCACCTTTTCTATGACCATGTTGTAGAATGTTCGCTCCTGAGTAGTCAGCCAATCTGCCACAGTGGACTTTAACTCATCATTGGAGTCAAACCGCTGCCCACCTAACCACTTTCTCAAGTCAGTGGTTAGGTGTCAAGTCAATGGTAATCACTTGGTGCCACGTCTGGGCTATTGGTGCCTATTGGTGCTTGGTGCCTAATCTGGCTATTCTTCGAGTCTTGTGAACATCTGTGAGTTGTTTGGGAACCCATCGAGCACACAGTTTCCTATACCCAAGCTTCTGAGTAAGAATATCATAAAGAGCAGACCTAGAATTTCAGGAAAATCAGCAGAAAGTTCAGTAATTGTGAAACGACGGCGCTCTCGAACCATCCTGTGTACCCTTTCAACAAAATCATCAGTAACCACGGACTTTCTTCCTTGCCCTCCTTCATCATGAACATTAATTCGCCCTTCTTTAAATTTTCGACACCATTCTCGAACTGAACCATCATTCATCACATTTTCTCCATACACATTACACAACCTCCGATGAAATTCTGCAGCACTATGACTTTCAGCTTGAAGAAATCTAATAACAGACCGAATCTCACACTTGGAGGCAATTTCAATTGTAGTTGCCATAATTAAACTGTCGTCACCATAGTTACAGACAAAATAACTACAAAACCAGTGGTTACAGGTTAGAACAAAGCCTCGAAAACATTAATCAACAATCAGATTGTTGCTATGACAACAGAAAGAGGTTTGCCAACTCACCGGAGGTTGAAAAAAAAATAGCCCTCGTATGTTAATCAATAAGAAGCATGTTCAACTGTTAGTTTAAAGTCATTTTTAGACGATATAAAAACAGTTAGTGTTGAGAAATGGTGCGAAAAGATGCGTAGGCGTGCAGTGAGTGCGCGTGTGCGAGAATATATAATTATTTTACAGGATAATAATAAAAAGACATTAAATTTAATAACGTTTGTTAAAATCGAAATTTTGAGACGAGACTTGTACTAGAATATGCTTAATAAAAAGATCTGTTAAGTGCTCAGTACTCAGTATTCAGTTTGTAAAACTGAATATATGAGTTTTATAACAAAGAAAGTTTTATGGCCCTTTAGATAAGTCGTAAAATCATACTGGTTTTTTGGACAAGGCGCAGATTGCTTTCTAAGAGTTCAATACACGAATAATTTTATCTTGGCCTCAGACGAAGAGTTAACAGATCAGCGTACGAAAATAGGGCAGATTTTATTGGATTCTGATTTCTTGTCAGTCAGTCTAGTCTTTCTCTCTCTCTGAACTTGAAAACGTGCGGACATATCGCCCGAGTCTAGACGCTAGTTTTATATTTGGATTCTGATTTCTTGTCAGTCAGTCTAGTCTTTCTCTCTCTCTGAACTTGAAAACGTGCGGACATATCGCCCGAGTCTAGACGCTAGTTTTATATTTGGATTCTGATTTCTTGTCAGTCAGTCTAGTCTTTCTCTCTCTCTGAACTTGAAAACGTGCGGACATATCGCCCGAGTCTAGACGCTAGTTTTATATTTGGATTCTGATTTCTTGTCAGTCAGTCGAGTCTTTCTCTCTCTCTGAACTTGAAAACGTGCGGACATATCCCCCGAGTCTAGACGCTAGTTTTATATTTGGATTCTGATTTCTTGTCAGTCAGTCTAGTCTTTCTCTCTCTCTGAACTTGAAAACGTGCGGACATATCGCCCGAGTCTAGACGCTAGTTTTACTTACGCGAACGAACATATGTTAAAACGTTCGCGAGTTGATGATATAGTACATTTTTTAAATAGTGCTAATCCGGAAAGTGGAAGATTGTCCGTATAGGGATCAAAGACATTTGAAATCTTCTGGATTGTGAAAGCTCAATACACAAAATTATAGAAAAAATAAAATAGCAGTGAACATTTAATTAACTGCAATTTACAGAATCACTTAACCTGAGAACGACCGTGAACTCCGGACAACAGGAAGAGCTCTCATCGGCACATGTACACCTGCACCTGTAGCCTACCACAGTGAACGACCTACATCTGTATTCCAGACTGGATCATCAACATCTCCATGTACATTCGTCATACGTACAAGGGAAGTGACTTTACTTTTTTGTTATAAACTTTAAAAAAAAATCTTATAAACTAAAGAGAAAAAGAACTTATAAAAAAGATTTGATGTATTAGATTATAAGAGAGAAAATTATTTTAATTTGTAGTCAGGTTAACAGAGATAGAATAATTAGTTTGTTTTTTCATTAACTGTATTAAATCAAAAGAGTGTAATTTTGTAGTCATATCATTAATAAATCCGATAGCATTCCAATACACGATTTACCGACTACTTATTCTATGCGACACCTGCACATCGCAATATATATTTATATAAAATACATGTACTTATTACTTAACATGTTCTGTACGTAGGCCTACTGTTTAACGTAAAATGTGTCTAACGTTTTGTTTAACGTGTCCTGTTATTGCTTAACCAATTCTGATTACGGCGTATCATGACTTTGTAACCTCGACACAAACGTATCAACAGTGACTCATACACACGCGACTGACTGCATTCAATTCGAATTGAATCTGTCTCACTCGAGCAAAGAACAAAAACACTCAAAATACACAATATTCACCTGTAGGCCTACATAGATAACAGATGTTGATAATGCTAAGCCTTTGTTGGGACAAAAGAATTATAAAAGGCGTGCATCATTATTTTGTGTCACTCTGAGAACGAAAAAAAAACAAATGTTACTGATTCCATATCTTAGACAAAACATTATACGGTACAACAACCGCTCTGACAATTACAGTTTATACACACCTAAATCTGATAAGTCACAGTAATATGTCCACAAAAAAGAAAATGTCATAACATGTAATAAGAACAATAATAATAAAATCGTCTCTGTTTATCGCTTCATTGGTGTCTATAGAATGTTTTAAAGATCAATTCAAATGTTTATAACAGTTGAAGAGCGTGAAATTGGCAATAAAACACCGACATTCACATGAATTTATTTTAAAAATACTGTTGTTGAATTTAATGCCACGTCAAGAGGCC
Organism: Magicicada septendecula; assembly: GCA_034769895.1. Lineage (NCBI taxonomy): Eukaryota > Metazoa > Arthropoda > Insecta > Hemiptera > Cicadidae > Magicicada > Magicicada septendecula. The sequence goes on from CM068371.1 coordinate 394,977,100, forward strand.
AATTAATAATAAGACTTGTGATTAAAACACTGACATGAGAACAGTTCTCAGAATTGTCTTGCATTCTGGCTGAGAGTGAAGATGTTTTTTGCTGCATATGGTTTGAGAACACATCTTTCTTGCGACAGTTTAGTAACTAATATGTCCCGTGAATATGTTACTAGCATATCGCAACGTTAGCATATATATGGCTTTTCATGGAGATGACCCTGTACGACCAAATATTGTAGACGGTACTATTCTGGACCAGGTCAGTAATTTTGAATATAGAGACTATAATGTGTCTTACATTACAAACAATGATATGGTGAAGAATCTGCAATATTATAAAATAAAAAAGTTTATTATAATATAAATAAACTGTTTTTATGTGGAGTATTACTTTTTTATACTTAATATACGGCAATGGCCCGTGTATAACGCTTAAAGGACGGTGCTACACTCATAAATAATATTTTTCCAAAATTAAGACTATGAAATAGTAAAACTATTGACTCTCTAAACAGAATTAAAGTAGAGAAATGGCTTTACCGTAGTTCAGTAGATAAGGCGTACACTGGATCTGGCCCTGAGTCCGTAGGATTAGCAGCAACCCAACCGTCAATAATGAAAACTGACCGCCACACATTGGACCCATGACTGTCGACACCAATTTAGAACAGCTGTGGAGACCGCAGCCTGCAGTGTCGATTTCTGACTCTTTCAACTCGAACGAACACCGTTATCAGCATATCGATTTCAAATACGTATATTAAAAAACATTAACCAGGCATTGAATAAATAATGTTTAGCTAAAACTGTTAGTAATTCGACAATTTCTGACGAGACAACAACAAAACGAACGAGACTTATTCAAATATTTTTTTGAATCGCTTTCAACAGAAAACAATTTCCTATGTGGTTTTCTTTTAAAATCAAAACTTGTGATAAACAATAAAATACTAGAGAAAAAGTCCCACTCCCGATCAAACTCCCGTTATCTGGATATATTAAAAAAAACTTTACAGAAATGTAAGTAGACTTCAGATCAAACTGAGAATCTTTACCAGACGAAGGAAAACGAGAAAAAACTTAGATAAAATGTTTTAAGACCATGACCGTCTCCATTTTTTATATAGATCCGACACGCGGGTCAAACCTAAACATGATGAACTCATGCGTTGAAATGAAGCTCTTAAGATACATAAAAAGATATACAATAAGCGGGCAGAAAATATCCCTAAGTAGTGATTCGATATATTCTCTGTAAACGCATGAATCGAGAAGAGTGGAATGAAATGAATTGAATATACACGTAGGACGGAGAAAATCGACTCAAAAACATTTCAAACATGACAGATGGCTTGTAAATGGAGAACGGAACAGTGGTATCAGCATATGACGGGAGAAGAAATGCAGCCAAGAGAAATAGTACTTGGGTCATAAAGAATAAAATCTTATACAAGGTACGCGGATACAAAATAAGCGAAAGATGGTAATGGTAGCAGAAACTTAGCTGATTTGCAGGGGAACAGTACAGACAGCTGGATTACAAATAAACACGACAAAGACAAAGAGTGTTAAATGAGAATGAAGAGAGGCTGGAAACGGTAAATAAAATAGCATTTATGTGGGGCAAGAAATACAGTGAATAAATTCCACTGCTGAAAAAAAGTAGGGATGAGAATCATTTGGTTGTTCTACGTAACAACGTGGCACGCGGCACAATATATATAATGTTAACACTTCTGATATGAATGTTTAACACTTTTATCATAAGATTTTACCTCACTGGTATCACATTTTGCCTTAAGGCGCAGGTCGGTACATTGGCAACGTTCGAGACGCGCAATCTCAACGGCTGTGCTGGTATTGTGGGATCAAGTCAAGGTCACGACTTGGCCTGCCTGCAGGTGGCATAATACAGCGGTCTTGTCTGGCATTCATGAGCGAGATAAGTAACAAAGCCGCGCGCGCATCTACAGGCTCGCCACAGCACGTGTTTACTACACGGCTGATTTCTCTCTGCCTGTAATGAATCGTGAGTTATACAATGGCCAGGAGCGAACAGGCCGCAGGCCTCATGCTTCAAGGGAGTACAAGAAGAAGACTCGGTATGGAAACGTGAACATTAACCAAGCAAAATAGGTACTAATAAAAACGTAAAAGGTCCATGCACGATTAAATGTTATATTTGCAAGACACCAGTGCTAAAGTAAGACAGAACGAAATCAAAAGACATAAAAACATGAACGATAAGAGCTGTATGGGAACGGGACGGATACAACGAAAGTAGAGCTGATAATTATATGAAAAAATATACTAAATACATGGCTTCAGTATTTAGTAATTCAAAGTCGACTTAGTATTTAGTTAGTGGGAAGTCTTCTTTCGATCAGACTGAGCGTTCCATACGGATTAAGCACCGAGCGAACGAGGCAATGTTCTTACGTGTTGCAAAAACCATGTGTCAAGACCTACTACTGTGGAGTACAGCATAGACCCCCCCCCCCACCATCACCACCACCACCACTACCAAGGGATACGAGTCTTTAGCATTATTTTTACAATCCTACAAAGAATATTTTTACGATAAGGTCTCATTTCATTCGTATTTTCTGATATTATGTTTTGCAAAGACATTTCAGGTTTTTAATCAACAAAGTTGTGTTAGTGGTTATAATCACAAACAGAATTAACACTGTTGCACACCACTATAGAAAAATTATCCCGATTAGTGCTCTTTCAAGGTTCACAGCTCATCGCCAGACCAGAAATGTTTCACCGTCAGATTTCCGATCTGACGTTGAGCTGAGAAGCTTGAAAGCGCTAATCGGAATAATTTTTCTATAGTGGTGTGCAACAGTGTTAATTCCATTTCAGGTTTGTTCAACCGTTACGCAAAAAAATCTATACAAAATTTTGTATGTTCTGTACGTGCATTTGTATTTCTGCACATGCAACCCACAGACATTGGCCACAGTACACGTTACATTAAAAAAAAAAAAGAAAAAGTAAACGATATCTGTTAAGAAGCTCGGCGCGTAGCGTGGCGACGTGCAGGTAAGCAGAGAATTGACCGTCGCCGCAGTTGACGATTTGTCATTATAGGGATAGAGGATTGTCTCCAGCGCAAACGATGAACCTACGATTCGAGTGCTGCCTGCAACAGTCAATCCAGGATAACTTCCTCCTATAAGAACTAAGTTAATACTGGTGGTGCTCTCTACCCTCAACCTGCCGGTCTACATCCAGGTCACATCACGGCACGCAGTAAGGCACCACTGTGTTTGTCTGCCTGTCTATCTCTCTGTGTATAAACGTTTACTACGTATAGGTCAAAAGAATTGAATCAAACTCCACTGTTGTTTTATAATGCTTCTACTTTCACAATACTGATTACAGTAGTTCAAATGTACAAAATTACGTAATTTTAAAATTTTATATTTTAAACTAAATAAATTTTTCATCAGTTTCTGTATTTTTTTAAATTAAGATACTGGAAACTGAAACTTTATTGCCTCCGATGTTAATGAAATGAATCATTAAGTTGTCTTTGTATATTAAACTTCTTGTTTTCTAACAACCTTACGGTGCCTCCGTCAAAATCGTCTCACACTCCTTGAAGGGAGGGGGAAGCCTTCCAGGTTGATAACCCTTGATGTGGAGAAAGACTTGAGGATTGCAACTTTGCAAGAGAATGAGTGTTTAAAAGGGAGACAATTGGCGGTTGAGATGCAGGATGTGATGAATGGAATAGTCTCCACTAAAAGTACTGTGGCTGCTCAGAGGACGTACTCTGGAGAGTTATCATTAGGCCCAGAGCCGGTAGCTCTGCAGAACACATCAATTACCGTGTTGTCTTGTAGGCAATGGGGAATAGCATTGGGCGAAGAGAACAGAACTGGAAACGATGAAGACAAACAAAGCGAAGATGATTACTGATCTACGAATCGATAAAATTTACACATTTCATATTCAGCAAAATAAGTAAGTAATCAGAAGACGTGAGTTATATATTTTCTTTTCTACACGAGACAATCGTTACACGCAACAAACAAAGAAATAAATTTATTCGATTCAATAAGACGGCGGACAAAGAAACCAAACTCACAGTAGTACTGTATAAACAACAACGAAGCAGATCATAACAAAAGCAAAGCGCTGCCTCCACCGCTGCCTTCATTATATTGTGTACCATTAATAAATAATACACGTCGTCTTCGTTTTTGTTTCACTGTCGTAACAAGTTTCATAACGATATGCCAAAACTACAAAGGACTGCTAGCGTTGTTACAACACAGCACTACCATCCCCACCCATACGACAATTATACTTTGTACAGATACGATAAATATTGTGTATAAAATATATGTAAAATAATATAATATAATGATGTGTTTACATTCGCGCTTTACAATTTTCTCCGCTCAATTTAGGTTACACGATCGAACACAACGCTTTAACGTTCCTACCAAATATAACACAATACAGTAAGCGGGTAGACTATCGGCTTTACAATCATGGACTCGTAGCTCTTATTGAAACGTTTTCAGAACAAATCAGACCCAAACACTGTCGTAAGTAGGAGCTGTTTCTGGGTAGGGGGGAAGGATAAGCTCAACAGAGGACAACAAATAGGTAGTTATAATGATGTCTGGAGCTAAGGAAAGGAAAAGGGTGAGTGATACCCAGGCTTTGTCATCGAAAATGTTGAACACAAACGTTTAGGATATAATCAATTTTAGGGGCATAAACGAGACGGATGGTCCAGTGTTCGATTACTAAGACGGGAGCGGCTTGAAAAAGAGCAAACTACTTGGGAATCGAAGCCACGCCGTTGCCCCAGCAGCTGTGGCCGTGCTACAGTTTTCTTGAATTTAGTTACATCTTCTTGTAAACAACAGAATACTGTATTTCGAGAAGAATCACAAAGCAATACCTTTCGAGCCACATTGTAAGTATAATACTTATAGTGTACAGAAGACTTGTTTAAAAAAAATTTATTGAGCAACGAATATTCTTCAACGTTATATAAAAATTAACAAACAGCACCGGAAAACAAAATAGTACTATTTCAACGTTGTCTCGACATTCTGCAGCAACTGGTATAAATTTAATAGAACGTGGAGTAAATACAATCGTTGCATCCTACGAGAGTCGACGGATCAGACAAGTGCACGTGAGGTCACTGACCGTCTCTGCCGTTGCAGTTCTCGGAAATCGCATTCTGTTCGCTTTTTAAAAGTGGATTTTCTCCGCTCCGGTCGCGGGACTAGTTCCTCTCTGCAGCACACTGGTTTAGAGTTATTATCAGTTGCTGTTAAATATTATTGGCAGTTTTCATTGTTTAGTTTAATGAAATTACGTCTTTATTTTCAAATAATAAAATTTTTCTAATTTCGTATGTAGCCTAACCGAATGTACAATTTATGCCACCATGGACGAATCCAAGCACAGCTGAGTTATGAGCAAGTCTAGCAACTGTGCCACGTGAAAGTATTACACGCTGAGAAAACTTCTACAAACCTCGTAAAATTTTTATTTATTTCTTTATGTATTAAAACAGATGGCATGGTGTTGTATATCCCGTAACTTAACAGTGTTGTCAATTTCTAATTGATACATGTAAAATTGAGTTTTTAATTATTTTTGAATAATTTAGGAGAAATTATTAAAGCGTACTACTTAACATTGTAGCGGAAATACTGTAGTTACATGGAAAAGGTTTAGTAGCCAATTGGGCATGGAAGTTGACTACTAACCAACAGGTCCTTAGTTCGATTCCTGCGCAGCACTATATACAACCAAGGTGCTTTATTCAGCTGCCAGGTCAATTCAGCTATGGACGTGATAACATCCTCAGTAATAATGGACGGCTGAAGTTAGTATTGACCACAGTGTGGTTCGAACAGACAGTCTACCCTGCCTTGCAATCCTAAGCTACTTAGGTGACACAAAAATGAGCCATAAGACAAGGACGAACTGAGGAAAGCGAAGGCAGATGGACTGACGTGGTTACAGAATGGTTATAAGTAAGATCTAATGAAGAACGTACAGTCTGACGAGAAAAGTGGAAAACGTAGCCACTACCATACTTTATAATAATGGTTCGTACTTTTACCACCATTAAAATAAGGGTGCATTAATGGAAGAAGGGTGTAATAAAGGAAAAATAAGGGTGCATTCAACGAAGGGAAATAACCAAATGAGAACTGTTACAGCTTAGGAAGGAAGAGAGAAATTCCCAGAAAATCGGAATAGGGAGAAGTTTCATCAGTAACCACGTTTGAGCTCCGTAATTAATAACAGCAAAAATACACTGATAACAAACGTTTTGAAGTTCAAAGTCAGACGGAAGTCGAAAGCTTTATGTACACAGTATGTGTCAGACATTTATGAATCTGCGAATTCAGGATGAGAAGGCGAGACTGGAGACAACGGATGGGTACGTATGAAGAAAGATTAAAAAACAGTAAGGAAAACAGAAAACAATGATTCTTTAAACTTTAAAAGAATTTTAAAAAAGGAAAGCAAAACTTACATAAAAGCAATGGCAAAAACGAAAATCATACGTGTGATAGATTGAGTCTGACTATTTTTAAAGGAAATAGAAAGTTTTTTTAAAGGACTATGAACATGAAGAAGCTACAAATAAATGCCACTTCTATAGTCGTTTTTCTCAGGCTCTGTCCTAAGCTCGACCGTCGACAAAACAAGTTTTTTATGTCGCAGGTTAATTCCTCCCTTGACGTAAAAGGATTCATTACAGGAGTATCGCTTACCTCCAAGCAATAACTCGTAAGCGTACACTTAAAACTTGAATAGTAAAACCAGCGTTTGCGACGAAACTTCTCGCAAGCCGTAAAACGCTTGGAACAACTTTTGAATTAAATCTAATCTAGTTTGCCATAAAAAGTTACAACCAGGTACACGACGTAACCCAAATAGCACCTTCCTTCCAGCTGCAGTCTGAAAAACCTACTGCTGACCGAAACGATCAAGTAATCTCGTTTTTACGACTTTACAGAAACTTGAGATGACCAGGTCGTGAAGGCTTGCCTAAGTTAGTTAAATGGTTAAATGGACTTTCGATGCATATTTTAAAAACAATTCAACATGTATTTATGATCTTTCCTCCAATGACTAAAAACAAAAAAGCATAGAGACTACTGTGAACACAGTTAAATAAACATATTAATAAAATAATAATTAAGAGTGATTTTTCAAAGAAAGTGCTTCATAAAATAGTCATCTTTTACTTCTTTCTGAAATCAAACTACACATTCCCACTAGATTTCAATATTAATTTTAGGTTCAGTGTAAACAATGGTATGAGAGAAACATAATTAAAAACCTGTATCTTTAACACGGTCACCTGGAGATGACTAGTCTTGGTTCAGTTTATTTATCACGATAACGACAATAACGTATGTTCTTGACATTACCAAACAGGTTGTAACAAGACCACATTTTTGGTGGTGTGTGTTGAGTTTGCAACACGACTTTTACAAACGATTCTTGTCAGTTAAAGGCTGCTGACACACGGGCCACTCTGTGGCGCCACTCAGTCGCGCCAGGTTGTTTTGCATGGTTTTAAATTGTATTCTTGCACACGAGCGACTGTGACTCGCGACTGTGGCAGGCAGAAGGCAGTCCCCGCCACGAATGGATACGTTTGTGGCGTTGGAGCTTACACACGGGCCACTTTCAGTCGCGCCACAGGAGTGTTCAGAGTAGTGTTGTGAAGCGTATACTGATACTGTAATTTCTATAAAACTTTTGAGCTTTCTTACTATTTGTTTTTAAACTTTATAAGACTTTCTTGTTTCTAAAAACTATTTAAAAACTTTAACTATCATGTCGGATTTTGATTCTGATCGATTTATAATTGAAATGGAAGAGAGACCGGCAATTTGGGACCCGAGATACAAGGAATATTCAAACAAAACGGCAAAAGGGAGAGCGTGGGAACAGCTCTGTTATATTTTTGTATCAGGCTTCAGTGAAATGGACAGCCTGATGAAAAATAAATCAGGTATGTTTCTAATCAGTACTGTAGTAAAGTATGTAATAAAAATTATAATAGCAGTAATAATAATAAAGTAGGCCTACTGCACTAAACTAAAGTGTAAACTTCATAAAACAACTAAAGTCATAAATGCCTACAGTTGGTAGACATTATATTGTGTAATTATATTATGACAGAAATGTAGGTGTATGTAATAGAATAGAAACAAAATGCATATACAAGGTCTACGAAGTGCAGTATTTGACTAATGTCTAAGTTTGTATAATGCGAGAACTTATGCAATCCGAAAAAACTTCGGTTCCATGCAATTCCGCTTGAACAAATTTTTCTGTATATATTTTCACTATTATTAATAATAATAAAACTTTTCGTAAAAGAATATATTTTTAATTATTTTTTTTAATATAACACTGTTTCAATAGTATTTAACAAACATCATCACATATACAAATTAAAAATTATTTAAATTAATAGTATTTAAACAGTGTTATATTGAAAAAATAATACAAAATATATTCTTGTACGAAAAGTTTTATTATTATTATTATTAATAATAATATAAAAATAATACAATAATAATTGAGTAATTATGAATATAATATTTTCTTTAATAACTATTGTATTGTATGGAGTTGCACCATACAAAATTTAACATCAGTCTCTGCAACAATCGTATAGGCCTACATTTGCGTCTAGTCCATATGACTCCTACACGTGACAAATAATTATATAACAATATTCTCCCTGCAAGATCAGTCTCTAGCCATAGTTTACTGTTGAGTATCATAATTACAACACAAGAAAAAGAGTAATGACTTCTAAATTACATAGCACATTAGCGACTTCAGGCGGGACGGTCTCAACAATGTTTTATGCAAACACTTCTTGAGCACATACTTATGAGCCAAAACAATCTTGCGAACAATCCACACAGTTTACAGTTGCAAACAAGTTTAGGTCTGGCTTACAGGAAACCAATAGTTTTAATCAATTACTCAACACCAAACTGGTTAATATTTCGTCTACTGAAATACGATTATTGCATGTGTGTGTGTGTGTGTGTGCGCGCGCGCGCGCGTGAAAGAGAGAGGGATGTTAGGAGGGAGGAGGAAGGTAAAGAGAATGTACTTGGGTGTAACGTTCTTAACATAATCTATCAAAATCTTTGAAACAAATTAGATGCGAAAAACGAACAATATTCATATAAATAGAAACCATTTTTATTTTTAAATAAATATTTCTAGTAAGAGATGTATTTTAGGGAAAACACATTTTGAATAAGACACAAAATAAGTTATTAAAATAGTTTTTATTATGACTATGGTTTGATAGTGAAACAGTATCAGACAAGGTTTCTCTGAAAAAGGTCAATATATCATTCTGTCTTGCCATGGTACTGATCCTTCTTGTGTACAAAAGAATTCGGAAGGAAGAAGAACTTCCTCGTCAGAGTCCATGATGAAACTGATGTAAATACTAAATGAAACAATCTTTTATCACTGAGCAAATGGAGAGTGGCGCGTCTCTGAAGCGAACCCTTGCACACGAGCCACTGGTACTTGGCGCGACTGAGTGGCGCCACAGAGTGGCCCGTGTGTCAGCAGCCAAAGAATCGGTTAAAATTAAAAATCGTCTTCAGCCTGAAGACGATAAAATAAACGGTTCTTTTAACTGTAATGCGGGATTCCGGAAAATGAATGAATTTTCCAAACAACAAGGAAGAATGGTAGGTACATTTGTTACGGAGGGTGTCGAAGTAACGGCTATCAGTGTGACAGAAAACCTGATGATACACTTGACTCTGAATACGTACACTCAAAGTTGCCACATTAAATACAGGCGTGCGTTTGTATGTAGGGCAGAAATGAAATAAACAGAAATAGTCATTCGAAACGATGCATTTCTTATGTGCAAAAAATGTACCTATGAAACCCCACACTGTAATACAATATGTACACAGGATACATCCTACGTACAGTATCAACATCTCGACAGTACAGGTGTGATGTTGACAGAAAAAAAATCACTGCCTACTAGAACCGGAAGCAGCCCATACCAGCTGTTACCGTTCGATGCACAGCTGATTTACCGTGTCATACTGTAACCAGTGCTGCCAAAATTACAAATTTCCCCACGCAAACAACATTGACGTAACAGCTGTCTGTTTATTGTTATTGTTATTGGTTCGATGTCTTAACGTTTCAATTTTGACAGTTGAATTTCTTGACATTTACATACCCGCGCGCGCAGGTAATTTTTTATTTTTCGGTTTACATTTCTCTTTTTATTTGCTGTTAATGCCTCGGTCCATTATTTCTTTCGCCAAACGATGTTTTTTCGATGTCTTGTTTCATCGTCACGTATCACCCACATTTGTAACTGTCGTTATTATTCTACGGTAGTCTTGACCTTTCCACCGAAAATGGTGAGTTTGAAACTGTAATTGGCTACTTATACCAAGGTATGGGCTCCTTGCGTTTTTTCATTTTTTTCGACTTAAATATACAATGGTTACTATAACTGTCATATCCCTTTCCTACGTGATACCCATTTTCGATTAACACTGTTGTCCCGTTTCACGAACGTCTGTAAAGTTTCTTCCTAACTGACCGTTTGTTAACAAGCAATATAACTTTTAACGACCGTTATCTTAACAGCCGTTCCACCAGTATCCGTTTGAACCCACTTAATGAACGTTAGTGAACACCGCTATGTTACCATATGTCGATTTTGCTTCAGGTTGGCGGAAAAATTTATTAACATGTAGGCCTACATTATCTGTTCGTAGCATCCCTGTGTCATGTGCTTCTTGTATATTTGTTATTAGTATCTTTGTAATTATATTTGCTGCTTGCTCTTTTGTTCCTGCTTGTCCTGATAAGTTCTGTTTTGTGGTTCCCTATTAAGTTTGTTATGGGAATCTTTGTAGTTTTATTTGCTGTTTGCTTTTTTTATTATTTTGTTTATTCTAAAACTATTTTTTATTTTTGTAGTTTACATTTTTTCTATTCGACTTTTTTATTGAAAATATTACGGTTTTACGCCGGTTCTTCAAGAATTTTGAGACCAACTTTTTTTGAAACCTTCACCGTTCTCTCAGAGAATTTTGTTGAATTTTGGCTCATTTAATTTATCAAAATCGGTATTTATGTTACCGGTGACACTTGTTGAACGAGCGAAGGAGTTCTCAGTTTTAACTCGGCCGTTAGCTTAATCTTCAAGTTCTTTACAATTTTCAAACGGACTGATGAGAATGTTTTAATAGGTACGTTTGTGAGCAAACTGTAAAAAAACGCAAGGACACCTGATAAATTACTCATGATTGGAATCTTTAATTTAAGAAGTGACAAAATCTAAATAATAATGTGTGTGGTTTAAAGTTTAAAGTCTGTGTCACTCGCAGTTAAAGTTTTTAATTTCTTTTTGGCAGTTATTTTAAAAAACCACCACTTTTAACAGTCATACGATAATATCGTGGTACAACAATCACTAAACAAACTGACAGTATACGAGCACAGGACGCATGTCTGAGCGACAGGTTGCAACGTGTTTGTTTGGAGCGACAATTGCTCCAACCGCGGCATTGGCTTATCCACGTTCTAACACAAAATTTCGAATTACAGAGGTAACGTCTTACAAAAATTCGACTTGGACATGTTCTTCGACGTTTATAGGCAAGCATTTCGTTATTTCGAGTTATAGTCCTATTTTTCGAATTATGGGGCTTTTCTCAAGGGAACAGAAAAATATTCGACTTAATCGAGAGTGTTGACTGTAACAGACTGTCGTGCAAAGACCAAGCTGAAGATAATCTAGTTAGTACTACAGTAATTAGCAGTAATACAGCAGATAAGAGAACCAAACGACGAACCGTCTTCGTTACTCTGTAACAAGGTGGACTGTACTCATCTGTACAGGCAAGAGGAGTTTGTACCAATACATGTGATACTACGCCCAGTAAAACAGGAAAGTGGTTCCTTGCGGAATACACACGCGCGCGCAATATATTTTCACTTAAATTTCTGTAAATAATACTCCGTAAATAATGTGGAGATGGGTTAGGGACCAAAGAAAGTCTTTACGAGTTTCCGATAGCCGAGCTAGAGTAGGCGTCGCTACAAACTTTTATTTCTCCGACCCAGCGTCCGTGTGTGCGTGCGCCCTCATTTAGCAGTAAATGGTCCGTGAAATTCCCCGTCTTGTCCGTTTTCATTATGTCCTTATTGCTCTCTCTGTCTAATCGCCTGTTTATCGCTACAACTACCAACAATTGACAGCACCGACTTCCAGTGCTACTGTCCCCCACACTCCTTCAAAATACCAAACAACACCTCGTTCTCTACAAAATATACACACAATAAGTTCGTAACCGCTGCACGTATAGGCTAATACATTTCGCAAAACTGGCCCTTATAGAACTCACCAGTTCTCTGTTTCCAACCGCAGACTGTACCCACTCTACTATGTACGCTGGTTTTGATAACACTCGACATATTATTAAAAATAACATTTAGTTACTTTCAAAACTTGCCTTATTCAAAAGGTATCGTTTAACTAAAACATTTCTGTCGAGTACATTGTTCCCCAAACGATCGTTTCGTGTCAATGAGTAAGGAACTAATGTTTAAAATTCCAAACTGTTGAAATGTTTTAAACATGACCTACTTAATGCGTTTTTTATTATTATCCTAAAATAAATTATGGCGGATAAGACAAGTTTTGCAAATTGAAAAGGTAAGATAGTCAATAATGGCTATTGTATTGTACTGTCCTATTAGTACGATAAAGTCACGTTGTACACCTATCTAAATTTTATACAATTTCCATGTGAGACCCACTTTTATTGTCCCACTCCAATCGTCAAGAGGACGACCCCTCCCCGAGGGGATATGTCCCCTGGTTATATCCGATTAAACGTCTTGCTCTTCTCCTCATATCATTATCCCCGTTTTCGGTCTCTCGTCGTGATAGCCTCTGTCTTCTTCGGAAGTTTCATCTGGATCGTTTGTAAGCTTTTCTCGTAAAGACGTGTCCGTGATAGAGTCGCAGACTCCCAAAAGACAACTAAAAGTAGATCAATAAAACGATTCCTGCCATTATCGAATGAGACCTCCCGCCAAAGCGATTATTCAATAGTCATGGTGGGGGGGGGGGGGGGGAGCAACTCTTTATTGTCAGATTTGGTGGTTCCGTGCTCCCTGATCTGACACAGGAACTAGGTCAAGGTCAAGGCCGATTATTGGGACAGCAGCTGGACGTGCCCCAGTTGTTGCCTGTTGCTCTGCGAGTAGCCAGCCATGCGCGTGTTAGGGATGGTTTCCCCTTGTTTATTTTTGGAGGGAAGGAGGCTGTGTTGTTGGTTCTGAACCGCGTAGCGATTCCCAACGGTTTTTTTTACGGGTTCTTTCGAAGGATGGTAGGCCAAACGTCGCAAGGACAGCGGCGCGTGGGCAGATGAATGTCTATAGTAGATCATCAAACAACGCTCGAAGGTGCTTGAATCTTCGCAATGGTGGGTCACGGTCTTTGCTAAGGCGGCGGAGACGAGGATAAGGAGAGATGGAGGCATGGGCGAGTAGTTTGAGCGCAAGGGAGTGCACAAATTCATCGAGGAAGGAGCTTTCAACCCTCGCCAGATAGCGTCTTTGCGTCGAAAAAGGATGACTTGGAGGTGTATCGGAGGATCCGGGATTGAACGCTTCCAAGTGTGCAACAACGGAGGGCCGGAGCAGAGATCAGAATGCAGGCGCCGCGGAAGTTAGGATGGCTCTGAAAAGAGCAGATAGATAAGAGAGTTTAGAGCGCATTGGCACTGAACCTCGACTGGATATAAAAGTTTAGATTTGACGCAGCGAGCCCGCTAGAGACTCTGGGACAAGTGGGCTCTGAAGCTTACGCGCCGTTCAAGAGTGACGCCTAAGTACAAGACATCAAAGAAATAAAGTCACTAGTTATAGTGACTAGTGATGCGAAAACCAATAAACAGGTTTCATATCCGAACCACTAAAGCCGCTGGATGCTTGATACACTCCTTTTGACGCAATAAACAGGCAAAATTAGTATAGTTGAGTCAATAATAACATCAGTAACATCATATAATGCAGAGATAAGAAGTGAGACACCAAAAAGCGGAAATACCATACGAGACCAAGAAAGAACCACGCAAAGTGAACAACACTGAAAAATAGAGACTGACTGTCCACTCTGAAAAATATGGAAAAAACGCTTTCATCTGATAAACGGATAAGACACAAGCTTTTATTCCTGAAGTTCCCTGAAATGGAACATGGAAAGAATCGGGTAAAGGCTACCTGAAAAGAGGGAAAAAGAAACGGATGAACAACATCAAGCTTCGGCTTCTTGTTGAATCTCTGGACTCCACGAATGGGTTAGAACACGCAACATCTTACTATGTTTTGGTATCTTCTTTGTTTCTAATGCGCGTAATTTTCGTTCAGTCTCCGCTCTTCTTACCTTTCAGAAAATTATCTTCTCTCCATTTCCTTCGTTTCTTTCTTTCTGCGTCATCCAGTCAATATATTTTCAAGTTCGTTTTAATTATTTTTTAATGATTCAGACATTGTGCCAAACTGGTCCGTCAGTTAAGTTCCGTACCCTTCGGCAAACTTTATCATGAAAAAGGGATTATAAATAAATGTTTCGAGGGAATAAAATAAAAGACAAAAGATTCTGTCACAAGTTCGACTCCGCACGTCTGGCGTGGATTAATTAAGACAGGCATTGTTAATTCTGTATTAAAAAAAAAAGAATATCCGTCACAGCACCGTGAATGAATAACTTTTGCGTAAACAAATTTGCAACTGTCAAAATAATAGAGTTTGAGTTAAATACGTTTAGTCCGCCTTGTTCTCTCTCTTAATAAAAAACTTTTATGGCAAGTCATTTTACGTCTTGTTAGTCGTTAAGAGAACACCGCGCGGTCGTCTTTCAATATTCGCGAGTTTTTAATTTCGCGCCGTCGCCAAATGACTGACAGACGGACAAGTACTGCACAGACGTAAATCAGAGTTAAATTTACACATTATATTTGGCTGTCATCGCCTCGAAGCAATGGCATAAGTTGCGTTGCCTCACACCGTGCCCGTAGTTTGCTCCTATTTTTGCCAGTAACGCGGAATACGTGCGTAACTTTGCTGTAATTTTGGAGGAACATTTATGCGACAGAAAAGTTAACTATAAATATGTATTTATCAGTATCATTCGATAAAGCAGCATACGTCTTCTTCCAATAAGTATCAACTGGTTCGGTCAGCAAAGTTGAGCCATCAACTTCCTCGGTCTTCCGGAAGGTCACTCTCTGGACTTATAAAAGAGCTGTTGCCTGGGCCACCTGTCAGCAGTCATTCCGTCTATATAACGCAACCATCCCCGATATTTATACACTCTGCGAGGGAATATTTAGTTCCCGTCTCATTACGTATTCTGTCTACTCGTATAACGCAAGCTTGAATCCTGCTCATATCTCTTGGTATTATTATCCAATTCTCAGACTCACATAACCTACAGACGTGATTCTATAAAGCTTTAATTGGGTCCACTTTCTTGTTTTCCTACCCACAATCGTTCGTATCGTACCACAGCTTGAATTACACTGTGCAAGTTGTCGTAACGCCATGTATTGCCATCTCTGAACTGGCAGGCTCCTCCCGTCTAAAAGCCTCGCGTTAGTTTAAATTGTAGAAGTTTCTCTTTTATATTCAGACGCAAGAAAGTAGACCGAACTTTGATGGTCACCTTCGCTCTGGAACTAAAAACAGAATACTTGGTTGTCAGTCTATTTCTTCTTCTCTTTCCATAAGGGAATAAGCAAATCGCCCACAAAGAAATACATCCACTTCACCAACGCTTCCTAAGTTCTTCCTATGCTTCTTATGATGAGCGGCATCCCATTTAGATGAGCAAACTATCTCTCTTGGGTTTTCGCAATGAGAAAGTAAAGATCGTTTTCAGATGGCTGTAAGTGCTAAAGCAAAATTTGAAGTTTTTATTAACCACGAAGTAAGCAGTTTTTCTTCTTCTTCGTCACGGCTTAGACTGTTTAGTCTGTTCCGACTTCAAACTGGTCGGTCCGTCTCTTCTTAGGTCTTCCCAGGCTTCTCTTCCCTTTTGGCTGATACAGTAAGGCTACCTTGGGGAATCTGTCACTGCCCATTCTGCTAATTTGTTGTTTCCAGCTTTCTCTATACTTATTGATGATTCCGTTTACTTCTTCAGCTTTCAGTTCCTCTCTTATCTGATTGTTTCTTTTCATGTCTAATTTTGTGTACGCAAAAATTTCATTTCCGTAGCCTGAATTCTTGATATTTGTCTAGCAGACGTTGTTCATGTTTCTAAGCCATAAGTAAGGGTAGGAACTGTCATGGATTTGTACAATTTTATTATGGACTCTTTCCTTGCCTTGTGTTTTAGAGCACGTCGGAAAGTTCCTGTTATTTGGTTACATTTATTAATTTTCCCATTAATATCTTCTTCGTTTTTATATGAGAGTTTACAGCCTAGATAAATAGAAAGTGAGACTTGCTCTATAATTTTACCATCCAACACAATTTTAGATCTAACTGCCCATGTTCCTTTAAAGTAATGAAGTTGAAAATTTAAATACTTCATTATCGACAAGAATGAACCGGAAAACTGAAATAAAATATTTAATTCATTAACGTAGGAAAATAATAGGACGCCTCCATTCTGGTGTCATAAGAACAAAAATGAATAAACAGAGCAATGGTCGGATCTATTTTGTGCTAAGGATTATAAATACGGCTCTGAAACGCAGACCTACGTAAAGACTGACGACCGTACTATGGCCCACGAACATCAAGATCAGAGCGAAAGACTAACAAGGAAAGAAGGGATCATATGAATACGAATGAGACGGGAGCCGACAAAACTTTAAAAATACCGCTAAAATTGTTTTGGAAACTCTTCTAGTAGGAAACAACTATATAAACATAGAAATTAGAACAAAATCGGAAAGGAAACAGGTACTTCTTTGTTAACAAGCCACTATTAACGTCTAAAACACTAGATGCCGTAACTTAAATTATAAATGTATAGATCTCTCATAACACCTGTTTTACCTTACGAAAGTGAAACGTGAACACTACGTATTTAAAAAACAAGGAAGACTTGAGAACGTTCGAATAGGAAATACTGAGACAAATATTTCGACCGGTCATACAGGAGGGCGGTTCACGACTAATTAGACGAACTTCGAGTTAAACGACTTAATAAATAATGAAGGTACAGTTACACTCATAAAATCTGAAAAGACAAGTCGATAAGAGCGCGTTCATAGAATGAAACCGACTAGAAATACCGGAGGAATAAGCGAATTGAAACCATTTGAAGACTAGGGCTTAAGGATACCTGAAATTCATCTGGAAAAGAGTTGCCGAGAAGGAAGTAGTTGTGTGTTGTACAGAAGGTCTGAATACGAGCACAATTGCACCGCCAGTAGAAGGTTTTAAGATCTTTTTAAGTGCTTGGGATGAAAGGAGACTCTATGTTAACATTAATCGAACAGAGAAAAATAAAATACACGAGAACTATTGGAAGACGTCAGATATCGTGGCTTAGGAACTTGCTGACTCCAGTCAACCAAGGCAACAATAGTGCTGCAAATAGGATACGAATTGCTATAATGCTCTTCAACGTCCAGCAAGACGTAAACGACCAGCCCTATACCGGACGACTATCAGAGCACTGAGACAACGGTTGAGAGCACAAGAAAAAAATCAAAACTGAAATGAATGCTGTAAGATGGCTTTCGGTAAAACACGTCTGGACAGAATAAACATCCGGTACGATAAAATGAGTCTGCCATTTAAGAAGCCGCAGCAATGACTCCTACCGTCGGGGTGCAGTCCAGTTTATGTGGGATGTGAGTTAGTGAGCGGGGGAGTTGAGTGAAGATAAATACGAAACTGAAACGTGATACAGAATTGTGAAGCTAGGCGTCTCCAAAATGATCAGGACTGCATAAATTAAACTAGCGAATGAGGAAATTGGACAAGTGACAGATCATAAACATATGGGAGAGGGCATGCGTTGTAGTCAAGCACTGAAATGCAGAATTGCCTTAGCTAAGGAAGTCCTAATTAAAAAGTCCTTCTTATGCGAGCCACAAGACCAGAAGCTGAGAAAGAGGAAGGTAAAGTGTTTTGTTTGGAGTGTGCTCCTATACGGGACAGAAACTTGGACACAGAGGAAAGGAGGTTACAGGCCTTCAAGATGTGGACGTGGAGAAAGATGTAAAGGATTTCCTGGAAGAATAGAGTGGCAAATGAGGAGGAGCTTGCTAGAGTAGGAGAGAAAAGGAGAACGTCGAGTATCATCAAGGGCAGGAAGAGAAATTTGTTGGGACACTGCGACAAGTACGAGGTAATGTGATGGTAGAAACACTGGACGGGCTGGTATATGGAAAGCGGAGTACAGGACGCAGGATAGACCATATGATAGATAATACATGGATGCGATATAAGGGAATGAAGACACAACCCCATCACAGGAAAAAAGGAAGGAGCAAGCCCTGTAAGACCTGCCCTTGAGCAGAAAACACATGACGATGAGATGTCTCCAGATAACATCGGAAGCATCGTTAATTTGGAAATGTGCTAAGCAATTTTTAGACAAATATTTTTGTTATCTTTTGAGTCCAAACTCTGATTTTTACGTACTTGAAGAAAACCAGTTATGCAACTAAAGCTGAGATGCCGTCCGGCTGCCGTGAACTCCTTGCATCCCGTGAACACACCAACGTACCTGCGTAAGTCAAATGACAGACATCTATACATGTAAAATATTTTACTGAACACACTAACAGCCAAATCACAAATGTAATAACAGCAAACTGTTGTTGTACTCCACGTCAATGGCGGCTGAAGAAGAATAAAAGACAGTAATAGCGTTTGAAAGTAAGCGCAACAATTATCTGCAACAATGTGTTCTGTTTCCATTCAACGGCAACAATAAGAAGCGTAACAATGAAATCTGAATATATGACGGAATGACTCTGCACACAATGCGCAGCACGTCTCTTTGCATTCACCTACTGCTGATGTATATATTTCAAATAAAAACACGTTATACGTTTTCTTACAATGGTTCGTGACAGTAAGGGAGACCGCGCGCATGCGTGTGTGTGTGTGTGTGTGTGTGTGTGTGTGTGTGTATGCTTGGCATTCCGCACAATGCATACGATCTGTCTGAATGAAAGACAGATATCTTTGAATGAGAGTCGTGAAATCTAATCTAGCCGTACAAAAATATATCTCAACACTTCTTCACTCTGGCAAAAAATAAGTGACGACGTTCCAACAGGGAAACTGGGCAAACTCTATAACATCGCAGGGTTAATATCTAATTAATAAAAGTTGTAGTTTTGGACCAGTGAATATGACGACCTGGCTGCAAACCTAAAGGTCTCGGGTTCGATTCGCGGACAGCACCGTGAAAAACAATTAATTTTTTCGGTCGACTCTGCCTGTGAAAGTGACAATGGACGGGGTGCCTGTGGGCGGCAGAGGCGACACTGCCTTCCACATATACCGTACGGCTCAGGCTGCCAGTATACTCTGTTTGTGACTTCTAAGCCGTTCAGGTGACACAGAAAGGATACATTATTTTAAAACCTAAGAAAATTCTCTATAACTTCCATATATCCTGCTGATGACACTCCCGTAGACAGTTCTGAGACAAAATTCTTGTAAGAAAATGCGTAATATTGTTCAATGAGAAATGAGGATGTTTGTGATGAATCGGATGTCTTTGACACTGTTGAGAGAACAAGTGTGTGTAGAAATTAATGAAAACAAAACAAAAACCTAATTTGAGCGCGTTTTGTGTGTGTAAACAATCGACAGCGAGGGACAAGTGATAATGTTTATCAGTATCCTGTAATTAACGTGTTAATTAATGTAATAGTTACATCTATCAGTACTTAGATAGCGTGTAATGCTGTGGATTACATGCTTACAATAACTGAGTGCAACAGCGGACCTGCGGCGCCTAATTCCGCGGGGTTTCCACCAGTCACACGTTCGAACATAGTAGACAACGTTATCGGAGCGACGCTAATTTGGTTCATTATTCTACTAGGACTACTAACCCTACAGTGCCCTTGTGTAATGTTACACGTTATCCAAATATTATCTGATAGAAGAAAAAACTTCCTCAATCTTTAAGGTCAGCACACAGTCCTGAATCATCAAATCGGAGTTACGCCTAGGTCATCGTTAATGAGTTTATGACTGTAATCCTTACTGCTGGCTGGCAGTAAAAAAGCAATAGTGTTAGTCTTCTCAAACAACTTACAGCAGCGCGTGCAGAGAGCTGTGTACACGAAAAATTTGATAAAACCATCTCTGTTGTGGCGTTAGGTGACGCTGCAGCGCATGAGAGTCTGGAGAATAGAATGACTCTGGGAATAAGGAGTCCTTCCATGGTAAGTATCGACTGCCCCCTTGCTGTCATCGGCCGCAATGGCGTGACTAGAAGCTGCTCCTGGCGGTGGGAGGGGGGATGATACTAGCTTGAAGGTTGGACCCCCATTTTATTTGGAACACATGAGAAATTCAAGAATCTTTACATACAATTTTATAAATACATTTTATAAATTCTCTGCGTCTCACAGTTCTGTGTAAACCAACGGAAGTGTACGGTTTGGAAAAATATGGAAAATGCTGATTCCTAAATATTCTATCTTGATTAATTGTTATTCAAGTTCAAGGCAATAAACCTCACGTACTTAGGAACACTGTTAATTCTAAAATTGTATTCATAATAATTCTTGTGACAATAGTTTGAAAAACCCGATTTTATTGCCCTTCGCACTTTAATTTAAGGAGATGTTGTTTTAAGCACTTCATGGTTCGTGTTTAAGTACGTTGTTTTATATAAAATCTGCAAACAAATCTTCTCATTTTTCCGAATTAAAGTCAAGGAACTGCTAGTTTATCTGTGCAAAGACAGTGGTTCATACCATAGAGCCATATTAGATTAAAAGAGTCATGACATACACTCCGGAAGAGGAAATGCGAAAGAAAACGATGAAAATAGATTTATAGCCACTCCTTTCGTTTTCTGGAGCTTTCGTAACTGTATTTTACGACTGCAAATATGAGTGATTCTCATTAAAAGAAACTCTAACTTTATTTTATTACTTTTCAAACATTTTAATTCAATTTTTCTACAATTTTTATAACCCATATTTTAACACACGCAATTTGCTGAATTTTGTTTTATGATGTGTCCTCTTTCAAAATGTTATTATTATTTTCATCTAAGGTGTGTAGATGTGTTATTTAAAAAAATAAAACAATGAATCTATGTCAGAGGTCTGAATGAACGTTAACAGAACTTCGCATAGGCTTGTCTGCGGGTTATGCCCTACAGGTCTGATTCATGGTGCAAATACAATAAAGCCCAAACCTTGAAGCAAACATATCACCATGAAAACAGTTTGCCAGTAGATATTATGACAGCTACAAAGAAGATATATCAAGATGTAACAAACCCTGAGCTTTTTAAAAATGGCTTCATGGTCATAGCAGAACCCTAATGAAACTTTCAACAGTGTTGAGTAGTTAAAATTACCTAAACTTGTATTTGTTAGGTTGCATACACTGAAACTAGGTGTTTATGATGCTGTTTTAAACTTTAATGATGGCTTTAGTAGTAAGCTAACCATTTGTAAAATATTAGGACTGAAAAACGTTGCAAGAAATCAGTGGATACTCTTCACGATCTCGATATCGTGATTAAAAAAGCAGAAAAATCTGCAGAAAGTGTGACAAAAGAGGCTAGGCAAACTTAAAGACGCAAGAAAAGGCTGCTTGATGACCAGGATCAACAGACAGATGATCCAGACTATGGAGCAGGGCTGTTTTAGAGATAAATCTCAATGTCAAAGGTGAGTCAAACTTTAAAGCTAATTTCTCGAAAACAGACTTTTTCCCCGATAAAGGTACACGATCTATTAACGACAGAAACATAAAATTTTTTGCACGCATTCCTTCATATAGTTTACACATCAGGTAGCAGAATTATTACTGTACTAAGTTTCAGCCTAGTGATACAAAATTATTTGTTTTATAAAACATGGGGTTTTTTATTGTTTGAAATAAATGTCACAGCTCTCTTTTTTTTTAACTTAATAATTCTGCTACCAGCTTTTAAATAGGAATTGTGAATAAAGTACAAGAAATATGGTATATATATCGCTTTACAGGTTTCTTAGGAAAGTGTACCTAAACATGGCTAATTTAACATGGGCGGGCTAGGGCCTTACCGCTCCCCTTGGTGATTCCCCTGACCCTTCCCGCCCCAGTAATTACGCCACTGGAAAGGATACATAGCGTTTTAAACAAAGGGTTTTCTTTAAAACAACAATAACATCTGTTCTATAATTTTATATCGCAGTTTCTTTTTTCTGTACTTAATCCAAATAAGCATACCTCAGAACAAAATATTATTAGACCCTTCAATAATGTTGTGTACACATGAGTGTTCCGGTTTCGGTAGGAAAGAAAACTATTTCAAGAGGCGATTCTAGAGCTAAACATAAGGAAAAAGTGTCACATAAACAACAGGTATGAATTGCTTTGTTCTCGGAGTTATGGGCTATTGAAGTTTTTGCCCATGTTTCTGTTCCAAAGGTACAATAATGTAGTACGAAAATTCCTGCAACACAAATTACGAGGCAAAATTAGTGTTTTCGAATGTTGCCTGACTGAAATATACCCCCAAAAATGGGTCGCACAGCTGTATCACTTGTAGATTTTTAGAAAATTGCTGAAAAGCATTAAAAAAATTGTTCAGATTTGTTGTACAATAACTTTGGTACAGTAGACTGCTAATGAGTAAAAAAATTTCAAATGATAATATCACTCGGGGTTGAGTGCTGTTTGCTGTAAACTGCTGGTGAGGATATTTTTGAGTTCAGTGATCAGTGATATTTTACAAACTGATTTGTATCACTTTTTTGTTGAATCGAATTGATTTCTACTGTATTTAATTCAAAATTTGTTCACATAGTACTTCATCTTGTAACTTACGTTTCTAAAGAAAATGTCTTCCTCCTCTTCTTCTTCCATCAGAGAATAAGCGAATCGCCTGTTCCGGTCTCAAAGGAAATACATTCGCCTTCACCAACGCTTACTACGTCTTCTCTTCTTATAAATAATTCTTCGTCCAATAGGCTTGTATTGTCAAACTTGCTTACGCAACCTGCCATCTGACATTCTATTGAAATTGAATCCCTTTCTTGAATCTTTCGTGCCTGGTCTCTTGACCAACTCTTGGCATTTTCGATCCCGACGCTATTAGGTTTACGATGGAGAAATTTGGACTAACAGGTGAGGATGCTGTGGACAGAGTCAGATGGAGTTCGTCTAAAGTGGGACTATGCATCTGTGTTAAAGTTTTATCTACTGTTAAAGTTGTGTACATTTTTATGTACTAATGTTCGAAGGCTTTCACGGCCGGTGTCAGTTGTATTTAAATTATCTGCAGGGCTGTCTGGCCGTGGTCCAAGGTTTTCATTAAAACCAAACATTTCAGCAGCACCACTAGCTGCCATCTTCAGCGGATTTACTTAGTACAGGTAGCATCGCGAGACATCTTTAGCATTCACCACAGTACTGTGGGCCTGACGTACGACACCCCGCGTTAGGTTTGACTCGAAAACATCCGCTGAAGATCGCAGCTAGTGGTGCTGCTGAAATGTTTGGTTTTAATGAAAACCTTGGACCACGGCCAGACAGCCCTGCAGATAATTTAAATACAATTTTTATGTACTGTTGACATTTTGTATTGCAGATCATTAATGTAATATTGAGCTGGAGAGAAACCACAGGTTTAAGGATTATTCTCAAATAAAAAAACTAAAATAAAATAAAAGGAAAAACTATGAAAATGCGAAAGTTTATCAAGTCGATTGATTAAAAAACACTAGCCGTTAAAATTAACCTATAAAATATTCATCAAACTCCTGGTACAAAACAGCGCGAATTACCCTGCGATTATAAATTCCGTCCGGCAGATTAATTATCTCGGTAAATGCCGGCCACGTGACCTGTGTTTACAACACTGTTGTAGGGTCACAGACGGACATTCTAAACATCTGTGAAATTTGCTTGCGAAATGCTTGTGAATAATTAAACGCATATTTTTAGATTATACGCTTTACAAAGGGGAATGTTATGTCGCGTCATATTCAAAGAATTTCCTTATCTGTTACACAACTTAAAACTTGAACAGAAACGCTGCTAACACAATTTCATGATACACTGCTGATTCTGCTAACGAGGTATCGAAGCCGAAACAACAGAAACGCAATCTGAAAACATAATTTGCATTTCTCTCTTTCTTAAAGGGGTATAAGCACCAACCTCTGGAAGTAAAAAATTATTCTAATAATAATAATAATAATAATGGCTCCCATGTATACCAACGAAGTAGCTTAGGACTAAGGCAGGGTAGGCTGCCTTATGTGAGCCGTACGGCATACAAGGAAGGCAGTGTAGCCAGCACTACGCTTCAGCCGCTCATTATTATCCCCAGGATGTTATCCCAGATACTCATTTTCAACAGGCTGAGTCGACCTGGGGGCTAAAAAACGCACCTTGACTTTATGGTGCGGGCCCGGGAATCGAACCCGGGACCTCTAGATTAGTAGCCAGGTGCCACACCCACTGGTCTAGTGAGCCACAAAAAAAAAAAAAAATCAATTCTACCACACAAAATATCGCTATACACATAACAATACATTTTCATTCTAATAAAATCTTATAACACAGATAGTTGAGTTTTTCATCAAATAAAACCTAAATCTAAATCTAATATTAACAATAAAAATGGAATATACAAAATAGAATACAAGGAATATACAAAATAGAATATATGGAATATACAATATAGTCTAGGTTACAAACAATTTTACGAAAGGAAAAAAACTCGATAGATTCCTTGAGCACCGCAATGCATTTTTAAAACCAAATATTTACAAATCTAATTCAGCCACGCATTGTCTAAATAATAAACTTCACCTTCCAGACATTCAAAATATGAAATTAATTAAAAATATACAAAAAGGTCAAAAAATGAATATTTTGGAATATCTTAATGTTTACAATAACAATAATTTACTAACTAAAGGAAAAAACAGGAGGCTCAAATAAACTAAAAACATGATTTATTTAAAATTATTCATTCATTAAAATAAATAAAATATAAACATTAAATATTTCTAATATAATCATCAAAACAGCTGATTAAGTAAATAAACATTTAAAAAATTGATAATTTAAATCGAATTATATTGATTACTAGTTATTCTGTATTAAAATCGAAACAAAACCGATTATCCCTTAGTTTTTATTTTGAAATCGAATCAATTCGATTAATCATTAATTTATTTAGAAACCTCTGAATATACTGATACAGGTCAGTCTAACGTGCGCCAGGTCAATTAAAACTATTAAAAAATATAAATACATGCAGAAGTAACTATAATTTGATAATGTATAATATTATACATTCAAATGAAGTACAATCGAGTTGTTAAGGGGAATCAAAAGAAGTGCACCTAGGTCAAAAATATCACTTTTTGATTAAAAAAATATAAGTTTTTCTTTGAAATGATGAATAGTTTATTTAAAATCTGATGTATATAAAATACTTTCACGCGGCACACGCGCTATATGCTAGAAATTATAAACGTGCTTTTTTTATTCAAACTATAGCGTATAGTAATTTTAATACTTTCTGGCCAATTTATTTTATTACTTATTATTTTATTATGATTTATTCCTTCTGCAATGAAGTAAACCATAAACCCAGTGGTTAGAACTCCACGAGACAAGAATTTTTAAAAAGTGCGCCTATGGGAAACAA
The DNA here is from genome assembly GCA_034769895.1 of Magicicada septendecula. NCBI lineage: Eukaryota > Metazoa > Arthropoda > Insecta > Hemiptera > Cicadidae > Magicicada > Magicicada septendecula. Next base: position 395,003,024 of record CM068371.1, read on the forward strand.
CTGAACAAATCATTAAAATTAAAAACACTCAAAACCATATTTAGATCCGTTGTAACATAAGCATTTGAAACCTGGGTATTAACGTAAAAAGACGAACAGTATCTAAGAATACTCGACGAACGAAAAATACTGAGAACAATATTTTTGGACTGGATTGTAAATATTGTAACAATAAATATAAGTTACGTCTTATTTCTTTAAGGCTCACGTTGGAGTCGTCAATTTGTAACACGAATTTTAGTGTTACTGTGTTATTTAAATGTGTCGCTCTTTACTTTCTGCCCCACTGTCAAGTTCGTCAATTTGTAACACTCTATTTGTGTTGCGGGCACTTAAATTATATACGCCGCCCGTTGGAAACGTCAATTAGTAACAAATATATATGTATTAACTACTTTCAACCACACTGTTGTTGTAATTATGTTACTATTAATAAGATATGTTGAACGGCGAATGATTTTGTAATCTGCCGCTCGCTCCCACTATACGTACCGTTTCAATGACGTCACCCACCGTTGCCAACCGTTGTGGTGTCCGCTGTGCTCTGTGAACTTATTTTTTAAATGGAACAGCAATAATAACGACGCAAATATAACAACAAACATATATCTTTATAGAAACCATTTATCACATATATATATATATATATATATATATATATATATACATATATACATACATACATACATACATACATACATACATACATACATACATATATATATATATATATATATATATATATATATATAAATATTTATAATAATAATAGTATGTTTTTCTTTTTTTAATTCTAATAAAAAAAAAAGAAAAACATACTATTATATATATATATATATATATTTATTATATATGAATATGGTAATACAGTAACATTAACATTAATATTTTTAATTTAACTATAAATATATTGTATAAAAATTATAAATATTAAAAAACCGGGATTACTCAAATGAGTGAATATTGTTGTAAAAGATCTGTTTACAAAGGTTTGATGCCATGATTTATAAATTAATGTATAAATATAATATTATATTTCAAAAAATTCACCAGTCATGAATTCTTATTTTTATTGTGAGGAAACATCGATTAAAAATTATACATTTTTGAGTGAATATTGCTTTAAAGGGATTGTTTGACATTTTGGAAAACTATGCTATTAATAAATAACTAAAAAGGAGGAGTTTTATTCTAGCTTGTAAATTAAATATTTAATTATATTACATGCATAACTTTAAATTGATTAAAAACTATCTAAATGATAGTTATTTATAGCGCAGTATTAAGTATTATTAATTATTAATTTTAGAGATAATAATTTTATTTATAGAGGACAAAATTCGTGCCAGCAGTTGCGGTTACACGATTCTCTAACTTTAATTATATTAGTTTCAGTTAAAAAATAAATTAATAGTAAGATTTTTAAATTTTGGTGAAATAATGTATAAATATGTGTTTACTTTTATGTCTGATAAACTTTTATCTAAAACTAGGATTAGATACCCTATTATTGAAAGTGTAAATAAAACAACTAGATTATTAATAGTTATGATCTTTAAATTCAAAGAATTTGGCGGTAATTTATCTAATCAGAGGAATCTGTTTTATAATCGATAACCCACGATAGATTTCACTTTATATAAGTTTGTATACCTCTGTCAAGAATGCTTTATCAGAATAATTTTCATTAATTTTATTAATAAAATGTCAGGTCAAGGTGCAGCTAATTTTAAAGAAAGAATTGATTACATTATTATAAAAATGAATTGTTTTCTATAATGAAAATCATGAAATTGGATTTGAAAGTAAATTTATTAAATATAGTTTTTTGAATTTAGGTTCTAAATTATGTACATATCGCCCGTCACTCCCATTATAAAGTGGGATAAGTCGTAACAAAGTAGCTGTACTGGAAAGTGTGGCTAGAGTGCAAATTAGAGCTTAAGGCATATTAATTACACTAATAAAAATTATTGATTTATCAATATAATTTGAATAATAATTTAAATTTAAAATTAATTTATTGAGATTATTTTAAGTAAAAATAATTATTTAGTTTTAGTATTATTTATAGAAAAAATATTTTTAATTGAACTGTGAAGATCAAACAATAAATATAAATAAGTAAAATTATAATTTGTACCTTTTGTATCAGGGTTAATTAATTGTATATAAAAATTTATTTTTCCCGAATTATAGTGATTTAAAATTATTTGTTAATTATTGTAATATTAATATTAATAAAATAACTTTAGTGATGAAATTTCTCTCGAACTATAATATTTCTGGTTTCTTAAGAATTAAATTTAATTTAAAATAAATATTATAACTTATATTTTAATATAAAGTTTTATATTTATTTAATTATATTAAGGATAAGCTAAATATAATTTCTATAATATTTTAGATTTTAATTAATTAAATAGGCTTGCAATTAGCTTTTTTATATGAGTAAGTTAAATTTTATTTTTTATTTTAATACATTTAATATATTTTAGGTATATATTAAGAAAATTAAATTAATTAAAATATTTTTATTAAAATGATTAAATTAGTAAATTATAATAAGTTGTATTTAAGAACTAGGCAAATATAATTTTCGCCTGTTTACCAAAAACATGTCCTTTAGAAAAATATTAAAGGTCTATTCTGCCCAATGATATTTTAATGGCCGCGGTAAGTTGACCGTGCAAAGGTAGCATAATAATTAGTCTTTTAATTAAAGGCTTGTATGAATGAATGGATGAAAAATTTTCTTTTTTAATTAAAATAGATTGAATTTAGAGTTTAAGTAAAAAATCTTAAATAAATAAGTGGGACGAGAAGACCCTATAGAATTTTAAATAAATTTGTTTTACTAGAATTTAGAATTAATAACTGAAAAAATTACTTTATTTTTTGTTGGGGTGACATTATAATAAATAAAACTTTAAATGAACTTTTCATAAATTAATGCTTAATTGATCCAATTTTTTGATTATAAGATTAAATTACCTTAGGGATAACAGCGTTATTAATTTGGAGAGTTCATATCGATAAATTAGATTGCGACCTCGATGTTGGATTAAGAAAAGAGTTTAGAGCAAAATCTAAATATTCTAGGTCTGTTCGACCTTTAATTTCTTACATGATCTGAGTTCAAATCGGCGTGAGCCAGGTTGGTTTCTATCTACTAATATATTTTTGATATTAGTACGAAAGGACCATATCAAATAATTTAATTTATTCTATTTTAGCAAGAAGTGCATTAAATTTAGAATTTAATTATGTAATAATATTACATGTAGAAAATGTTTATAATTACTGTTTTAATTACTGCTTTGTTTATTTTGATTGGTGTTGCGTTTTTAACTTTGATGGAGCGTAAGATTTTAAGATATATTCAAATTCGTAAGGGTCCAAATAAAGTAGGATTTATCGGTATTTTACAACCATTTTCAGATGCTATTAAATTATTCTTAAAAGAGAGAAATATACCAATGTTATCCAATTATTTAATTTATATGATTAGACCTGTGTTAGGCTTATTTAATTCTTTACTATTGTGAGTTATTTATCCATACTTAATCAATTGTGTTTCGTTCAATATGGGTATAATATTTTTTTTTTGTTGTACAAGAATAGGAGTTTATAGTTTAATGATTACAGGCTGATCATCAAATTCTAATTACGCTATATTAGGTTGTATTCGATCAATTGCTCAAACTATTTCATATGAAGTCAGTCTTGTATTAATTATTTTGTGCCCTATTGTAATGATTGAGAGTTTTAATTTAATTGAATTTTATTTTTTTCAACAATTTATATGATTAGTATTTTTGTTTTTTCCTCTGAGAATTTGTTGAATTTCATCATCAATAGCTGAAACTAATCGATCACCATTTGATTTTTCTGAAGGGGAATCAGAATTAGTTTCTGGATTTAATGTTGAATATAGAGGTATAGGATTTGCATTTATTTTTTTAGCTGAATATGCTAGAATTATTTTTATGAGTATAATATTTTGTTTAATATTTCTAGGTAGAAAAATTAATTCTTTGGTTTTTCCTATTCAATTAACATTAATTTCATTTTTATTTATTTGAGTTCGAGGTACTTTGCCTCGTTATCGTTATGATAAATTAATATATTTAGCATGAAAATCATATTTACCAGTAAGTTTAAATTTATTGATTTTTTTTTTCATGATTAAATCTATTATTTAGTTCATTAAAAATTGTATTAATATTAAGTTAATAGAACTCAATTTTCTTTTCTTTACTTTCAAAGTAAATGCTTTACTTATAAGCTAATTAACTATTTAATTAATTTATCTCAAAAAGATTTAATTATAGGATCTAAAACAAAATATATAAAATAAATTGTTGTTAAAAGTATCCCAATCTTGATATATGGGTACTCAACAGGACAAGCTCCAATCCAAGTCAATAAAATTAAAATAATGAATAAATATCAAAATAAAATCTGATTAATAGGGTAGTTTAATAGTCCTATAAATTTTGAATTGTTTATGAAGGGAACAAAAATTAAAATAAAAATTGATATAAATAATGCAATTACTCCTCCTAATTTATTAGGAATAGATCGTAGGATTGCATATGCAAATAAGAAGTATCATTCTGGTTGAATATGTTTTGGAGTAACTAATGGGTTTGCTGGAGTAAAATTATCAGGATCACTTAATTTATATGGTTCAATTATCATATAACAAAAAAAAATAATTAAAATTAATAAAAATCCTAGCGCATCTTTAATAGAAAAATAAGGATGGAATGGAATTTTATCATTATTTGAATTAATTCCAAGTGGATTGTTTGATCCCAAAACATGCAAGAAAATAAGGTGTACAATTGTTAATGCTAAAACAATAAATGGTATAATAAAATGGAAAGAATAAAATCGAGTTAATGTTGCATTATCAACAGCAAATCCTCCTCAAATTCAATTTACTAAAATTGTTCCAAGATATGGAATTGCTGACAATAAATTCGTAATGACTGTTGCTCCTCAAAATGATATTTGTCCCCATGGAAGGACATAACCTATAAAAGCAGTAGCTATTAAAGTTAATAAAATGATCACTCCTACAGCTCAAGTTTCAAAATTTTTATATGAACCATAATATAGTCCTCGCCCAACATGTAAATAAACACAAATAAAAAACAATGAGGCTCCATTTGCGTGTGAAATTCGTAATATTCATCCATGATTAATATCACGACAAATATGTCTTAATCTATCAAATGCACTTGCTACATCTGCATTATAATGTATTGACAAAAATAATCCAGTTAAAATTTGAACAACTAAACATATTCCTAGCAGCGATCCATAATTTCATCAATATGATAAATTCGTAGCTGCTGGTAAATCAATTAATGAATTATTTATTATTTTAATTAATGGGTGTATACGTCGAGTGATATTTAACATTCATTAAAATTTTCTTCGTAAAGGAGATAGTTTAATTCTAATAATATTTACAACAACAATCAATGTAAATAAAAGATAAATAACTAACATAATAGTTATTATTCCTGACGGAAATATATATAATTTCTTAATTATAAATCTATCAAATAAATTATTCATTTCCAATAATTTATTAACTCTATCTATCTTAAATCTAATAGTATTTATAATTATGATCAAAATTCAAATAATTATGTTTAAAATTAATAATTTTATTGAAAAATAAAATTTTTCATTTGAAGCAATTCTTGATATATATATAAATAAAATTAATATTCCTCCAATAAAAACAAGAAATAAGATATAAGAAAAAAAATAAGAATTTATATAAAATATACAAATAATTCTAGTTAGTATTGTTTGTATTAATAAAATAGATCCCATTGATAATGGGTGCTTCATAAAAATAAAATTTATTGATAATAGAATTGTAATTGATATTATAATTTTCATACAGAAGATAATTTAATAAAAATGTAAGCTTTGGGTGCTTGAAATGATTCTTTACTCTCTTCTGAAGTTTTAAAATTATTAATTTATCTTAGATTTACAAGATCTAAATTTTTTTTAAACTATTAAAACGAATGAATTTGTCATTACCTTTATTGTATTTAATTATATTTATATCGGGCATTATCTCATTATGTTTAAATCGAAAACATATCATAATAAGTTTATTAAGATTAGAATTAATAATTTTAAGATTATTTTGTATATTTTCTGCATTTCTATCAATTGAATTAAATGATATATATATATTAATAGTTTTGCTAACATTTAGTGTTTGTGAAGGAGTTGTAGGACTATCAAGATTGATTAATATGATTCGATCACATGGTAATGATCAACTATTATCAATATCTTTAAAAACATGTTAAAATTAGTTTTATTTTCATTATTTTTAACCCCTTTATTATTTAATATATGGTTATTAAGAAATATATTAATTCTTTTAGTGTTATTTATCATCTTATTCTTTAGAAAAGATTTAATTATACTAAGATATAACATACATATAGATAATATTTCATATAGATTAATTATTCTTACAATTTGAATTACCTTCTTAATAATTAATTCTAGTCCCTTATATAAATATAATAATATAAATTTATTTTTGTTTATAGTGTTATTATTAATAACATTATTAATTTTATCATTTTGTTCATACAATATTATAATATTTTATATCTTTTTTGAAACTAGTTTGATCCCTACCATAATTATTATTATAGGATGGGGGTATCAACCTGAACGAGTGAATGCCAGATATTATTTATTGTTTTATACTTTATTCGCATCTCTCCCTATATTAGTTTCAATTATATATATATATAGAAATAATATAACTAATATTATGATGTTAATGAGATCAAATAATAGGTTTATTTACTTAGGGATAACATTAGCATTTATAATTAAGGTTCCATTATTTATATGTCATTTTTGATTACCAAAAGCTCATGTTGAAGCACCTGTTTCTGGTTCTATAATTTTGGCTGGAATTCTTTTAAAATTAGGAACTTATGGTTTAATTCGTGTTATATATATTATACCAGCAATATTTATCAATTATAGATTCATCTGAATTTCTATTTCATTAATAGGAGGAATTATGATTAGATTATCTTGTATAATGCAAATTGATATAAAATCTATAATTGCATACTCTTCTGTAGCTCACATAAGATTAGTTATTAGAGGAATTATAACAATAAATATATGAGGTATAATCGGAGCATATTTCATAATAATTGGACATGGTTTATGTTCATCTGCTTTATTTTGCTTAGCAAATATTTCTTATGAACGTTCGGGAAGACGTAGAATCCTAATTAATAAAGGAATATTAAGATTTATGCCTTCAATAACTCTCATATGATTTTTAATTTCTTCTAGAAATATTTCATGTCCTCCAACAATTAGTCTAGCAGGAGAAATTATAATTTTAAATAGATTAATGTCTTGAAATCCATTGTGTATAATTTTCCTATCTTTTTCTTCATTTTTATCAGCTTGTTATAGTTTATATCTATACTCTCATACCCAACATGGAATAATTTTCTCGGGTTGTTATTCTTTTAATTCTGGAAACGTACGTGAATTTTTCTTAATTATAATACATTGAATTCCATTAAATTTAATTATTTTGAAATTAACATTATTGATATAATTCAATTAGTTTAAAATAAAACATTAAATTGTGGATTTAAAAATATAAATCTATATTGGATCATTACTAAAAATAAACTTAATATATATATTTTTTTAATTTTATTAATTTTAAGATTAATAATATTAATTTTATCAATAAATATGATTATTTTTGATTATGCAATTATAATAGAATGACTGATTGTTACAATTAATTCATGTAATATTTATATAACATTAATTTTTGATTTTATATCAACCTTATTTCTTTCAACTGTTATATTTATTTCATCAATGGTTATATTATATAGAGGTATATATATGATAAATGATAAATATATTAATCGATTTATTTATATTATTATAATATTTGTAATGTCAATAGTATTATTAATTATTAGACCTAATATAGTAAGTATTCTTATTGGATGAGATGGATTAGGATTAGTATCATATTGTTTAGTTGTTTATTATCAAAATTTAAGTTCTAGAAATGCTGGAATACTAACGGCATTAATAAATCGTATTGGAGATGTTATAATTCTTTTATTAATTGCATGAATAATAAATTTTGGATCTTGAAATTTTATATCTTTTATTAATAAGATAATAATGAATCCAATAATTATGCTAGTTGTTATTGCAGGATTTACAAAAAGAGCTCAAATTCCTTTTTCTTCATGACTTCCAGCAGCTATAGCTGCTCCAACTCCAGTATCGGCCCTTGTTCACTCATCAACATTAGTTACTGCAGGAGTATATTTAATTATTCGATTCAGAAATTTAATTATATCATTCAATTTAATTCAAGTATTTTTAATGTTATCATTACTAACAATAATTATATCAGGTTTAGCTGCAAATTTTGAATTTGACTTAAAAAAAATTATTGCATTATCAACTTTAAGACAATTAGGAATTATAATATCAATTTTAATATTTGGTTATCCAATATTATCTTTTTTTCATCTTATTATTCATGCTTTATTTAAGGCATCACTTTTTTTATGTGCTGGAGTATTGATTCATAGATTAATGAATAATCAAGATATTCGCATGATAGGCTGTATAAGTTATAATATACCAATAACTAGAACGTTCATAAATATTGCAAATTTATCATTATGTGGGATACCCTTTATGAGAGGGTTTTATTCAAAAGATTTAATTATAGAAATAATATGCTCCAGAAATATTAACTTTTTAATTTTATTATTAATATATATTGGAATTGGAATAACATCTTTTTATTCTGCCCGATTAACATATTTTTCAATAAACATAAATTTTAGTTATTATAATTTTAGTTCACAAAACGAGTCATTTAATAGTATATTAAAGAGAATCATGATTTTATCTATTTATTCAATTTTATCAGGGTCTATATTTAGATGAATCATATTTAATAATCCTGTAAGAATTATTCTCCCCATAGAAGGGAAACTAATAGCAATGGCTTTATCTTTTTTAGGGTTATTAATTGGATATGAAATATCCATATTTTCATCCATAGTAAAAAAATTTACAAGAGAATTCATAAATTCTATATGATTTTTAAAACAACTATCAACTTTTCATACTCAATTTCTTTTTTTAAAAAATTCACTTATATTTCAAAAATCAATTGATTTGGGGTGAGGAGAAAAAATTGGACCTCAAGGTATGATTGAATTGATAAAATTAATTATAATATTTAATATTAATATAAGAAAAAATAATTTCAAGATTCAAATAATAACATTTATTGCTTGATTTCTAATTATGATATATTTAAATAGCTTAAACATTAGAGCATAATATTGAAGATATTAAGGTAATAAATATTTTTAAATATTTATAAGGATTTTTCCTCTCTTTTCAATGAAAATGAAATGTTTTATAAACTTTATAAATAAGGAAAAAACGGAATTTAACCGCTTTAAAAGCTAGTTAGCAGCTGCTTTTATTCTTATTTCCTTTTAACTGGAAATTATATATTCAATAACTTTATTAACAATAAAGTGCCTTATTTTTGGCTTCAATTAATAAACAAAGGAATAAAGATTCTTTTTTTAGGTCGAAACTAAGTGTATTTATTACTTCATTGCTTTTAAGAATGGCTAGTCTGAGCACCTATTGATTGCAATTCAATAATTATAATTAAATACATTCCCATTAAATTCAATTTAACATTCTATTTTTTCATTCATGATATAAGCCTAATATTAAAAATAATAAAAATAACAATATCACTAAATAAATTTCAATAATATTAATAGTTGATATTGCAATAACTATAGGTATAATAATTACTAATTCAACATCAAAAATAAGAAAGATGACTGCAATTATAAAAAAATGTCTTGAAAAAGGAATTCGAGATGACTCAAAAGGATCAAATCCACACTCAAATGGAGATGATTTTTCACGATCAATTATTGATTTAGTTGACACAAAATATAAAAGAGTTATTAAAGTAAATAAAATTAATAATATCATAATACAATAACTTACAACATTGAAAATTATTCTATTTAAAAATTAATCCTTTTAATTGGAAGTTAAATATACTTATATACTAATAGAATATTTATCTACCCCATCAATAAATTGATACATATAAAAATAGTCAAACAATATCAACAAAATGTCAATATCAAGCAGCTGCTTCAAAACCAAAATGATGAGCTCTAGAAAAATGAAATTTCAATTGACGTAATAAACAAATTATAATGAATGTTCTTCCAATAATAACATGAATTCCATGAAACCCTGTTGATACAAAAAACGTTGATCCATATACAGAATCTGAAATACAAAACGATGATTCAAAATATTCATATATTTGAAGAATAGTAAAATATATACCTAATATTAAAGTTAATAAAATACCATAAACAGATTCATTATATTTACTTTCTATTATGGAATGATGAGCTCACGTAATTGTTACTCCAGAACACAGTAAAATTATAGTATTTAATAGAGGAATTTGTATTGGGTTAAAAGGCATAATTCCAGAAGGAGGTCAATTTATACCAATTTCTATGACAGGTCTTAATCTTCTATGAAAAAATCCCCAAAAGAAAGAAATAAAAAATAAAATTTCTGATACAATAAATAAAATTATTCCTAATTTTAGACCTCTCACTACAACTATTGTATGAAATCCTATAAACGTCCCTTCACGCGAAATATCACGTCATCATTGAATTATAGTTAAAATTAAAATTAAAAATCCAAAAGATATTAAAATAAAATTTTGTATATGAAATATTATTACTATACCAGAAACAAAAGTTAGAGCTCCAATTGATCCCGTTAGAGGTCATGGTCTACAATTAACTAAATGATATGGATGATTATTCATTAAGAGACTTCTCTATAATACAGAGTTCTTAAAACTGTAAAAACATAAGATTGAATTATACAAACTGCTGATTCAAATAATATCAATAATATCTGAATTAAAATAATTAAATTTATATAAATTTCTAAATTAGTTGATCTATTTCCTAATAATGTTATTAGTAAATGACCGGCAATTATATTTGCTGTTAGACGAACAGCCAAGGATCCTGGTCGAATTAAATTTCTGACAGTTTCAATACATACCATGAAAGGTATTAAAATTATTGGAGTTCCTATTGGAACTAAATGACAAAATATATGATTTGTATTATTAATAAATCCAAATAAAATAAAAGTCAATCAAAGAGGAAGAGCTAAACTAAGAGAAAATACTAGATGTCTTGATCTAGTGAAAATATATGGAAACAATCCAAGAAAATTATTGAATAGAATAAAAATAAATAAAGAACAAAATAATAATGATCTACCAAAAGATCCTGAATTTATTAATAAATTTAATTCAAAACTTATTGTATTTAAAACTTTATTTATAAAAATTACATAACGACTGGGAATATATCATAACCCTATAGGCATGAATAATAATAAAATTAAAGAACTTAATCAATTTAATGAAAATAACCCTGTTGATGGATCAAAAGTTGAAAATAGATTTGTTATCATAATCAATTATATAAATTATTAAAATTATTAATCAAATTTATCTTTGGAATTTTCATAAAATAAAAATAAATAAAAGTTATAATTAAAGTAACAATTAATAAAAAAAAGATAAACATAAAACATCAATTTATTGGAGATATTTGTGGGATAGAAAAATACCATTCTTAGTTTCTTAAATCTGACAGATTGATGTTTTTATAATAAACTAACTTTTCATCATTAAAAGTAGTCGTTAGTTACTATAAATTGGTTTAAGAGACCATCACTTACTTTCAGTCACTTAATGAATAACTTATTAATCAATTAATAAAACAATTTATATCAACTCTTTCAATAACAATAGGTATAAATCTATGATTTGCTCCACAAATTTCAGAACATTGACCAAATGATATACCAGGTCGATTGATAAATATTCTCGCTTGGTTTAATCGACCAGGCACGGCATCCACTTTAATTCTCATAGATGGTATAGCTCATGAATGAATAACATCAAATGATGAAATCAATAATCGAATTTGAGTACTAAAAGGTAAAATCGTTCGATTATCTACTTCTAATAAACGGAATTCTCTAATTAATATATCATTTTGAGATTTTATATAAGAATCAAATTCAATATTTAAAAAATCTGAATATTCATATGATCAATATCATTGATGGCCAATAATTTTTAAAGTTATTAAAGGTTTATTAATTTCATCCAATAAATATAATAATCGTAAAGATGGAAATGCAATAAAAATTAATGTTAAGGCAGGCAAAAGTGTTCAAAAAAACTCAATTAATTGTCCTTCTAATAAAAGTCGATTAATAATATTATTAAATATAATAACTGTTATTATATAAGTAACAATTGAAGTGATAATAATTAAAATAGTTAAAGTATGATCATGAAAAAATATTAACTGTTCTATTAATGGTGATATAGCGTCCTGCATATTAATATAAGATCAATTAGAAATTTCTAACAAAAGTTATTTATATATGAATCTTAAATTCATCGCACTTCATCTGCCATATTAGAATTGAACTAATAATGGAATCTCACTATATGAGTGCTCAGACGGAGGAAGTTTGTGTAACCATTCAATAGAAGAATTTATATTAATTGAATATAAAATCAATCGATGTGAAATAAATCTTTCTCAAATAATAAACAATAAAAATAAAATTCCAATAAATGAAATTCTTCTTCCAATAGAAGATACAATGTTTCATGATATAAATGCATCAGGATAATCTGAATACCGACGTGGTATACCTCTCAATCCTAAAAAATGTTGAGGAAAAAAGGTTAAATTTACCCCTATAAACATAATCAAAAAATGAATTTTTAATCAATTAGAATTTAAAGATAATCCAGTAAATAAAGGATATCAATGAATAAATCTTCCTAAAATTGCAAATACTGCACCTATTGATAACACATAATGAAAATGAGCTACAACATAATATGTATCATGTAATACAATATCAATTGATGAATTAGCCAAAATCACCCCAGTCAATCCACCAATAGTAAAAAGAAAAACAAAACCTACTGCTCATAAAATTGAAGGTCTTATCTTGATTTTAACTCCTCTCAAAGTTGCTAATCATCTAAAAACTTTAATTCCAGTTGGAACAGCAATAATTATTGTAGCAGAAGTAAAATAAGCCCGTGTATCAACATCCATACCAACTGTAAATATATGATGTGCTCAAACAACAAATCCTAAAATACCAATTGATATTATAGCATAAATTATTCCTAGTGATCCAAAAGATTCGATTTTTCCACTCTCTTGAGTGATAATGTGAGAAATTAGTCCAAATCCAGGCAAAATTAAAATATATACTTCAGGATGTCCAAAAAATCAAAATAAATGTTGATATAAAATTGGATCTCCTCCACCTGAAGGATCAAAAAAAGAAGTATTTAAATTTCGATCAGTTAATAATATTGTAATTGCACCAGCTAAAACTGGTAATGAAAGCAATAATAAAAAAGCAGTAATTAATACTGCTCACACAAATAAAGGTAACCGATCTATGTATATTCCCATTGATCGTATATTAAAAATTGTTCTAATAAAATTAACTGCACCTAAGATTGAGCTAGCTCCAGCCAAATGTAAAGAAAAAATAGTTAAATCAACACAAGATCCTGAGTGTGCGACGCCTCTTGACAACGGAGGATAAACTGTTCAACCAGTACCTGCACCTCTATCAACCATTCTACCAATTAATAATAATGTCAATGAAGGTGGTAATAATCAAAAACTTATATTATTTATTCGAGGGAAAGCCATATCAGGAGCACCAATTATCAAAGGAACCAATCAATTCCCAAATCCTCCAATCATAACTGGCATCACTATAAAAAAAATTATAACGAAAGCATGAGCAGTAACAATCACATTATAAATTTGATCATCTCCAATAAAAGATCCAGGAATGCCTAATTCAACACGAATAAGAACTCTTAAAGTTGTACCTACTATTCCCGATCAAATCCCAAAAATGAAATATAATGTTCCAATGTCCTTATGATTAGTTGAGAAAAATCACTTATTCATAACTAATCATTGATTTATTCCCAATTGAGATGACTGAATTAGGTAATAAACTGTAAATTTATTTATGGATATGTTTTCCTCTCAATAATCTAATCTAATCTAATATTTTCTTCCCTATTCTTCTATTTTTTTCTTCAATATAGTCTTATATTTAATAATAATATTAAATTGCAAATTTAAAGGTGATTAAAATAAATCTAAGGCTTACAATAAATTATATTTTTAACTTTGAAGGATAATAGTTTTATTAACTTAAAACCTTACTAATTCATAACATTAAATAAGGTTACAACTATAAATCCAATCAATAAAGAATTTACTATAAATAATGTACTATTTAACCTAAAAGTTGACAACTTTAAAGATATATTGGTTATCATTAATCCTGTCATTACAACTCGCAAATAATAAAATAACACTAATAAAGCAGTTATTACTAAAATTAAACATAAAAAATACATTTTATTAACCAAAAGACAATAAATTATCATAAATTTTGGGAAAAATCCTAAAAATGGTGGTAATCCACCTATTGACATAAAAATAATTATTAACATTAATGATTTAACCCTATTGTTAAACAAAATAAAAATTTGATTTAAATAATTCATATTATTTATTCAAAACAGATAACAAGTCAAAAATAAAGAGAGGGAATAAATTAAAAAATATACCAGTCATATATAATTTATCAATATAACCCCTCTAAAAATTCAACTTAAATTGTAAATTGATGAATATGCTAAAATTTTTCGAATTGATGAATAACACAGTCCCCCCAATGAACCTCAAATACATGATAAAACAATAAATAAAATCAATCTTATATCTAAATAACTCAATAAAATAATGGGAATAATCCTTTGAACAGTTATAATTAAAAAAGACACTAGTCAAGATAATCCATCAATTACTGAAACATATCAATAATGGAATGGAGGAGATCCAATTTTAATTATTAAACTAATTATAATAAAATATTTTACTTGAAATAATATTCCTAAAATAACAACAAACAGGAATAATAGTCTTGAACCCATTCTCTGAATAATAAAATATTTAATTATTGACTCAGATGAGTAAACTCTTATTTTATTTATCATAAAAGGCAAAAATGATACTATATTTATTTCGACTCCTATTCAACAACCCAGTCAATTGTTTGAACAAATCACCAATATAATACCAAAAAATAAGAATGCCACAAATATTATATAAGAAGAATTTTTTTTAATTAAAAAGAGGATAATTTTCCATAAATGAGGTATGAACCCATTAGCTTAATTTTAGCTTATCTTTTATATGTTGTAGTTTATGAAGAACATTAATTTTTGATATTAAAAGACAGTTTAATTCTGTTAACATAATAAGAGTATAATATTACATAATTTATTCTATCAAAATAACCCTTTTTCATTCAGGCATCTTATTTTTTTTTCTTGTTTTTCTTTTTTTTTATTTTTATATGTGACTTATAATATCTGGTGTATGGTTTATTATACAATAGACTTACAGCCAATACTAGATTCGCAACTTTATATATTCTTTCCTTCATTTCTCCCTATCTCTATTTATTGATTAAAATAAAATTACGGAACTGAATAACTAGTAACAGTTGAAGAGTTAGCTAAAATACAATAATTACATCAATTTTTGTACACCCACATTTTGCAAATCCGATTAATAAAATATATGCTTACAGTATATTTATAGTTAAATTAAAAATATTAATGTTAATGTTACTGTATTACCATATTTATATATTCATATATAATAAATATATATACATA
This sequence comes from Magicicada septendecula, assembly GCA_034769895.1. Taxonomy (NCBI): domain Eukaryota; kingdom Metazoa; phylum Arthropoda; class Insecta; order Hemiptera; family Cicadidae; genus Magicicada; species Magicicada septendecula. Next base: position 395,019,015 of record CM068371.1, read on the forward strand.
TGTATATATATATATATATAATAGTATGTTTTTCTTTTTTTTTTTATTTAGAATTAAAAAAAAGAAAAACATACTATTATTATTATAAATATTTATATATAAATATATATTAATATATTATTTATATATGTATATATATATATATATATATATTGGTTAAATGTTTCTCGTTTCTTTTTATGATAAACACAATTGTGGCAAAAATTATGTGTCTTCTTTACCAGTTGGTACAGTAGTTGCAATTCTTATTCAGTATTCAGACCAAAATAAAGCGTCGGTTATTATTTCTATTAAAGTAAATCATCTCAGGGCGTATCTGGTTCGGGGATTACATTTAAACAAAATATTATTCTATAAATCAAAGTACACATTTTACAGTCAAGGATATTACAAAGTTTAGAGTGTAATGTGCACACAGGCAGTCGGATAGTGATTGCTAGTTATTATAGGTTATGTCCAGTTTAAGTGTTTATTAATTATTATCAAAATCAAAGGTTCTTGTGGTGTTTAAAAAGGTGTCAATCTCAATTCGTGTTATTAGTGAGTGTTCTTAGTGTTGGTGTGATATGATGTCTGTAGTTTTAGTTGATTAATTCTTAAAAAGTCGTGTATACAAAAGTTGGTGTTGATACATAATATAATAAAATGTCAAAGTCACCAAATCCTCTTCTTTATATGGTTCTTGGTCGAAGATAGGGCCCACGTCTGCTTCGGTCCTCCTCCCTGGTTCTTGATTCTTCTATTCAAATGCTGGATGTTTCTCACTCGGTTGTAATAGTTTTCGTGTTATGTATATCTATCTGTATTAATATGTCTGGAACGTGTTTTCACCGTTTATAGTTAATTATATTAGACGTTTTACAAACGCGTCTGTACGCTATGACCGTTGTTAAAGAAGTCTCTTTTTATTTATCCGAAATTTCTGGTTGCTAAGGGTAAACTTGGAATCTGGTTGGTTGATTCGGATATACATTGTCATGTACATTCATTATTTCAATGTCTGAATTTGTTCAAAACCTTTAAATTAGTATAACTTTTCTGTACTGATTGGGAATTTAAAACTATTAGCAACATTATTTTGGTCTTTACATTTGTGACACATAGACACTAAACATGCCTAACTTTACTTAAGAAATACAGCTGTTACAATTTTGTTATTTGAATTTTTCTTAAATGGCTTAAAACGAATTATTTTGCTTCTAGATTTGTAGTGTATACTATTAACTATAAATCTATTCATCCTTCAACATTTGTTTCACAAAATTCCTAACAGTATTATCTAAAATTTACAAAAGTTGGTTTTACATGGCTTCCTACAGTTTGCCATCCACAAAACATTTGCTACTCCATTTATTTTTTCAAAAATGATCATCCTTATATAACTACTGTCTGCTTTGTTATTTTTCTATTTCTCATTAATTTAGAATGGTTGGTTGCTTTCCTGGCTATCCTGATAACATCATTACATGAACAATAGCAAAACAATATATAATCAAATCAATTTAGTGTCATGCCCACATGGCTATGACTTTTATGGACATTGAATAAATAAGTTAAAATTTCATTAAACATACACAACTGTTTACCACTAATAATAACACCTCCTTTCACTCCATCTTGCCGTGATAACTAATTAATTAATCCTTATTATTAATACATAACAAATATATTTGAAAACAAAAGAGTTGTACTCTAACTCAGACCTTCCAGCCTTGAGTTCAATGAACCATTAATATAAACAAAACACCTATGTTTTTCATTACTTAAATTATTCCTTAAAATTAAGTTTCATGCAGTCCTTGCTGTTTTTGTTTTATTTCAGGGATGTACCCTTGATCACTGCACTACTTATTATATTATCTCATCACATTTATAGTCATATTACCTAATATTGTGAGATACAAATAGCACTCACTTGGGATCATTTTTAGTATATTTTCATAATAAAATTACTTGCACTAGTCCACTGTTATTCTTTGATCTTATCTCTATTTGTTTTAATTAGTCTTATAAGATTAATAATCTTATTTATACAAGATTATTAAGATTTGTTTGTCCCATTATATAAATAATTTCCACTGGTTCACTTTTAATTCTACCTTTAGACACTTCTGTTACTGATTGTTTTGTTTTCACTGACACATAATATTCAGCTACTTCCTTATCCATTAAAATATATTTAATACTACAATATATCGTATTGTGTTTCTATTTGTCACATTCATTGTTTTTGTATTTGGGTTTACATTTTTATTGTCATTAAAAGAACTTCACTCTTGTTATAAAATATCACTGTGAATAAGTCATTATTTGTTGTTTTCTGGACAACCTTATGACCACTATTTATTACAATTAGTTGTATGGTTCATGTATCTATAATAAGGTTTGTTATATTTTCATTACATCATTCAAATTAATCACTTACTAATATTTCTTTTTACATAGTATTGTATGTTTGGGCCTATTATCCCTCAATTTGTATTTTGATTATCTTGATATTATGATACATTGAATGAAACCATTTGTTTCCTTATAGCATTGATACATAATCTGTCTGTCTTTATAATACTTATTTTGTCTTTATTTAAAGTTCATGTCTTAATCGGGGTTGAATGTATTTTGCATCACTTTGCCTGAATCATTAATTTGGGTACGGTCAGTTGTATTACTAGTCAGTCTGAAATAGTTATTCGTTCCTCTTCACTATCATCTTGAAAGATATTTTTCTTCTTGTTTAGCTTCTTATCCATTGTCTTCATTAAATCGGGTACGATATTAAGGTGTTCCAAATGTAATGTTACATACTACCCTGCCACCAAATTTGATTATTTTAATAAAATATTGTTTTTGTTGAAATTATAAATTATCTTATCCTTCACATTATCATTTGTTATTCTTTTTATGATCTGGTATACTTGTCTTTAATTATAAGTGTTCAATCCCTGGAACATGTTACTTCCCTAACAAATTAATCACCATATATTTTGGAATCAGCCGGGGGGCTCTCTTGACCTAATACCCCGCTGTCCTTATAATACATAAATAATATCGATTGCTGGAGCTATCTCATCAGTCAATCACATTTAATAATCACTAGTCTATTCACGACTAAATCAAATAAAAATAATATAATAATATATTCTTGGGATGGTTCACTCAGTTTAACTTCTCAGATCTAAATATTTCTTTCCATTGATTCTTTCAGATGTTTATTTTCTTGTGGCGATATTAATAACATTTCTTATTTTCAATTGGTACTATCTTATTTCCTTTTTTATCAGTACTCCTTAATCTTCATTTTTCATTCACTATCTTCATTCAATTAAAACATAACAAGTATCTGTATCTATAGTTGTTGTTGATTCTCTCACAATCCTCAATCTCTCCGGGAGATGTTCTGTCATTAACTATGATCTTATTAATCTCTCTAGCATCCAAACAGAGTCGTACTTTGCCATGATAGGTTATTTGTAGTAAATTCGTTTCTAGTCTTGTCTTATTTCCATCGTCGATTGTCTACATTTGTCTTTTCTTATTCATTTTATAACACTATGGTTTCTTCTGATTCATGGATGTTGCATCTTTCTTTTATATTCCAATAATAAATTCATAATTATATTTAATAAGAGGTGCTTATTTTGTTTAGAATTTGGAAATTTATTCACATTTGTTTATTCACTTGATTCATAATAACATAATCAAAATGTACTGTAAGTTGTCCTTACTATTTATTTGAATTTTTTGATATTCAAACTTGTTTAGTTTGGTTTCATTTAAAATTATATTCTGGATTAGTAAAGTTGGTAAGATGAGCTTACTATATATATATATATATATTTTTTTTTTTTTTTGAATTTTGAGGTATTATAATAATAAATTCTTCAATTCCATATTAATTCTCATAAATAATTAGTTGTAAGTTGATCTTACTATTTTTTAGAATTTTGTGGTTTATTCAACTTTGTTTATTGGGTTCATAATACATTTTTAAGGAAACTTGGTTGTATGTTCCCTTAATCTTTTTTGTTTCCACATCACTAATGACATAAGTATTATTGTTATTGTTTTTTATAATAATATATGGTCCATTATACAGTAATAATAGCTTTTTTGCTATTCCTTCCTTAGAACTTGGCAATTCGCGGTTTTTTAACAATACTTTGTCTCCAATCTTGTACTGGATCATTTTCTGCTGACTGATTTTGTACTTTTTCCTTCTTCTCTCCACCTATTCATTCAGTTTGCTGTGGAATCTCACGTTGTCGAACTGGTAAGCTGGGTTGTTTGGGAAGTTGATTATTTCACTAATTTCTCGGGGTGGTAGTCTTTCGTGCATTATGGTATATGGAGTTTCTTGTATTGATTCATGGTAAGCTAAATTGATAAAGCTTTCTGTTTGTGTAATGTATTCACTCCACTTCTAGTGTTTATCAATACAATATGTCCTGAGGATATGGCCAACCTCCCTCAGTACTCTTTCCGCCGGGTTGCTATTTGGGTGATAGACAGATGTTTTATATGTCTTGACACCTAGGTCTAACAAAGTCTCCTTCCATACCCTTCCTCGAAACTGAGTTCCGTGATCAGTAATAATTGACCTTGGAGCTCCTAACTCTGGTATGTATTGTTGGATCACTATTTGCAGAATCTTTTTTGTAGTCGCCCGATTAATGGGGTATAATTTTGCAAATTTGGAGTAATGGTCGAACATGATTATAATAAATTTATACTGTTTTCTCCCTCCATTACGAGGTAATGGTCCACACACATCTAAAAATACTTTCTCTAATTTACCAGTTGATGTAATTGGTTGCATTATTCCTTCTGTTTTTTCGTTATTGCATTTTGCCAATTGACAGATGTGACACTGCCGAATACATTCTCTAACTCTCCGGTTGATATTCTTAATGTAAGTGTGTTCCTCAAGTGCTTTCATAACTTTTGATGCACCCATATGCCCATATCGACTATGGTAGTCCAGTGTTAATTCTGTTTCTAAAGCTTTAGGTATCACCACCTTCCATGAGCCTTGGTTATTATTTGGTTTGTAAAATAGTATGTCTTCATGTAGACAATAATATGCAGTAATTTTTTCATCCTGTTGGATCAGTCTTTGCCTAAAATTGTTGATTTTTGTATCCTCTGTTTGTTGTTGTGAAATTGATTTCATGATGTTTTCCAAATCTGATTTGTTTTTTATTATAGTATATACCTTGACGATTGTTTCTTTTTCCCCTTCAAAAGTTTGTTGTTCTATGTTAATCCAGGACAATATATCTGCAGCAATATTCTGTTTTCCTGGAACATACTCCCAATTTATATGGTATTCCTGTAGTGCAAGTATCCACCTTGCCAATCTTCCATGGTTAATCTTGCAATTTTTTAGGAAAGATATGGACTTATGATCGCTCCTCACAGTTATCGGGTATCCAAGAATATAGGTTCTGAATTTTCCACAAGCGAATACAACGCTTAATAACTCCTTTTCCGTTACACTATAATTGCGTTCACATCCATTAAGTATTCTGCTTGTAAAACTCACCACCTGATGGTTTCCCTCACTATCTTCTTGATATAATACAGATCCTAAACTTATATCACTCGCATCGCAGTTCATAAAGAAAGGTTGATTGAAATTAGGATGTTTTAATATAACTGAACTTAGGAAATTATGCTTGATCATTTGGAGTAAGTTGTCTTGTTCCTGTCCCCATGACCATTTGTTCTTAGAGGATAATTGTGGAGAAAACTTCGCTGTCATTTCAGAATAATTCCTCTGAAACTTCCTATAATAATTGCAAAGTCCCAGAAATGATTGAAGTTGCTTTTTATTTTTAGGACTTGGGAATTTCTGGATAGCTTCTATCTTTTCATTGGATGGTGTTATTCCTTGTCTTGTTAAGTTAAAACCCAGGAATTGGACTTCACTGGCGATAAGTTTGGATTTTTGAAGCTTTAGAGTAACGTTATTGTCTGATAATTTTTGTAATACTTGCCCTACTCTGTCACAATGGTCTTCCCAATTCACTGAAGTAATCAACAAGTCATCAACATAGACTGTGGTATATGGAATAGTATCTGGACCCAACACCTGGTCCATACATCTTACGAATACAGCTACTGAGTTTACCAGTCCAAACGGTAGTGTTTTGAACTGGTAGTTCCTCCCTTCGAAAATAAAGGCGACGTACTTTCGACTATCTGGGTGTAACTCCACCTGCCAATACCCACAAACAGTATCCCAGGTGCTGATAAATTGTATGCCATTAAATTTTTTTCAATATCTCCTCAATCTCTCCGGGAGATGTTCTGTCATTAACTATGATCTTATTGATCTCTCTAGCATCCAAACAGAGTCGTACTTTGCCATCTTTCTTGGGAACGGCTATTAACGGACTTGTATATGGGGAACAGCTATACTCAATAATATCTTCTGCTATCATTTTGTCTAGTTCAGTCCTCACTGCTTCTTTTAATGCATAAGCAACGGGATATGATTTCTTATTAAAATTTACAGGCTCCTTGAATTGTAGTGTAAATTGATAATCTTTTACCCTGCCAGGTATATCAGAGAAAACATAGCGGTATTTATTATATATGGATATCAACTTTTCTATTTGTTGTGTGGTTAAATTACATTCATTTTGTTCTGACCGAAATTGTCGGATCTCTTCTAATTTTTCCAACCATAAACTATCTTCACTCCCAAAGTATTCCCTTCTTATATTCCATGAATGATCTTGTTTATTATTGAATTTTCTTATACTATTGCATAAAGGTACATTTTTATTTTCTACTAATTTTGCTGTCCATTCTATATTATCCATTTTTAACGACACTATGGCCTGTCTCATGTCAATTATTGCTGAGTATTTTCTCAAAATATCACAGCCTATTAGTAGATTAAATGGTAGATTACTAGCTATTAGAAAAATCATAGGTATAGCTACATTTCCGCTGGTTACTGTTAATGATACCTGTTTTCTTATTGACTTGTTTTGCCTTCCGGTGGCTCCGATTAAAATTATATTCTGAATTGGTAAAGTTGGTAAGATGACCTTACTATATTTTTAAATTTTGATGTATTCATTATTATCGATTAACGACACGTTTGCGCCCGTATCTATCATGAATCTTGCGTCTAGTCCATTCACTTGGGCGATAATATAGGCGATCTCATTATTCGAACTATTGTGTGTTATCGTGTCTTCGTTCAGTAGTTCTTCTCTCACATTTTTTAGGAAGTGATTGTGCACTATCGTCATTGTATCGTCAGTCATTTTGTCTCGTCCCAGTAAGTACCCAAATTGTCGGTTCAGTGATGGGACCTGATGGGTTTTCACTGCCGCGGTCCGTTTAAATCAGGGCTGATCTCCTCAGTGCTGTTGTCTGATTGACCGGGTCTGTCTAGATTTTGCAACTCTACCTCAATGGCGTTATTATCGAACGTCACTGAGTTTCTGTTATTCCTGTTGTCGTCACAGCTCCTACTTCGTCTATGTTCATCACGGTAGTGCTGGTTATTCTCCTCCTGAAAACTTCTCCCACGGTTCCCATTATAATTCGTTCGTCCCTGGTACGAACGCCTTCCCACATCTCTATCGTCAATGCTTACATAATTCACATGTCTACGATATGTTTGGTTTTGATTGTTATTATTGCCGTTATTATTCTGTCTGTATCGGTTATCGTAGTTGTTGTTATAACCTCGGTTGTTCTGGTAATGGTGGTCTCTGTCATTGGCACGCTGGTATCCATTATTATTATTATTATTATTTGTAGGAGAGCTACGGTAATAGTGGTTGTTGTTATTGTTGTTATTATTTGCCGCATTATTTCGTGGATAGTTGTTATTGTTATTCTTGTTTTGGTATCCGCGTTGATAGTGGTTACCGTTGTTGTTGTAACTATTGTTCGGTCTTTGCCCGTTGTTTTCATATTGGGCGTCGCGGCGACCATTATTTCTATTTATTTCATCGTTCCTTCGTCTGTACTGGAGGAAGTTCTTCTCCTGTTCCATCTCCGCTAATAATGTCGACATCTCCTCGATGGTTTGTATACGTCCGTTTATTCGGCCTCTCGTAATTTCCCCACCATAGTGGTAAGCTAATAGCCTCACTAAACATTCGGTTGGAATAGCAGGCTCTAAATGTCTGGCTATGTTTATTTTTCCAAGAAAATATGCGGTCGGAGTTTGCTTGCCGTGTAGGTCATATCGGCCCAATCCTATGTCACTTCTTACCATATGTTGTGTGGCATCGGACCAATACTTAGATTTGAATTGTTTTTTAAATTCTTGGAAGTTTTGTATACTCGGCCGCATCGCCGTCCACCAATTGTCATAGACTTTTCGGAACATTTCGTCCAGCATACTCCTAATCACAAACCATCCGTCTTCTCCGGTTTTGGCTATTTTCTCTTCTACCCGTTCTAAGAATAGCATGGGGTTTCTTCTATAATTTTGGAAATCGATAATTTCTCGATTTTCCTCACATGTGGTATGGGCACCGGTACATTGCCTGTTTTTGACATGATAATGTCTTTTGGCTGGCCATCATTTGAAAATTTCTGTAACGCTGTAAACTGTAAACGCATCACGCTGCATGACGTCATTCTTGCGTGACGTCATTGGGATTGTTGTAAATAAACGTTTGTTTTGATACGTCGCAATATATATAATGTGTTAAAAATAATATCACTGCAAACAATTAAACCAGATTTATAAAGCGTCCTGAAAGTTTAAAATCAAGCGTTAGCACAATTTACCAGCCGGGAATCGTTAACTAAAACCGCGACCGCTAACATGCTAACGTCGTCGCAGATTAAAGACCTAACAAGCAAACAACACTGCATAACTGTAGATAGGTTATTGTCTCTAGTTAATGGTTGTCTTCGTATGTGATTCAGCTAACGATCCTGCATCTATTCATTAAAATGTTTGTCTGTACTGCATCGTAATTATTATTATGGTTACTGACTGACTGATTGTTTCTTTTGCGCAAATGTAGCGTTTAGCTGGCGGCTGAAAGACATTATCATGCTCTTAAGCTTTTACCATTTGGTAAACGGTACTGTATCTTTTTAGAGAGTTAATTTCATCTCTATGGGCAGTTGTTTGTTCTTGCACTCGATTAAGATTAGTACCTATGCTTTCTAATCTTTCTCCCATCACTGCTTGATTGGTTCGTATGTTTTCTATCCGTCCATTCGTTTCTTCTCGGACGCTCAGTATCTCTTGGTTCATCCGCTCACACTTTTCCTTGGTCTCGGATTCCACCCTTTTAATTTCAGTCACCGGTTCTTCTAGCTTCTTGTCCCATTCTTCCTGCAATTGCCGGTTATTAATTTCCATTTTGTTATTCCACTCTTCTTTTAATGACTCTTTGTGTTCATCCAATTTTTTCATGGTCTCTTGGTAATTTCCCTTCAATTCTTCCCTCAGTGCTCTATTATTTTCGTCTATTTTCTCCTCCATTTTACTGCTATTCTCTTTCAATTCTCGGCTCAATTCCTCCTTTGTTTGTTTATTATCACTCTTTATTTCCTCCATCTTCTTACTCAAGTCTTCCTTCAATATTACTAAGTTCTTATTACTGTTCTCACTTAATTCTTCCTTCAATTTTTCTAAGTTCTTGCTGAAGTCTTCCTTCATTTCGTCCTTTAGTTTCTTATTACTCTCCTCCGTTTTCTTACTAGTTTCCTGCATTAATTCCATCATACATTTGAACATCTCTTGCGTCTTCTCGCTTTCTGTCTGTGTGGTTTCTTCTGGTTGTTTCTCCGGATCCTTCCTTGTTATAGTTTCTACTTCCTCGACCGGCGTGGCTTCTTTGTCTTCCATGTTTAATTCGTCTACTTTCTCGGCTTCGGCCGCTCGTCTGCGCGATGTTTCCCGCTTCCTCATTTTTTGGTTTAATTATAAATTATAATTTAATTTATATTAAATTAAACGCCTCACACGTTGGTTCGCCAATTTGTAACAATAAATATATGTTACGTCTTATTTCTTTAAGCCTCACGTTGGAGTCGTCAATTTGTAACACGAATTTTAGTGTTACTGTGTTATTTAAATGTGTCGCTCTTTACTTCCTGCCAATTTGTAACACTCTATTTGTGTTGCGGGCACTTAAATTATATACGCCGCCCGTTGGAAACGTCAATTGGTAATAAATATATATGTATTAACTACTTTCAACCACACTGTTGTTGTTGTAATTATGTTACTATTAATAAGATATGTTGAACGGCGAATGCTTTTGTAATCTGCCGCTCGCTCCCACTATACGTACCGTTTCAATGACGTCACCCACCGTTGTCAACCGTTGTGGTGTCCGCTGTGCTCTGTGAACTTATTTTTTAAATGGAACAGCAATAATAACGACGCAAATATAACAACAAACATATATCTTTATAGAAACCATTTATTCAGTAAAGCATTGGTTAATTGTTTCTCGTTTCTTTTTATGATAAACACAATTGTGGCAAAAATTATGTGTCTTCTTTACCAGTTGGTACAGTAGTTGCAATTCTTATTCAGTATTCAGACCAAAATAAAGCGTTGGTTATTATTTCTATTAAAGTAAATCATCTCAGGGCGTATCTGGTTCGGGGATTACATTTAAACAAAATATTATTCTATAAATCAAAGTACAAATTTTACAGTCAAGGATATTACAAAGTTTAGAGTGTAATGTGCACACAGGCAGTCGGATAGTGATTGCTAGTTATTATAGGTTATGTCCAGTTTAAGTGTTTATTAATTATTATCAAAATCAAAGGTTCTTGTGGTGTTTAAAAAGGTGTCAATCTCAATTCGTGTTATTAGTGAGTGTTCTTAGTGTTGGTGTGATATGATGTCTGTAGTTTTAGTTGATTAATTCTTAAAAAGTCGTGTATACAAAAGTTGGTGTTGATACATAATATAATAAAATGTCAAAGTCACCAAATCCTCTTCTTTATATGGTTCTTGGTCGAAGATAGGGCCCACGTCTGCTTCGGTCCTCCGCCCTGGTTCTTGATTCTTCTATTCAAATGCTGGATGTTTCTCACTCGGTTGTAATAGTTCGTGTTATGTATATCTATCTGTATTAATATGTCTGGAACGTGTTTTCACCGTTTATAGTTAATTATATTAGACGTTTTACAAACGCGTCTGTACGCTATGACCGTTGTTAAAGAAGTCTCTTTTTATTTATCCGAAATTTCTGGTTGCTAAGGGTAAACTTGGAATCTGGTTGGTTGATTCGGATATACATTGTCATGTACATTCATTATTTCAATGTCTGAATTTGTTCAAAACCTTTAAATTAGTATAACTTTTCTGTACTGATTGGGAATTTAAAACTATTAGCAACATTATTTTGGTCTTTACATTTGTGACACATAGACACTAAACATGCCTACCTTTACTTAAGAAATACAGCTGTTACAATTTTGTTATTTGAATTTTTCTTAAATGGCTTAAAACGAATTATTTTGCTTCTAGATTTGTAGTGTATACTATTAACTATAAATCTATTCATCCTTCAACATTTGTTTCACAAAATTCCTAACAGTATTATCTAAAATTTACAAAAGTTGGTTTTACATGGCTTCCTACAGTTTGCCATCCACAAAACATTTGCTACTCCATTTATTTTTTCAAAAATGATCATCCTTATATAACTACTGTCTGCTTTGTTATTTTTCTATTTCTCATTAATTTAGAATGGTTGGTTGCTTTCCTGGCTATCCTGATAACATCATTACATGAACAATAGCAAAACAATATATAATCAAATCAATTTAGTGTCATGCCCACATGGCTATGACTTTTATGGACATTGAATAAATAAGTTAAAATTTCATTAAACATACACAACTGTTTACCACTAATAATAACACCTCCTTTCACTCCATCTTGCCTTGATAACTAATTAATTAATCCTTATTATTAATACATAACAAATATATTTGAAAACAAAAGAGTTGTACTCTAACTCAGACCTTCCAGCCTTGAGTTCAATGAACCATTAATATAAACAAAACACCTATGTTTTTTCATTACTTAAATTATCCCTTAAAATTAAGTTTCATGCAGTCCTTGCTGTTTTTGTTTTATTTCAGGGATGTACCCTTGATCACTGCACTACTTATTATATTATCTCATCACATTTATAGTCATATTACCTAATATTGTGAGATACAAATAGCACTCACTTGGGATCATTTTTAGTATATTTTCGTAATAAAATTACTTGCACTAGTCCACTGTTATTCTTTGATCTTATCTCTATTTGTTTTAATTAGTCTTATAAGATTAATAATCTTATTTATACAAGATTATTAAGATATGTTTGTCCCATTATATAAATAATTTCCACTGGTTCACTTTTAAACCTACCTTTAGACACTTCTGTTACTGATTGTTTTGTTTTCACTGACACATAATATTCAGCTACTTCCTTATCCATTAAAATATATTTAATACTACAATATATCGTATTGTGTTTCTATTTGTCACATTCATTGTTTTTGTATTTGGGTTTACATTTTTATTGTCATTAAAAGAACTTCACTCTTGTTATAAAATATTACTGTGAATAAGTCATTATTTGTTGTTTTCTGGACAACCTTATGACCACTATTTATTACTATTAGTTGTATGGTTCATGTATCTATAATAAGGTTTGTTATAATTTCATTACATCATTCAAATTAATCACTTACTTATATTTCTTTTTACATAGTATTGTATGTTTGGGCCTATTATCCCTCAATTTGTATTTTGATTATCTTGATATTATGATACATTGAATGAAACCATTTGTTTCCTTATAGCATTGATACATAATCTGTCTGTCTTTATAATACTTATTTTGTCATTATTTAAAGTTCATGTCTTAATCGGGGTTGAATGTATTTTGCATCACTTTGCCTGAATCATTAATTTGGGTACGGTCAGTTGTATTACTAGTCAGTCTGAAATAGTTATTCGTTCCTCTTCACTATCATCTTGAAAGATATTTTTCTTCTTGTTTAGCTTCTTATCCATTGTCTTCATTAAATCGGGTACGATATTAAGGTGTTCCAAATGTAATGTTACAATATCCACAATTAAAACCAAGGTGATGGCTTTTTGTGGAACTGATCCCGTACGGGAAAAAATTGTTATAGACGGTACTGTCCTGGTACAAGTTAGCAGTTTTGAATACCTGGGCTACAGTATGTCTTATAATGCAAGCAACGATGTGGTGAACAAGTTGCGTAAGTTCAACCTTACGTGCGGGACCATCAGGCGAACCCATAAGTCAGCAAGTAAAGGAACACGCCTAAAATTCTACAAGGTGATGGCTCTTCCCACAGTTCTTTATGGGTCTGAGAATTGGACTTTAACGAAAGGCCAGGGTAGTCGCATCCAAGCGGCTGAAATGAGATTTCTCAGGCACGTGGCAGGGTATACTCTCCATGATCATAGAAGAAACACAGATATACGGCAGGAACTGAATATTATGATTATACTCGACTGAATCGCCCAGTATCGGCTGAATTGGTGGGAACATCTTTGCCGAATGGATGACTGCCGCATCCCCAAACAACTATGGGGCTATAAGCCGAGGGGACGGAGAGGTGTGGGACGTCCGAGGAAGGGCTGGAGTGACCAGCTGTAATATTTGCCTATTTGAGACCGGAACAAACACTTCTTGGTTTAAACCTTGAGGATGATGATGATGATGAATTTTTGGACCTGCACAAAATACCGGCGGCTTGTGGAGAATACGAAGCAATAATCTAATATACGGAACTGACATAGTAAGGTTTATAAAGAGTGGGATACACAATGAGGATGGATCAGCACAGAACTCCCAGAATAATCTAATATACGGAACTGACATAGTAAGGTTTATAAAGAGTGGGATACACAATGAGGATGGATCAGCACAGAACTCCCAGAATAATATAATATACGGAACTGACATAGTAAGGGTTATAAAGAGTGGAATACACAATGAGGATGGATCAGCACAGAACTCCCAGAAAAATTCTAGACTGGAGACCAGTAGGTACGAGATCGAGAGGAAGGCCAAGAATACTGAGGAGGAGCTAAGCAATACGGGGACAAGAGATGGAGAAGACTATGTAATGACAGGGCTGGGCTGAATGGATAAAAATCGCTGAAGAGGCTAAAATTCATCCTGGGTTGTAACGCTAACAGAAGAAGTCTTATGTCAAACGAATGCAAAAATCCAAACAAAAGTGTGAACAGTGCGTGTCCAGTGCAGTGTGGTCCAGAATTCCGAAAACTACATTTGTAGGCTACGAAACGCTATGTTGGTCGTTTCAATCAATACGTGACAATACAATGAAATACAGAGTTTTATAGGAGTCTGGAATATCGATAGCTGTATACACTAAATATGCAGCGCTACGAGGTGTTAGGGGGAGTCTGCGAAAGGCTGAGGTGTCAATGCCATGGTATGACAACGAAGGAAAGACAAATGAAGGCAACTGGCATGTACCTTTATAGCGATCGAAAAATTTAAAAATTTTAATTTTCCTTCTCGACCAGTTTGTTCACACGCAGCTGTGTCAACGACTCCGAGTAAAGGGCAATAAACAAAGTTAACTGGAAAAGGCGACAGCCCAACGCCAATATCAGACAATAGAGATGTGTTCAGCTCGATGTAACAAAAGGGATGACGACTTGAGTTGACAGGAGAAACTCGACTGAAAATTATGACACCACAACAAACTAGACAAAGGCTTGAGTTCACTCACACGTTTACACAGAATTGAAGCGAGGATCCGCTTAGGGGTTCAGCCAGGATGCGAGATCACGACAAAAACGAAGGATAAGTCACAAAAGGTTGGAGAGCGAGGCAACCTACAGAAACAATATAAGAAATAACCGGTGAATAGAAGCGACGACGTTGCGCAGCGGGATGTAATGTTTAAGTGACATACTGAAATTTACGACAAGAAAGCGAGGTGGCTGCACCAACTGACGCTTGACGGAAAATTGTTAATTGCCAGAATGAGGGGTTACAAATATGAACAATACTCCAGGATGTTGGGACAACCCTTGCTTAAGACTCAAGACAATACGTTGACTGACAGGCGTTCTACGACTTACATTTCTCCGAACGAGAGCAACGTCCGAACAGGCGATTCAAAAGACATGTCCAACCACCTATCAGAGTAGAGTATTCTACGAAGAGACCGAAGGAGAGGCAAGTTTCCATAGTAACCAGCCGAAGAACAAATCAGAGGGTAGAAGACTAGTGGACTTCGAAATAGTGGGAAAAGATTTCGAGAGAGGGTAGTTGTTTAGCCTATCATGGTGACCATAGGCGTGGACAAGCTTGAGACCAAATTTTAGTAGGGAGACGTTGATAAAAACTGATTGTCCACCACGGGACGGAGTCAGTCTTTCATAAAAATTTAGAGCAGTCTCATAAAATTTTGAACAGTTATAGTATTATTTTGAGAATAGTCACATACATTTTGCGGGCAGTGAATCAGTAAATCGATCAGTCGTGTAATCTTGAAGTGCGCGGTATGGAGAACTCTAACGGACTTAGTAAAGTTATCTAGTTGAACTTTGTTGAACTTAGTAAAATTAAAACTGTTTCGAGATATAGTGAAACAATATAACAAACACCAATACACAATATGCGTGAATAGACTCATTAATGTGTTAATAATCTTCAATACTCTCGGATAAATAATCACAACTAATTAAAAGAACTATTCTACAACTATACACTATTACATAGATTGCACACATAAAGAATCACGTTGAACATTTGATATCGTACCAAACCTTAGTGCGAATAAACATTTACTTCACGAACACAAGAACACGCTACTATCTAATAATGGTTGTATTCGGGAACGAACTGAGTTGTACAGATTGTCGTTAATAATCATATTACACCCACACTATTCTGTCGACGACGCGTGTGTACCAGTGAATAACCAGTGAATGTGATCTCAACATTATCCAATGGAACGCCGTCATCAAAATTCACCACCACAAGGAAATTTAGCGCCGATGGATTAAATGGATAAACAATTGTCAAGTAACACTTTATAATCTTTTCGTATAGTTATAACTACTGTCCTGTCTCTTTCAAAGGATCTATACCCAGGGAAATTATAGTAAAATTTATTAAATAAAGGTTGCGTTTAAAGTATACTCATGACCAGTTAAGGCTAATCCATCTGGGGTGTAATGAACGCATTAAATAAAGTAAATATTATTTGTTTTGTTGTATGTTATATTTCATATATGTTTGTATGTCTTTCAGCTAGTGATTAAGATGGAACTTATTTTTTGATATGTATGTTTGACGTTTTGGATGTATTTACAGGTACCATGAATATATATGTGTTATTGAATACAATTATCTAAACGTATAATAAATTAGCGCTTAAGCAAATCAAATAATGAGTTCATTATTATTGGAAACCCTAATGTAGAATCTGCAAATTAATTAACTATTCTAATTCAATAAATTTACTGTGTATTGAGTGAACACACTTGAGAATTATTGAATCTCATATTAGCATAATTATCATTGTAGTAAAATGGCGCCCAACCGCACGGCTTGATACGCAATAGAAGTATTACGTACAAGTTCGGGTAAAGAGCAGGCAGTAGAATAGATTAACCTAAAAATAAGAATATAGATAATTAGTAGTGTAAGACTAGCTTGAATGATCACACGTAGTAGAGCAAAAATGGCTAGTAACTCTGACAATATGGAGTTTGAGATCAATAATCAGCTAGGTATACCTAATACCAAGGAGGACAACACACCTAACGATCCAAACAGCGTTGTAGAGACTCAAGACGACAGGGCGCGGGGACCGACGCCTAGACCCCAAGAAGTGAGCCTGCACACGCTAATGGAATTAATTAGCGAGAATAATAAATTAATTAACGAAAAATTTGATAAACAAAGCGAAAATAATAGATTAATTAACGAAAAATTTGATAAACAAAGCGAAAATAATAGATTAATTAACGAAAAATTTGACAAACAAAGCGAAGATAACAGAATAAGTCATGAAGAAATAAGGACGCAAATTAGCGAGAAGCTAGAAAAACAGAGCGAGAAACTCGACCAACACAAAGAAGAAATGAAGCAACAGGTGTCTGAGCAAATCGCGCAGATGCGTTCGGAATTACGCGAGTACCAACATACCTGGGAGGAGAGGATTAACAAGATGCAAAAGAAACAAGATGAGACAGTAAAAGAATTGAAAGAAGACGCAAATAAGAAGTACGAAGAAATGCGGGAGGCACGTGAAACAGATCGCCAGGAATGGAAAGGGGCGATCCAGAGCAACCAAACAAGCATCAAAAGGATTAATAACAAAATATAAGCACACATCAAAGACAGTAACAAGAAGCAGGAAGAGCTGCCGGCCGAACTACACGAAACTATACAACAGAAGCAGCAGGAACAGGGCAACACAAACAACGTCATAAAACAAAGACTTGAAGAAGTTGATGACAGACAACGTTCGACAGAACAGAAGTTAGACGAAACATCCAAAGAAAAAACAACACGCATAGAAGAACTAAAGTGCCACATAGCGAAAATGAAAGAAACTCAGGAGCGACTGCAAAGGCAATTAATTGATGGTGAGTGTGGAACGGTAAGCAGAATCAATGGGCCGAACCACAACGAACTTAAGTATAATGGGACCGATAGGTATCCCATGGAATTCCTGAAGGAATTGTCGGAACTGCAAGAGACGTACTACCCCACTGACAATATTAAATGGATTGGTAGGCACCTGGAGATGGACGCCGGTATTTGGTGGCGGGTCATCAGGAATCAAATAGCTACTTTTGAAGAATTCAGAGAAGCTTTTACACAAAAATACTGGGGGCAGGAACGTCAGGACAACATTCGGGACCACCTCGAATATGGGAGATTCGATTGGCGCGGCCAGGTTAGCGCTATACAATATATTGAACGTATTTTATTAGAAAGCAGACAGTTGACGCCCACAATAACAGATCGCCAATTGATTAAAAAGATCGCGCGCCATTTCGGTAGGGATATACAATTGGCGGTTATTACGAGAGGAATCACCACAATTCCTTATTTTGAGTCATTATTTATTGAATATACGCAGATTCAACCGCGTAACAATAAAGAATTCCAGTACGCAGCGACAGCCGAGAGTGAAAGTCGTCGGGACAGGGGCGACAATATACCGAAACGGGTTTGGGGTGAGAAAGCGAACGCCCGAACACAATACAACCGGAATGAAGGGGGACAGCCAGTAAACACCATTAGTTTTGTGAATAAGGGTGGATCTACGTCGGTCGACGAACCCAAAATGCTACTCCAAGAAGAGAAAAAAAAAAATGCCACGACCTAGTGAGTAAGATAACCGAATTACCGTACGACGACACAACCAACGATGTAAATATTCTTTTACCTGATTTAAGAAGTGACCTACTGTACGATGACGAAGAGGAAGTAAGTCAGCACGTGTTAAAATGTCCTGAAGTAATTATAAAATTTAATAGTGGTATTACCGTACCGGCACTAATTGACAGCGGGAGTTTAATCAACGGTCTGTCAGAATCGTGGTTTAATCAAAATAAGAAGAGCATAGCGCCTTACAAGATTTTACCCATGACTAACACTCTAGTAATTAGTGCGGTGGGAAACAAGTCAAAATTAATTAGGAAACAAATATTATGCGATATAGATATAGATGGAGTTAGGAGTGAATATGTGTTTTTAATTATACCGGATCTTATTAAGCCATGTATTTTAGGGGTAAGTTTTCTACAGGAAACCGGATGCCGTATTGGTATAGGAAGAAGAATAATCGAACTGAAAGGAAAAGCTGACGAAGCAGAGTATGCGATACCAATCATGCATATGGCGGTGATGGGCAGAGAAGAGGATGAAGAAATTATGCGGAATATTGATGAAAAGGTGGAAAGTATTGATTGTGGAGATGGGAATATATTGATGCGATTAAAGGAGATTTTAGTAAGGAACAAGAGTTTATTCAGGGAGTGCCCCGGAAGAATCGACGGATACGCAAATGAATCCCAAGTAACAGACAGGACACCGTATTTCCAGAGAGGATGACCAGTCCCACTTGCATACAAGGGGAAAGTTCAGGAAGAAGTCGTATGTTACGTTATGGGGTGATTGAACGTTGCAACAGCCCATACGTAAACCCACTCGTGACGGTCATAAAGAAAGATGGAAGGGTCCGATTGTGTCTGGATGCGAGGAAAGTAAACAGTGTGACCATCCCGGACTACGAGGGAGTTTCCCCGATAAATGATATATTAGCAAGGTGCAGCGAGATGAAATACTTGTCCACAGTCGATCTGACCAGTAGCTTCTGGCAGGTACCATTAAAGCCAGAATGTCGAGATTTCACAGCCTTTATGTATGAGGGCAAGTGCTACCGCTTTACAGTCACACCATTTGGATTGAGTACCAGTTCTGCGGCACTAACGAGAGGATTAGACATGGTATTGGAAGAAGAAGTCAAGAGAAATACTATCATTTATGTTGATGACTGTCTATGTTATTCTAACAGTTTAGAAACGCACTTATCACACTTAGAGTTATTATTAAACAATTTAAGAAAAGCAAACTTAACTATAAATCTAGAAAAATCGCAATTCTTCAGACAAGAAATCTCTTACCTAGGATACCGTCTGACAACGCAGGGAATCCAGGCGACGGAGGACAAGATCAATGCTATAATGAAGTTTCCTACTCCTAAAAATCAAAAACAACTGAAGGGTTTCTTAGGACTCACCAACTTTTATAACCGTTTCACGGATAAATATGCTGAAACCACGCAACCACTGCTTGAATTATTAAAAAAGGGACGTAAATTCACTTGGACACCGGAGCTGAATAATTGTTTCCAACAAGTCAAGGAGTTGTTTATTGAAACTGTTATTTTAAAATTTCCTCGAGTCAATGAAAGGTATTATATGCAATGTGACGCCAGTAATTTTGCATACGGTGGTCAGTTGTACCAGTTAGATGAAGAAGGGAGAATCGGCGTTATCGCGTTTACGAGTAGAACGTTTAAAGGCGTTGAAAGGAATTACTACACAACAGAAAAAGAACTACAGTACTAAGTATCGTACGATGTTTAGAAAAATTTCGCATCTATATTTTGGGCCAACCTTTGACTGTTATTACTGACAACAAGGCATTGACCTTCATGCACAAATGTCACTTAAACAATTCACGTATAACAAGATGGATCTTAAGCATACAAGAATATAAATTTGACATTGTACATTGCAAGGGCAAGGACAACGTTGTTGCCGACATTTTAAGTAGGAATCCAACAGACGCCACACCAGAAGAAGTCAACGATGATGTTGTAACGTTACATAACCCCTACCCAAATATGATAACACAATCACCATCGTTAAAACCAGTAATCACCCAATTCTAAAAGTCAGAAATGGGTATTATGTACCAAGCTATAAAAAACTTTGTACTACAAAACACTGTAAACAATAATAATAAAAGTGCAGTGTACAAAGTGAAATATAGTGTACTTAGAGAAAGTGTAAACTTTTAAAAAGAGCATCTCACAGATTGGTACTGGAGATGAAAAACAATCAATATTGTAGCAGTGGACTATATTGCTGCTGACAAGTTTTGTATTTTTTGTATTTTGTGTAATTTTGTATTGTGTAGGCCACAAAGGTCTTGTACCTAGGAATAATCTTTGTGTTTAATATAATGATTTTGTTTAAATATAAGATAACCCAGGGTTAAATATAAAATAATAATACTATAAAATAATACTATGTTAGCAAGATGGCATAGGAAAAATAGTTTAGAGTAAGGATACATTAAGTAAATGATAAATCATAAATAAATCAAATTAAAAGGGATTAAAATATAAAAATACCAGTGTACAAGCTTAAGGAAAAATATAAAGAAAAACATTAAATAAATTAAATTCGATTATAAATAAAATCTAAAAAGGATTATTTTTCTAAAAAAGAAGAAATGAATTTATAATAATTAATAATAGCCTATATACTAAAAAGTATATAGATTCACCAATATATAACCATAAAAATTCTTGGTTACTAAGAGAAACCAACTAACAAGATTTGAAATTAATTGTTAAACGCTATTGGAAGTGAACGTTTTGAAAAAGTGTAATGCCTATAAAAAAAATTTGAGAAATTAACAAATACCATTTGGAATAAGCAGTGCAAAATTAATAAAATTAACAAGTGATGTCCACTACATATTAGAACTCCTTCGAATAGAACAATTCACGCCCGTAATTTGATGAAACCTTGAAAAATCAACATTCGATGTCCAGGCCTAGCCCACAGAACTTCGACATTTTGGTGAGATCGTTACCGAGTAAAATTTAACTAAATTATACCTCAACTATAACTTTATAACACTAGAAACAGCACCATTTCTTTAAATACTTCAGGAAACTCTTTTCCTGAAGTATTTAAAGAAATGGTGAACATAAACTTTATTATTTAGTTGACCCAAAAAACCAGCAGAACGGGTTCTTGTGAACATTCCGGCCGCCATTAAATAATTTTCGTGTTTTCAGTGAAGAAAGTAATCTGCGCTCTAGCGGTCAACCAATAAACTACATAATATAAATAGTACAAATTATAAAACAAAAATTATTTATGTAAAGCTTGGCATTAACCCATATTCATTTCTGACTTTCTCATAATACAAAGAACTCTACAATAACCCTGGGAAATTAATAAATTGTTTCTTTATTGTTATTGAAAATAAAAAATTAAAATATTTGTTATATATTATATGTCTGAAAATAAAATCGAACTAATTCTGTGTTGTCAGTAAGAATCGATTATCCCTTTCTGTTTTGGGAGAAGATAAAAAAAAATGCTAAATAAATCCAATGAATACTTTGTTGTTTGAATAAAAATTTGTATTATTTTTCAGTAGATCGTAGTTGGTTACAGATTGTTAGAAGACTGAGAAGAGAACGGACAACCAGAAAACATTACGTACCATTTGGAGTTAATTTAACCTCAAATGTGTTTGTAAACGTCACAGTCAGCTGGTCTCATGAGCGGAGAAATTTGAAATAATTAATCGTATACTAAGAGAGTAATTCTCTTTGCACTCTCTCTCCTAACTACTGTCAAACAACGGTATTGATTTCACCCAAATAAAATCTAAGGGAAATATTTGCATAATCACACACACTCGATTTTTGGAAACATTGAACATAAAATATAACAAATTCTGTGACTCTTATTAAAGCGAGATTTTCGAAGAGCATAAATAGACGTAAAAATACTTAGATTGATTCGGAGAACCGCGAGACGTTACAAGATGACGCTAACAACGTGGGACAAATAAAACATAATTATTTTATTAAATAATTACAGTGACGATCGCAAGGGTGACGATACGGTCTATTGACTCGAGAAGAACAGCGAGATGTAACAAGATGGCGCTCAACTTAAAAGGGCTTTAATTAGGAAAGAAATTTCGAGATATACGAAAGATAATATAACAAAAAACCTAATTTTTGCCGGCAACTATGAGAAGACAAGAAATGCATAATACCAGAGGCAGATCGAAGAAGAGGGCAGAAGACAAGGAGAAGGAAGAAGGTGGAAAGGAACAAGAAATAGAAGTAGTCACGGACAGTGAAATGGAACAACAGACAGGCGATAAAGAAGAAGCTGAAGCAATTATGGACACAGAAAGGGAAATAGTTGAAGAGGATGCCCAAGGGGACCAACCAGATAAAGCGGAACCCAGAAGAGAACGAGATTGGCAAGAAATGATGAGGCTAATGATGGAGAAAATAGATGAAAATTTCAAGGAAAATAAGGAAAACTCAAGGAAACAAAATGAAACCTTGAGCGAAAAATTTGATAAAATAGATGAAAGTTTTAGGAAACAGGAGGAAACTTCAAAGAAACAAAACGAAACTTTGAAGGAACAAAACAAACAAACAAACCAATGATAAAATAGATGAAAACTTTAGGAAACAGGAGGAAAATAACAAAAAAAACCAATGAGAAAATAGACGGTAATCAGGAAAGTTTAGTGAAACAACTAAACGAAAAAATAGAGACCATTCATGGAGTTATCAGAGAAACCATGAATGAACAAAACCGTAGAATGGAGAATTTCAATAAGGAGTTAAGGGAAAATCTCGAGAGTAAAATTGAAAATGTTAATAAAACACTTAGCCAAAGAGTAGATGAATACAAGGAGGAGACAAATAAGCAAATGGACAGTGGTTTCAAGAATTTGGAAGAAACACTAAACAGCACTTCCGAAGGTACTAAAGAAGACCAAAGTGCATTGTTATCTGAAGATAAACCTAACAGAGAGAAAGAAAAGATAATGCCCATAGAAGTTAACATTAAGGGAGTAAAGAAACAAATAATTAAGAAAACGAAAGAAAGAGGAATAATACGTCCTAACAAACGGAAAAATACACGGGAAGAAGTAGATATGATTAAGAGTGGGCTAGTTAATGTACTTAATCTCCCAATCGTTAATTACAGAGAATTGACTGTTTTGAAAAGTTATAGAAAAAACTTAACTAAATCTATACTTAAATTAAATATACCACTAAATCAAAGGTCAGTGACATCACCAGTAAATGATATATCAACACATTTGTGTAATAGACTATATATAAATATGATAGAAATAAGAGTACTAGAAAAATTACAAGACATGGTAGTAGAAGAATATGTTACAAAGAAAGAAAGAGTCTGGAAAACGATGGTAACCATTGAATTTAATGAAAATTCAATATCAGCAGAGTTACAATATCAGATGATAGAGAGCTATTTAACAAGGACAAAAATCATTATGGACACTGCAGTAATCCGAAGGACGAGTGCAGATGAGCTAATGCACCATGGTTAAACTAAATAATAACCAACCACAAAAAGGGGACTGATTTTCTGATACCGACCAAGCAACCCATTGGAAAGAAAACCCCCAAAATTCAAAAAAGTATGTAAGGACAACTTACTAAATATTTCGAAACAATTTGATTTAATAAACAGCAAAACACCAAGAGTATGTAAGAACAGATTATTAAATAATATTTATAAATAACTGATTTAAAATGGAATAATAGGAAAAAATAATATTTTTGATGGTAACAAACAGAAGAATAAATAAATAAATAAATAAAAACAATTGATGGTATTGGGTTCAAATAAGAAGAATAACGAATAATCTAATGACTACAATGAAACTAAAGAATGAGGATAATTAATACAACTATAATTTAGAATTTCTCGGAATTGAAAATGATATAGGAAGAAATGATACGGAGAAAATATGTCACAAGAAGGAAAGTCAAAAGTATTTTAAAATAATGCCTATCAATAATGTTATATGCTATTAGTTAATGAAAAAGATGAAGGAATCAAGAAGAAAAAGAAATATATAATTAAATGCAAACAGCTACAACGTGAAAAATCCCAAAAGTGTTTAGTATTAGTCGCTAATCGACTACTTGTAAGTTTTTTATTATAATGAATTGACTGTAGAAATGTTCCAGCAATCATTTAACTGAGCAGGGATGATGTTCCCCTGATCTCAGAAGGTGTAAGGATGGACAGTGGAGTAATGGACCCAAAGTGGCCACCCGAACTGAACCACCGCACAGGATAAGGAAAATGTTAGGGAAATTGAATATTTAAGGGATGATAAAATAGCTGAAAAGAGTGATATTAGATTCCAGAAGTATGAATGAAGAAAACAGAAGGAGATAGCAGACAGAAGCTTAATTGAGAAAGCGAATTTATAGAAGCAAATAGAAATATGAGTGTCAAAACAAGTTTTTTATGATTAGTGTGACCAGCCCTTATCAAGTAATATGTGAAAGACCACTACCCAGAGAAATTAAATCATTAATGAATTTGCCTCCAGGAGAGAGAGAGTTGAATATAAAATCAAGCCTATTACCATTAACCGAATAACAGGTGAATAACCAATCAGAAATAAGAGATATTATGAAGAATGATGAAAGAATCCGAAGACTGAAGAGTTCAACGATTATTTTTTAAAACAAGTAAACAAAAATAAATCTGTTTTAGTGGGGGAGCTTTATGTAACGTTACATAACCCCTACCCAAATATGATAACACAATCACCATCGTTAAAACCAGTAATCACCCAATGCTAAAAGTCAGAAATGGGTATTATGTACCAAGCTATAAAAAACTTTGTACTACAAAACACTGTAAACAATAATAATAAAAGTGCAGTGTACAAAGTGAAATATAGTGTACTTAGAGAAAGTGTAAACTTTTAAAAAGAGCATCTCACAGATTGGTACTGGAGATGAAAAACAATCAATATTGTAGCAGTGGACTATATTGCTGCTGACAAGTTTTGTATTTTTTGTATTTTGTGTAATTTTGTATTGTGTAGGCCACAAAGGTCTTGTACCTAGGAATAATCTTTGTGTTTAATATAATGATTTTGTTTAAATATAAGATAACCCAGGGTTAAATATAAAATAATAATAATAATATAAAATAATACTATGTTAGCAAGATGGCATAGGAAAAATAGTTTAGAGTAAGGATACATTAAGTAAATGATAAATCATAAATAAATCAAATTAAAAGGGATTAAAATATAAAAATACCAGTGTACAAGCTTAAGGAAAACTATAAAGAAAAACATTAAATAAATTAAATTCGATTATAAATAAAATCTAAAAAGGATTATTTTTCTAAAAAAAGAAATGAATTTATAATAATTAATAATAGCCTATATACTAAAAAGTATATAGATTCACCAATATAAAACCATAAAAATTCTTGGTTACTAAGAGTAACCAACTAACAAGATTTGAAATTAATTGTTAAACGCTATTGGAAGTGAACGTTTTGAAAAAGTGTAATGCCTATAAAAAAAATTTGAGAAATTAACAAATACCATTTGGAATAAGCAGTGCAAAATTAATAAAATTAACAAGTGATGTCCACTACATATTAGAACTCCTTCGAATAGAACAATTCACGCCCGTAATTTGATGAAACCTTGAAAAATCAACATTCGATGTCCAGGCCTAGCCCACAGAACTTCGACATTTTGGTGAGATCGTTACCGAGTAAAATTTAACTAAATTATACCTCAACTATAACTTTATAACACTAGAAACAGCACCATTTCTTTAAATACTTCAGGAAAAGAGGTGAACATAAACTTTATTATTTAGTTAACCCAAAAAACCAGCAGAACGGGTTCTTGTGAACATTCCGGCCGCCATTAAATAATTTTCGTGTTTTCAGTGAAGAAACGTAATCTGCGCTCTAGCGGTCAACCAATAAACTACATAATATAAATAGTACAAATTATAAAACAAAAATTATTTATGTAAAGCTTGGTATTAACCCATATTCATTTCTGACTTTCTCATAGTACAAAGAACTCTACAATAACCCTGGAAAATTAATAAATTGTTTCTTTATTGTTATTGAAAATAAAAAATAAAAATATTTGTTATATATTATATGTTTGAAAATAAAATCGAACTAATTCTGTGTTGTCAGTAAGAATCGATTATCCCTTTCTGTTTTGGGAGAAGATAAAAAAAATGCTAAATAAATCCAATGAATACTGTTGTTTGAATAAAAATGTGTATTATTTTTTCAGCAGATGGTAGTTGGTTACAGATTGTTAGAAGACTGAGAAGAGAACGGACAACCAGAAAACATTACGTACCATTTGGAGTTAATTTAACCTCAAATGTGTTTGTAAACGTCACAGTCAGCTGGTCTCATGAGCGGAGAAATTTGAAATAATTAATCGTATACTAAGAGAGTAATTCTCTTTGTACTCTCTCTCCTAACTACTGTCAAACAACGGTATTGATTTCACCCAAATAAAATCTAAGGGAAATATTTGAATAATCACACACACTCGATTTTTGGAAACATTGAACATAAAATATAACAAATTCTGTGACTCTTATTAAAGCGAGATTTTCGAAGAGCATAAATAGACGTAAAAATACTTAGATTGATTCGGAGAACCGCGAGACGTTACAAGATGACACTAACAACGTGGGGCAAATAAAACATAATTATTTTATTAAATAATTACAGTGACGATCGCAAGGGTGACGATACGATCTATTGACTCGAGAAGAACAGCGAGACGTTACAATGTATATGAATACTTGATCAACCATATAATGATTAAAATGGACAAGGAGGTGAGCAGAATCATCAAAGACATCGGAAAGTACCAACTCGATGATATTAAACTTAAATCTATTATTAATAAGGTAAAGGAAGGAAGCTTAGGTAAGGAATTAAGTGAATTTTATAAATATGTTAGTGGTAAATTGTATAGACGACGCAAGAACGAGTGGAAGCTGTATATACCTGATAGTGTATCCGGAAAATTAATTACCGAAATACACAAAATGTACGGACACTTGGGATCAAAAAATGCATGGAAAGGTTACAAGAACATTTCACGTTTGACAAGATATTAAAGAAAGTGAAAGTTGTAACAGACCCCTGTATGCCGGTCGTTACAAAAGATAAAAAGTTGATGGAAAATTTTATAAAAAAAAATAAAATTTTCAAATAGTAATAAATTTGTTTATGTTTACTAATGTGTGTTTATAGGAAATAAATCTGTTTTAAATGTTCTTGTAAAAAATTTGATAATCAGGCAGGTATTTATTGACTATCGAGCACTTCTTGAAGATTTGAACCAAGTCTGGAGTTAAATAGATTAACTCCAGTCAGCAATCGATTAGTGATTTTTCTTGCTGGTCCAAAATCTCACTCAAATAAAATATTTTCTTCTTCTTTAAGTCCCGCAGTCTTAATAAATACTCTTAAATTAACCTGTGAAATAAATAATAGATAAGAAATAATGAAAATGTAAAGATTTATTGAACAATTTAAATAAATAATCGATTTTTTATCGATGGAGAGCAATTATCGACTCCGTCTCGGGAATTATCGATTGTGCATACAGAACAAAATTTATGATATGTATTATATAAAAGACAGGTTCTTTGAGCGATTAAAATTAATAGTCAGAGAAGGGTGACGAGAAAGTATAACATTAACAATTAAACATAAATACAATAATTATTATTCAAAAGTATTTAAATAATTCCAATATATAAGGTGTAAGAAAGTTGTCGAACCATATGCAGGCTATGACGTCACTGCTGGATGGTGAAGGCAGGCCGGCTTGAATTAAAAGATGGCCGCTACTAGTTCTGGCGTAGTTACTGCGAAATCGACATGTCCGAAAATCACGACAAAATTACCTTTGTGAATGTCTGAAATCTTCCCGCACTGGTGTAATATGTCTGTTAAGTTATTTGGTGTATTCTGACGAAGTGTTCCGTGTAAACTTGTGTTAATTAGGTTATTTCGTATTTGTTCACTCCTGTGGGTTAAGTTTCGGTAAATGTGGTTATGCGTTGTAGAGTGAATTGTGTCAAATATACTGTTTTACTGTTTTATATCACTCGTATCATGAAGTTAGGTGTTATTTCTCACTATTGCCGTTAAAGGTTAGGTAAATTTAGCTATGAAAGTGTTCAATTCATCTACCTCTCGTTGCACTGACTTTAATTGTAATTTGACGTACCATTTTCTACTCGATTTAAAGAACGTTTTGTCACACAACTATTCAGCTTGATATTCAACAAAAGACTAATTAACTTGGTCAAAATTTGGCCCAGTTAATCCTTGAAAAAGTATTGTTAACATATTTCGATTACCCATACACATGATAAAATATTACATTATATATGGAATTTATTTATTTTATTCATCACTTTTATGAATTATGAACCTTATCATTGGTTTAATCATCTCATTCCTTTTAAATTGATGTATTATAGTCCATATCTGTAGACATTTTGTGGAAATTAACAAATTTCTTTACTTTTTGGAAATATAGGCTCAAAATTGGATTTCCGTCTTTATACAGATTTCCTCCATTTTAAATATCATTAATACTATTATAATAAATTTTAATTAGTCATATTCCTCTTCCTTTCCTTAAATACATATAAATTAAACCTTTAAACTGGTTTTTTGTGTTAATCTCTGAATTTGACATTGCTCTTTAAAATTAATTAATTTATATATTTTGAAAATTTACAATATTTTAAGGTATATTTCCTTATTATCATTTTAACTCCTAGGATCATTCCCAGTAGTGGTTAACTGATTTACTTTATCTAAATCTGGCTAGTTTACAGGATTTATAAGTGAATTATACTAGTTTATATTGTTTCTGTGAATTCACCAAATGGCCTAGATTTTAGAATTTTATATTTCTGTTTTTCTCAAATAAATTTAATCCTACTTCCTCCTCTGACTTTACATAGTTACTATTACATGAAAATAAAATGGTTTATAATTTATTGTGAGGTGCAGTATTTAATTAACACTATTGTTATTAAAATAAATAATTATGAACATTATTTAGCAATCTGCACAATTGAACATATTGCTGATATGGTTTGAACATATACTTTTAACTATTTTTGAGTTAACATAGCATACCTATTGAAACATTATTAATGGTATGTAGGCTATTATTTAGCAAACATAATTCATTTTAAAACACATAATACAAATCTTATTTTCTAATAACTCTTACAAATACATTTTACTAACACATTGATTTTATGGCTGTGAATAAACAGTCTATTTAAACATTTTAAACTTACGAATACTAAATTAATGCCAGTCCTTTCTGGTCTAAACCATTATTATTTATGATCCCCTACATCAGTAAACATGACCTCCCATACTCTATTTATTAGCATTTTTTACAAATGTCTTGTAAATAAAGAGTTACATTAAAATAATAAAATACTGGAAATCTTCCCTTTTATTATTTTATTATGCTGTTTATTATTGGATATTAAAGTTGTTATATAGCATATTGCTAAGTCATAGTATCACTAACTTTAAGTTTATTGCATTTCTAAAAAACACTTACACAAATTCACTTTCACTGTTGGTTCTGATATTTTGAGTCTTATTATCTCAGACCAGACCTTTAGTAATCATGGACTGTTAAGACTTGTTTATTTTCTTATCACACAATAGCTTTAGTCGGTTCACTTCTTATAATACTATACAGCACTTTAGTTTTCTAAATAATTACATTTTTATAGGATTTTGGGTATGTTATACTTTCTTTTGAATCGTTTTTGTGGGTTTGGGGTTGATGGTAGTTAATAATAATAATAGGCTTTACAACGGTGTTTCTTTCATACTATTTCTTCCTCTACTCCTGTCTTCTTTCTTGTCCTTCTTCTTATCTTCTTTCTTGTCTTCATTCTTGTCCTTCTTCTGGTCTTCATTCTTGTCCTTCTTCTAGTCTTCATTCTTCTGGTCTTCTTGTCTTCCTTCTTTATTCTTGGGTAAACCAAGGTACTTGGTGTATCTCGACTGATGTTTAGTTTGGAGCATCTAATTTATTCACTGATACGGACCTTGTTCTTCTCTAAAGGTTTCAGGGTATTGTTTTCTTCCTGATCACAAACTTTATTCTTCCCTCTTCTTGGTTTTGGGGTATTTTGGTATTCACCACTCTTAAACTGAGTCTCTTTCTTCTTGATCTGGTGTTATTTATTTTGTTTACTGCTCCTAGCTTCCTGGGTAAATTACTGATATTATAATATGAGTTGCTTTCAATACTTTCTTTGATATTTAAACAGTGGTTTTTATATAATGTAATGAGGATTTTTATTTTATCGTGGTTCATTCCTTTGATTTCCTTAAATCTCATTCAATATTATTTTAACATATTTGATGTAATTAAACTTTATGATTTTATATGACTTAATAAGTAGTGGTTTTTCTGTCACGCTACAAAGTTCACATAAAAACATGTGATATATGTCAAAAGTGTAAGGACACCAGTAACAGGACTTTGTTCGGTGGAACAAAAGCAGTTGTACCGTTAGGGAGGGGTGAGCTTGTTAGTGCTGATTACTATGGACCCCTACCCACGTCAACGGCCGGAGTTAAATACCTGTTTGTAGTCATCGACAATTTCACGAAATACGTAAGATTGTTTACACTCCGAAGGGCGACGACAACAACAACTTTGTGGAGAATGAAACAATACTGTGAGGAAGTTGGGTCACCACAAGCGGTCCTTACCGACAATGGAACTCAGTTTACCTCGAAGAAATGGGTGAATGGGCTGAATGAATTGAACATTCAACCAAAATATACCGCTATAAGAAACCCGTGTGCCAATTTAGCTGAGAGAGTCAACAGACAACTTGGTAATTTATTTCGAATCTTTGTGCATGACCAGCATACCAAATGGGCACGATATGTAAACATAATTGAAAGCCGCATCAACGAGGTTTATCATGAAACCATTGAGGTAACACCTTATGAAGCGCACCTCGGCAGAAAACCAACTAGAGCATGGAAGAAATACTTGGACCAAGATATTGTGGGAGTTGAAGAAACGGATCACAGCAAACTATTCGTAAAGATAAAGGAGGAAAGAGAAAAACAAGCGAAGTTGATTAATGAAAATAAGGTAATTACTAAATTCGAGATCGGGGAGAAAGTTTTGATAAGAACATATTATCAATCTGATGCAATTCAAAAGAGAATTGACAAATTTTATGAACTATATAGTGGACCGTATAAAATACACCGGATCCTTGGAGACGCTACTTACCAACTCGTCGACTGCGAAGACGAAAACAAGGTCCGAGGAAAGTTTAATGTAAGGCAGATTAAGAAGTATCACGAACGGAAGGAAGGTATCTAATCTACAAGGGGAAGATAGAAAAGATATCTTGTTGTGTTAGCTGTTTGAGTTGAGTCACATACGTTAGGGTTGTTGACGCGTGAATCTCATTCAAGCTAGCCAACCATTAAAGCATGATATGTATTGTAAAATTAAATTTAAAGATTTATGTAATTCTTTAATTATAACATATGTGAACAGAACACTAACGATGCGTTAAATGATACACGTAAGTGAACACTTTGATTAACATTCTTTATAGAGAATGCAGGGAATGAAAAGACATTCTAATTATAAAAACTCTGATTAAATAAATGGCAATAAATTGTCACAGATAAAATAAATAAAAAGAAGGACATCTACAATTGAATGATCGGTGTAGATCAGTAATTCTAGGGTAAAATAAACCAAATTAAAAGAATTATGTATAGTAAAGTAACTAGATTAAAAATTTGAACTGATGTTAAGATAAAATAAATTAATGATTACTCTAAGACTATGTGTATATGTCTAGTTAATAGGATCGATTATAGTATGAATTAAGGGTAACAACACAACAACGATCATGACGGTTATTAACCAAATTATCAATGTATTTTATGTAACGAATGTAACTAGAGGAACACTTAGACTACTTAGTAAGGGATTTTCTTTATTACGGTACGGTAAGCGTAGTCTTCAGATAATTGAGTTTTATGTTAATTCATTTATTGTTGCATTACATATCTATTCTTTAAGAAGTAATGACAAATTGTTTAGTAATTAGATGAAAACATTTATTGAATATCTATAACTTGTTTATAATAAGATATAAAACACATTTACGTAATTAACACATACATGCGTTAATGTTAGATACGTTCAAACAATCTAGATGGATAGCAATAAATTAAAACACTTAATCTAAACCAAAAAGGAGGTATACCAAATGCAACACACACCACGGAGAGTAGATCATCAAGCTATACTCCTCACAAACGAAGATGGGCACGGCGATACACAGGGTGCAGAATCTGGATTCAAGAGTTCCCTGAGGTCACGTCATTAAATCCACAATGGGGACGCTATAGCGATCGAAAAATTTAAAAATTTTAATTTTCCTCCTCGACCACTTTGTTCACACGCAGCTGTGTCAACGACTCCGAGTAAAGGGCAATAAACAAAGTTAATTGGAAAAGGTGACAACCCAACGCCAATATCAGACAATAGAGATGTGTTCAGCTCGATGTAACAAAAGGGATGACGACTTGAGTTGACAGGAGAAACTCGACTGTAGAGGAAGGAAGACAAATTGAAAGTACAGTAAGTGAAAAGAAAGAAGTCTCACTGGAGGCCTATAAGACCCACGATATGGACCAGGATTATTTTTAACACCATAAAGCATACCATACATTCAACATACCATAAACCAACTACAGGCACCACTAGGCACTCCAGGATTCTTAAAAATAGGCCTATTCGTGCTAATTCATTACGCTGTAATTATAGTATTATTATATATTTTATTACTATATTTCCTTACACGTACTTAGTGACAAATCTTATAATAAGTATTGCGGTATATACTATTGTTAAAAGTTATGTTTGATTTTCCGTTATTAAGAAATTTCGGCTGATAAGGTTTATTTGCTAAATTTCGGATATTAGGGCCAGCCACTTAATTGGACCAACTTGATATAGTCCCGACGTGTCCCGATAAAGCAGAATCCATAAAATCTTACTCAGACTTTAATTGTGATTTTCTTAAAATGTTGTATACTTTCAGATACAATGTAAACTTCTGAGATGGACCAAAAGTTGGAAGTTACCACACCCGTTCTTCTAGCATTGCTTTAAAAACTGGTGGTACGAGTTTTATATTTACTCATAAGGTTTTAAATATTACTAAATATGTCTCTAAAATCCATGAAGAATTGTAATTTATTTCTTTAAAAAGCAGAAATCAAGATAAACAAAATCTTTTGAACCAATATAACAAAACTTTCTTCACTAAAATGCAAATATAAGTATCTACCACTGCCGCTTTTTATCGAAAATTTACGTCAAAGGTGTGAAATTTACCATTGTCTTTCCGACTCCGCTTAAAGCAAACGGCTCACACGTGCAAGAACACACAATTTGGAAGGATGATCAACTGCCACGTCTATCTCGATACGCGTAACGCTAGACAGAATAAAATTAATTCGATATTCAAATCAAAAAACAACTACAACGATTATGTCGGAAAATGTAAATATTATTTTGACAAGTTAAATATAAGTTTTGATAGCCCATGTAATCGCATGATCTCTATTATAAGACAGCCACGCCAGCCAGAACAGTTTGGTTTGGAACTTTGTCAAAGATCGCACGCGTGTTTACAACTCTACAACACGATTGACATACGATTTAATTTCGGATTTAAATGTGGGCGTGTTCAAACTCACGTTCGCGCTTCCTGCTTTCGAAACTTCGCTTTGGCACACAAAGTACTGACGTTTCTCACAATTTCCAGGACCTTAAATAAATCAGACTGTCACATAACTTGTAAATAAACGAGTGAGTGACATACGTTTAGGTACACCAAGTCACGTCTCCATACGGTTCACACTCCGTCAGCCTTCCTCTCTGCCATGCCCATACCATCGAATTCTTTGTGATTTCAAAGAATCATTTCTTTGCGTTTTTTCATATGATTATTTGTACACAATACCATTCTTTATGGTCTTTCTTCGATGTTTCTTGCAATTGAAATAGACATTATTGGCATTCTCTTCTTCTTCTTCTCCTCCTCAATCCAGAGGTTGGTGGACTTGCAATTTCTTCCCTTCCGTAGGTAGTCTCATAATCACTACATACCTTCTTCCTCCTTTATCTCATCCATGTATTCCTCTCTGGGCCTCCCCTCCATCAGGGTGGTGACCTATCGTACTGCTTCTCCTTTCCACAGTGGTTCTAATCAGCGTCCTTCTTTCACCCACTCTCTTCCAAACCTCGTCATCAGACACTCTTTCCGTCCACGGTATTCTTATGTCCCTGCTCCAGCACCACATCTCAAAAGCTTCGAGGTAGCTCCTCTCCAGTTTCCTCAGAGTTCAGGTTTCCGAGCCACATGTGCTCAAAATTAAACTGTTTATAAAATTCCTCCTGGCTTCCAGGGACACGTTTCTGGACGCCAGAAGAGATCTTTTTTTAAAAAATTGCTCCTCTTGCTTGTGCAATTTTATTTTTTACATCATGGTGCATCTCCCATCTGATTTAATGCACCCCCCTATTGGAATTGGAATTAATTGCCAAACTGATAAAAGTGTGTCCACAAATGTCCGCTGCTACTTGAGATAAGAAATTTCACGCACGTATTGGTTGGAAATATTTTATTCCCAATTATTCGTACTGTTCAGACGTCGTTAGTTGAAATACATAGGAAAGAAACTAGCTAATCCGCGACTTTGACTCTGACTGTCTCTGAGTATATCTTTGAATGAGTGACATTATTTGATATGTGTAGCGTCGTCGTATTTGTTCTGTGTCCCAGGCATTAGAACGCTATGTAATTTACGTTCAGATTACCACGTGCAGATCTAGAAGATCCTACGGTTGTATTGTTTGGCGACTTTATCGAGCTTCGAGCTTCGACGGTTCTATTGGGCAGCGAAAAGTCACAAATCGGCATCTATGTACCAACGGGATTGTGCCTGCTCTTTGTGTGTGCCTGAATTGTAAATGACAATTGTAGACCTGTTTGTGTGTGGTCAGAAATTCCGAACCTCTGTCGGTGTGGATTTGCCGCATAGAAAGTTCTGGAAGTCGGTCTGTTTGTGTTCACGCTACAATAGATTTTTTATACGCGTGTTTATTTAACTGATTTGTTTCAAAATATACATTTACAGAACATATTATTATTATTGCTATGATAATTATAATACCACACACACACACACACACACACACACACACACACACACACACACACACACACACACACACACACACACACACACACACACACACACACACACACACACACACACACACACACACACACACACACACAACCAAACGAAAACTAGAATACACAACAATATTTAAAAAATACAAGGCGTTTATTACTTAAATCAAAAGCCTTTCACATTTTACTGCAACTCAAGCTATATAACGCTACGACCGACGCGTGTTTCATGCAAATTTAATACATCATCTCAAAGCCGAGATAAAATATTCATCACTGCGAAGTGCCATTTATGGACACTAAACGGTCGAATCGGAAAGTACACACGCAGCCACCACAGACGGTCAAACTAGGCAGACAGTATAGTTATGTTATATAAGATAATACTGTTACACGGTCAGCGGGAACTGAACACATCCGTCATCAGAGTCGGTACAACGATTACAATGTTCATTCAACACTTTCATCCGACTCGCACTTAATCGTGCGTGCGTGTATGTGTGTGATCATAGTAATTGGAAAGAGGGACGGATCCAGCAAGCAATTTGTGGGGGAAAAGAATTGACTTGGGGGGGGATACGAAAAATAGGACCATTTTTAATGGTCTAAAGTATAAATGGTAGTAATGAGTACAGATAAAAATGAAGTGCGTTATTATCGACACAGGTAATTTTATAAAACTTATTAATACACAAGTATAAAATCTTATATGTTACTCCGTTCATTGTTCTTTTAATAACATTCACTTTTAGTTTTGAAGTACACACTACTCATTTAGGTTATGTATCGAACAAAAATTAATACAGTGGTAAAGTACAGTTACAATTTAAAGTAATTTTAGAGAAAAATTATGAACTTACGTAACATGATACGAATGTTGTGTCATATTTAGAATCACAAAACAACGAAAAAATTCTGTCTGATGTGACCATTTGGGGGAGGGGAGAATTTCCCCCCATTTCCTCCCCGTGGATGTGCGTCTGATTGGAAAACAGTTTTCGAAGGAACTTGACAACACACACATACAGCAACACCAAGAAGAGTTCATCAGAGAAGCAAGAAGAGCAGTTTGCAAAGCACTGAGGAAGCAAATACTACCGTTCCCCGAAAGAGTTCTGCAAAAGTCTTTGAGAAAGCGTATTACAAATATTATAATAATTTACCTTGACGTAACAACCGATACTCATAGGTCTGTGTGTGTGTGTGTGTGTGTGTCGGAAGGACCGATGCAATAAGTAAATCTGATAAGAGTACAGTCCAGTATGAAGAGAGAAGCCATCCAGTGATGGCACTCCCTCGTAAAAGTACTTACCGGTATTAGAAAAATCTGTTAATCAGGTATGAACGACTTTTTCGGTCTTCTGGGGATCGCGTACACTCCTGACTGTGTCGTTTCCGTGTAAGCGAAGCTTCCCAAACTAGCTGCAAATTATTCTTTTTGATTTCTTCGTCAATAGTTGGTATCTGTGCGTCGTCATGTATTGTCCATTACTGGCACACCACGGTACGTTCAGAAGACTTCGTAAAATATTCTGTTGGATAATCTTGGTGTTGAAGGGACGGGCGCACACGCCCCGCAGCTGGACTTCCGTACGATCTGACAGGTTTTATGACTGTCTTCCATGAAAGTAGTTTGTTCTCAACAGACGATTTTGATTTTCGTCCACCAAGCTAGTAAAGTTATCGGTAGTACATTAGAGTACTATCCCTACAACATACCTCCGCCAGTCTCAAAGAGGACAGAGCAATTCCAAAAATAAATACACTCTGTCACAACATTACCAAACGTACTAATAATAAACTGACGCAACCATAACGGTTTGACCGTGTTTACTTTGGCAAACGCCTCCTGTTCGTATTTCGTGCAGGAAACTTCAGTTTCGGAAAACCTTACTACGTTCATGTTTCGAACGTAGTGATGACGTCAAAAAATCGTATTTCATACTTTCTTCTTCTTCTTGTTTATCAAGGTTCAACCCGATCGACTTCCGCTGCTGTCATCATTTTCAAGATTTTTCCTGACTTCTTTTATTGTTAATACAGTTGGACCGGTGAAGAGAGTGACTTAAAAACTTCAATAAAATTTTTAAATTTTCGGTTTAAGGAAGAACTGTCTACTGTATCTATATACCTATCTATGCAATTGGAGTCATACCACCTGGCGTTTCTCGCGCCTAGCTCCAATTTAGTACATCTCTTCAGTCCAGCATAACCGTAGGATCCCCTTTTCCCCACAACTGTCAAGGTTCCGTCTCTTCTTGCATTCGTCGCATGTGTCCAAACCATATCAGTCTCTTAGTTTCAACTTTGGATCTAAAATGAATGTCAATGTCTAATTTTCCTCCTGATCTATTCTCATCTAACTTTGTTATTTTACAGCTCCATCACGAATAGTGCATTCGCATTACCCTAGATTTTTTATCGGTTTTATCAGTCAATCCCGACGCCTCTGTGCCGTATACGCAGCAATAGTTTCAAATACGGATTCGTACAAGTTCGGTAATGTTCGTGTTTGTCACAGTACTGTGTGGCTGTCAAATCACTACTCTAACAACATTTTCTTTATTATCTTCGCATTTCCTCCTTCTGCAGATACTTGTATGTACATTTCTGACACCGCGAGATTATTTCGCCGTCCCCCCACTGCCCCCATCGTTACCTAAGTCGTCGACAACTAAATATTTGATTTTTTTCACAGTTGGTATCAAGGCCACGTTCCCGATATTCCTCGCATAACACGTGAACCAGACAGTCAGAGTCCTCCTTGTCTTGTACAAAATATCATGAACATCGACAACATTAGGGGAATAGGCCTAAAGATTATCGTTTCCTGCTTGAATGCGCACATTTTCTTCTCCAACCCAAACGATGATTACAATATCCCGTTTCATTGGCTAACTCTTTATCTAAATTGTAGTCGTTATTATTCCGTAAACTTTTAAGTCTTCTGTAAGCTGGCTTTCCACACTTACCACAACTCGAGAGAACGTTTACCTAGGTATTCTTCTATCATAATGGTTGCGTTTCTGGACTTTAAACAACAAAATTCTCTTTCTGATTTAAGTAAGTTCTTCTTCGTTTCAGATCACCGAGCAGCTGGTGCTCGTTGTCGTCCTGGCTTTCAGAAACCCTAGTTTTATCATCACCACTGTAGTCTCCGCTTCATATATTGTACAATCACCTCGCCTTTTGTATTGTATAACATAACATATATTGTATTAACATATATTGTACATGTTCCTCGATCTTTTTGGCCTCCTGTTCCTTCGGGTTTATAATTTTTTTGTCTTTCTTGCGTCCCCTCCAGCATGACGTTTCTTCACACAATTAAATCGCTTCGTTTTTTTTCGCACTGAATATTTTTTAAGTTTTTCTCTTAATGTTTCATTTTTTATCGTACCTCTGTGATTATATCGTTCAGAAACCCAGTCTCCTGTGTTTTATATTCTACTTTCTTGTACTTTTTTTGTAATCCAAGATTCTGTACCACACACGAGCGGTGGGCATTACTAACGTCTAATAGAATTTTAACACCGTCTTTTCTTCTTTTTATTTTGTAACACCAGCTGATAGTACTACATACATTATAAAAGGCGTCAATATTTTGATCTACGTCTTTGCTATAATCGAAGAAGACATTGCAACCTTTCATTTTTTTAAACTATTCTCTAGTTAATACTGACTCTAAGTTAACTATTCACGCCAATTTATAACGAAACGGCAACTAGCAATTATTATCCAACTTTATAATTGTAACCACAAATTTGTTTATAAAACCTACGAGCTCTCCCACCAGCAACTGAAGAGCAAATACACTGCTCACGTTTGTATTATAAGCAAACGTCAAACTTTGAGGCGAAGAAAAAATTAAAAAGAGAAAAAGTAGTGATTCTGGGAAAACGTGTCAAAGCTGAATAACGATCGTCGACGGTGTGGGCGATGACAAATGACACACACAACCGTGACTAAACGGTAATGTGAATTTTAGTATTTTTTCTGTTTTTTTACTTAAATCTATTAAAAGGTCTTTGACCTGTTGTTGAGAACAGACTCGTCGCTTTTTTACGATTATTGGTGAATATCATTCGCGGCGAAAAGACAAACACTGCGATTGCTTTCTTTATCAACCAACGGTGAATCATCATAAATATTACGAATGAAAACTCCATGCATAAATAATTTAGTTTCTTAACATCACAGAGACGTTATGGTCGATGAACTTGCTTCTAAATCACGCTCAATGCGTCTGATAACTACATAAAGGTTCTCCCGTATCGCATCAGTTTCTTACCAAAATCTACACTTTTTACACTCACTTTCCAAATTCAATGTATTGCTTGAAACACAACGGAAGCGTTATTTTTTCAATAATACTTTAATGTCTTTGATCGAAATTACACACTGGAAACTGAAAAAAAATTTTAGAGAAAGGAAAAGTCCAAAGCGTGTAATAGAACGACCAAGATATGAAGAACATAAGGAAAATGATAATAGGTGAGTGGGGATAAAAGTACCAAGAAACTGAAAAAGAAGGCAAATTACACAAAAACAAGTCTATAGCGCGCAAACAACAAATAAAGAAAGCAACATGATTGGCTTCAGACAAACAGGAAACAGGTTAGAGGTACACGCGCGCGCGTGCGTGGTGTGTGTGTGTATTGTGGTTGTTGTTGTAACTCGTGTGTTTGAAGCAGTTATAAATTAATAATTATAAAAAGCAAACACTTTCTTTTTAGAAATACATTAGTCTTGAAAACTTTGCCCGTCGCCAACTCGGCACTCCGTAAAATTTGTCATCTTATTCTAGAAACGCGTTACAGAGTTACGTACTGATTGGCTCCCAGCTGTGGACACGTGATACTGTTTGCGTCTTCAAACGAGTTCACGCAGAACAAGACGGAAACGGAAGACGACAGGATAGTGAACCTAATGAACTGGATTCGACAGTACGAAAAAGTCGCTTATCATCACATTGAAGAACGGATGGAGCAAGATGAACTTCTTGGAGATGACAAAATTAGTAAAGTGCTAAAAGGAAGGAAAGAAAGGAATCGGAGGCCGAAAAATGGAAGATGGCGGATGAACTTCGGCGGCTGAAAAAAAAAAACTGAACAGATGACTCGCAGTGAAGAACTAAGAGCTATTGAGGGAGCATTGCCTTGCATCTGCAAGACATTTCATCCTTCCTACAGTACGAAACAAATTATTCAATTACTCAATCAAAAAACACAATTACTCACCGCCAGGTCTTTCAGAAATAATTTTATGTAGTAATTTGTATAAATAAAATAAATTTAGATGTATTTTTATACAAATTATTTTTTATAAATTATAATACTTTTAATCAGGCTGTGTCGCTATCTGCTAATACGCGTACATACAGAATACGATATGTAGCCTGAGCCGCGAATTGTCCACTCTCAATTCCGTAAAACTCGCCATTTCGGGAACTCGTCATCCTCTCGGACCACATTAAATACAGTAGTGTTTACGGGACTTTGCTGCACATATTAAACTTATAGTACCACACGTACGTTTCGTAAGGACTCGTCCTGCATTTTCAATGCCTGAAACCTTTTCTGGTCAGAGATTTGTTTTCTAACTTTCTCTGTAGTTATAGACAATAATCGTTTTATAATTTTCTGTACACATATTATGTACGAATATATAAGATTATTCAGTGACCGTACTTCAATGTTGTGTTAACAATGGACGCGTTTCTATGGAAATTCAATTATTTTGATTTTTTACTTCCATGTTCCATAAGGAAATGGAAGTATGGTCACGGCGAAAAAAATCGTGTTCGAGATAATGGCAGATTCTGATTGTACTACCCTCAAAACATGAAAAAAAGTAATTTTTCGAAAAGTGTCTGTGTGTGTGTCTGTCTATAGAATTTTTTCTATGGCAAACGATAACTGCCGCAAATTCAAACAGAATCAAATAATTTTTTGCATACAGCCCTGAATTGTAGAGGACTCGAGCCCTATTGATTTTGGTGAAGATCGGTTAAGGGGAAGGGGTAGTTTACCAGCAACCTTTTACGTTTTAACAAGAATAAAGTGCTTAATTTTGATAAATAAAGTATCCTTAAAAGAAGGTCATAATAATCCACTGTAGAAAGGTAGATGAAATATCTATAAATTAAAAGGGTAGTTGAAGGGGACGGGGGTAATTTTCTATAAATTAAAATGGTAGATGATGAGGGAGGAGATAATTTTCTATAAATTTTATATGTGTACTACGTTATTGACAACAAAGAAGTAGTTTCTATGGAAACATTTTATTTCACTTTGAAAAAATTCTATATTTTTTTAGGAATTATCGAACCGAATTCAAGTAAATGATTGGAACTGTATGATTACCCGCAATAC
Source organism: Magicicada septendecula (assembly GCA_034769895.1). Classification (NCBI taxonomy): domain Eukaryota; kingdom Metazoa; phylum Arthropoda; class Insecta; order Hemiptera; family Cicadidae; genus Magicicada; species Magicicada septendecula. Next base: position 395,061,107 of record CM068371.1, read on the forward strand.
ATTTCGATGTTTTTAATATGCGATTGTATCGATAAATTACGGTGTGGAAAAGAAGAAGTGTACTACTAATTGTAAATTGCCCTATTTCTTAATGTAAAACAAAAATACGTGTTTTTTTCATTTGGTAGCTAGGTAATAATAGTTTTGGGTTTTTAGTTTACTGCTAAAATAAATAAAAGTTGTGAAAACATAACATTAAACGTGTAATACAATGCGTATAACAGAGTAACACTTAAAATAAAGAACCTAACGTTTTTAAGTTTACAAATTGGAAAAAACAACAGCAAATACAAAATGAAAAATACAAATATTTATGGTTAATGAAAAAACAAAAAACACTATATTAAGGAATGACAACATATGCTCTACAAATTGTACATAATGGATGTTTGTTTTTTGTTAATCACAAAACGAGTACTTGTCGGAAAACGAATTTTACCAAAAAAACGAGTTCTGCCACAAAAAAGTCACATGTAGGCCTATAATAATAGGCAAGGGGTGACCCTTGGGCCACTCCCGCCCTACTTCGAGTTCGGTTTTTCGTAGTTTTAGAAAAAAATAGTTTTACATTACACACGTATTGGTTTCCATGTATAATTTCAGTTTTCATGTTAACCTAACATAATCAATTTTTGGTGTCACAGCCACGACCCGGTGATAAATTACTACTACAGTCATATACCATTAAAAATTACAAACGAAATCAATTGCAATCACCAGCCAACTATTTTGCAACATACAAAATTAAAATTTGTATAATTCTTTCACTACATAAAATTGTGTGCGATATTCACTACATATCGAAGCCCAAAAATCGCATTATCGAAATAACTGCGAGTACGCATAAAGGCAGTACCAAATGATTTTATATATAATCTGACAGCATGGAAGTCATGTATGGTTCTCCATACCAATTTTTAAAATTTGATCTATTATATTTGTCAAAGAAAAATGTCGTTTTATAGAGCGTTGCGAAGTATTCATATTTTAAAAGTGTTTACAAACATTTCTATTTCTTGAGCTCGTGTAAATGAATAGACCAATACTTTGTGGATCATTTTATTATTACTGTTATTACTGCTACAATAATACTGTACGAGTTTTACTACGTAAATTTAATTATTTTTTAACCTATATGTCTTTCTTGAATTTTTCAGAAACTGATGGGCGATGATAAGAATGTGGCTAACGAAAATGCTAAAGGAAGAAGAGAAGAACGATGAAACAAGTAGAACAGAACGGTAGATGAAGAACTGCATCTGGGAAAACCGTCGCCTAAGCAGGTAGACAGAGGAAGATAACAAGGGAAGGTTACAGAAATTGTCATCATAGCGTAATTTAACAACCATAAATAATTAACAGAAGAATATGTAACAACTATACATAATTTATGTGATACAAACTTATTGTAACTTTACATTTATAGAAACACGGTAAAGATATAATTTTGTATTAATGTAATATGTGTGTAAGGAAATTTTTGTGTTGCAAAAATTTTGTATCACAGGAATTATGTAAGGTTCTTGTGTATTCTTTGCTTAAATTTCGCTACAATTACAATTTCTGTAGTCTTCACTAGTTAAGCTTCTTCGTTACACTGATCAGACAGTGGATTTCCCTGATTTAGCTCTTCATCTACCACTGTACTTTCCTCGCTTTTCACAAGAATTATGGAATTTGTTTTTTCAATAAACGTATAAAATATCGGTATGGAGAACCATACATGACTTCCATGTTCTAAGATTTATATTTTAAATCATTTTCGAAATGAAATATTTCCACAGAAACTACTTCTTTCTTCAGCTTTAACCACGTACTGTGGTCACTAACGTATACCACCTCACGTTAGCGCACTCGATTTTCACTGATGATGGCAGTCGATGCCACTGCCAAAACGTCTGGTTTTGCAGAAAACATTGGACAACGGCCAAACAGCCCGGGAAAGAATTTTTACAAGAAACTACTTCTTTGTTGCTGATAACGTAGTACACAAAAAATTATCCCCTCCCCCTTCAACTATCATTTTCATATATAGAAAATTACTCCCTCTCCCTTCAACTACGCTTTTCATTTATAGATATTTTATCTACCTTTCTGCAGTGGATTATTATGACCTTTTCAGGATACTTTATTTATCAAAATTAAGACTTTACTCTTGTTAAAACGTAAAACGTTGAAGTAAATTACCCCTCCCCCGTAACCGATCTTCACCAAAATCAATAGGCCTTGAGTCCTCTACAAATCGGACACATATGCAAAAAAATATTTGAATTTGTAGTAGTTATCGTTCGCCATAGAGAAAATTCTAGACACAGACATTTTTCAGAAAAATGACTTTTCTTCATGTTTTGAGGGTAGTACAATCAGAATCAGCCCTTATCTCGAACACGATTTTTTCGCCATCACCATACTTCCATTTCCTTATGGAATATGGAAGTAAAAGCTTTAAACACTATAAAAAAAACTTTTTGAATGCCCCACGTTGTTGGGCCAAATATAAAAAAAACTTTACTGCACCACATTTGTGCGCCAATTCTAAAAGACTCTTTCTGCAATGGCTACCGAATGCTAATAATAATAATACGTGCCAATTATAATAAACTCTAATTGGTCGTTAATGAAATTTACTTACTTTTGGTTAATCTTAATTAAGTTGATTAATTGGCAATTAACATAGTCATCTAGATTCTAACTACTGCCTGGATTTCTGTTGGGCGCCACAGGTAATTATTAATCTCAGGGGTTAACGTTAAATAATAACTCTTTGTTCAGATGCTAAATGACACAACGTTATATTTATCAACTTTATGTACATTAGATAATATCAACACATAACATCATGATTACTATCAATTGTGCAAATTGAATGATTTATCAAGAGATACAAAATCTTATCACGCTTCAATCTTCAATAGAGATTATTTAACACATTTCAATAATTTATCAGAGATTATTTAACACATTTATAACATTATGCTAACTTCTTGATGTCTCGAATCTCCCTTTCTCTATTCATACTTTACTTTGATCAAAGACATGACTTATTACCTAACAAATTACATATACTTAATTCTTATCCAATTCTATGTCATAGCATATAAATGCACAATTTAGTATCTGAACGTTATCATGGGTTTTTGAGAATGAAACTGGTTGAACTTACGGTAGACAGTTATTACTACATCAAGATTATGTGATTTAGACAATATACTTTGATAGAGTTACTTGTAAATGGTTATCCATTCCGCTGCTTGACTCCTGCCACTTTACACACCACATATCACTTTCACTTCCTATTGCTCTGCTTTTACTTTGCACACGATCGCGATGACTCTTAGCGTCACGCACTTAGCGATTCAGACTTGCTTATTCCTTCGCGCACATGATAAAGAAATACTTCTTCGCATCTCTGCCCGGGCACCAATTCAATCATACTCACTAGTTCTTCACCTTTACATCACCGAGTTCTTATATTTCACTTGCTTGCTTTAGTTCTTTGCTAACTATGTAAATATTATTATAGTCCGTAATTCCGACTAACAAATACTATGACTGACCGACCGCTATCATTACCGGACTTCGTACTTCTTCTCATTGACTTAAACGTTTTACTCACTTTTTTACTGACTGACTGGCCACTTACTGACTTTGACTGCTCTCTTACTGACTTTGAACCGAATCACCTGTTCTTCCGCGAGAGTCACATTTATAGCCTCTTCAAAACTTCCCTTTCTGCTGTCACTCTTCCAATAACCCCCATTGGACACATTTTTAAAGTGTCGCCGGTAAATTTGAAGATATCCAGTCATCACTTGCAAAATTCTCGCGCGCAACGATGACGCTCTCCCTTATTGGCTACAGATTTGCGGCTCTGAGCTTTTCCCGCACTGCCGTTAACTTGTAAAAGAGAAATCTGCTTTCTAAAACACACACCTCGTTTCGGTATGTCAGCTATTGTATTTTTGAAGGCCGATACACCCTCTTTCTAACGGTATCTCCCTTTTTTGCCGGTTTGTGCAAACAAAGCATTTTATATTTTTATGACATAGAAAGTTTGGATGTACAATACATTTCTAAGCTGCCAGGCGACAGTGTGTCGGCGCTCACGCCTTAGCCACCCGCTTACATAACTAGTACACTGTACAAAATCTCTTATACTTACTTACTACTAATATTACAATCTTATATTAACTTTAATAATTTATCGTGCCGTAATACAAATATTTACACTTTATTAATTAACTATTCGTAACTCCTTGAGTTACGTTACAACACGTCTATGCTTTATGTAGGTTTCCTATCACAATGAGGATTATTATTATTATTATTAGGCCTATCCCAAAGAAATGTGTCAAACAGTTCCAGGTTAGTATCAAAGGGAGGTAGTTTTTTAGTGGATCGGGTATAATACCTAATAGGCCTACCACAGACCCCGGAAGTGTGCACCCCGGAGGGAGGAAAAGAACTAATAAAGAGTTGTATAACCTGCTACGCGACATGATCATAATAAAAAGATAAAGATAGGACGGCTTATATGGGCAGGTCATGTTATCAGGATGGACCGTCAGGACCCTGGTAAAGTGGTTGTTCGTGTATGACCCAGATGGCAAAAGGAAAGTGGGAAGAGAAAAGCTGAGGTAGCTAGATGGAGTGCAGCAGGATACAGAAAGTGCAGGAATCCGCGATTGGAGGATGGTTGCATCGAACTGAGACCGTTGGTGATGTCTCCTTCAGCAGGCCAGCACCCGTCCTCGGTTGTAACGCCCTCCATGATGATGATGATGATGATAAAGTTTGCGTAGGCTATGCAGTACACTAACAACTGTGACTTTTGACATGGGCGTAATGCAACTTTATAACGGGGGATTAGAGCGTATAAATACATGACGTAATACTAAAATCGAGTTTTACTACGGCATACGACCTTTCATGACTTTCCCAACTTCTCTTTGCCACTTGGCACGGACCCTTCAAGCTACGGAGTGAATACTGTTCACTGTTAATCACTGTTACTACAAAACTCAGTGTCATTGCCAGTTCCTACAATTAAGCATTGCGTCTCTCATAATTACCTACAGACAAAAGTCTGTGTATGCCAACTGTTACACACGCTTTGCGTTTCGAACCATTAACAATGGTTCGTGCAATTATTGACGTAGTTAATAATTTTAAGGAATATGCGCAAAATAATATCAAAACAGTTAAGCCTCGTTCACGCTCCAACACTACGCCGTGACACTTGGTGTCGTGACATTAAATGTCGCATTAGTGTCATCGTCTGATCAGTCCAGTGCCGCATATCCAATAACGCTTTGATATGCTATTTCGTGACACTGACATGCAATACCGCCGTCTCGACACTGACATAATCTCCGCGCCCAATTTCACTGGATGAACACCCGGTAACAGTGGAAGTGTGACACCATACACGCAGTAGTTATTACTCTAATCCGAATGTAGTGTTTACTTTGAAAATTATTTTTAACTTTAGGGGTATCACGAGCAAAAATGGAAGTGAAAATTTTTAAAAATTGTCTGTGGTATAAAAGTATGACGAATTTTATTCAAAGTATAAACTCGATATCTTCAATAATTTCACAAAATTAGTCCTAATAACTGTCAACACCAGCTGCAAAATTTGGACCATTCGGAAAGCCTACAACCCATGTTTTTGGTAAAAAAAACTTTTATACATATTGTTATCAGTTTACAAAAAATAAATTAATTGAATAGAAATAAAACGTAAACTATGAGAAACGATATATGGCTAACGTTAATAATCAAACACGCCATAATCCATTTTTCAAAAATTAAAAATTTATTAATCTGATTTTATTCAATAATAAACGTATTTTTGTCAAAATAGTTAACGACCCCTGTAGCTCAGGGATCTTATTAGTTTATTATGTCCTCATTCAATTTGTTAACATTTTAAGAGAATTATTTACAATATCGCTGTTTGTGAACACTTTTTATATTCACGGCCCCAATATTTTTCCAAAGGTTAAATCCTGAATAATTGTTTATTCAAATTAATTTTTCATTTTTTCACACAAGTTATTATTTGAATAAAAATATTAACTTAAATTCAGTGCCACTGATGATCCAATTTGAGGCCCAATGAATTATATTCTTTGTATTATTGTCAGTGGCGGATTTCTAAATAGGCTAGCTAGGCTATAGCCTACGGCGGCACATTTTCGAAGGCGGAAATTTTTTCCGCGGCCACTAAAAACGGAGTATCAACTTCGCCGAATTTCTTATCTCTCTACTCGGTTCTCGGTAATGGGCCGCACGGCGGCAGCGCCTCTCTCTCCTTGTTTCGAGATTCACCGCAGAGCGGGAACACGCACGGCAGCAAAAGACAGCGCCGGCCGCCATCTTCTACAGTATCGAGTCGTCACTTCTGGTTGAGACTCGGGATCGAGCGGACGTCTCTGAACTCTCAGCTAGAGCATACATCAGTTTGAATAAAACAGTTATACGTTTAATTTTTTCATTTCTTTGTTTTATACGAAATTCAGTTGCATTGTATTAATTTAGAGTGCACATTATCGCACACCCTCGAATCTACATGTGCAATTCAAAAGTACAGTGTACAGTGATCCATAATATAAATAGTGTCTACTACAGGCTATACAGACCAATTATTTAATTGATTATTTGAGATCGGACTTGTAAGTACATCTAATTTGCTTATTTTTCATTTTAAATAATAACGAATAAAGTGTTGATTCGAAAGATATTTTGCACATTTATACATTAATCCTTTTCTACCAAAATACATGAAATTATTGCCCTTCAAAATTATATTATAATAATTAGAAGTACTGTAACGTTTTGCCGCAGTTTTTTGTAGTATTTTTTATTATCAACTTCTTTTATTCATCTCAAGTTATTGTAAGAGCGTATTTTCTTCGGAAAAACTGTTTCATTAGGGGCAATTCTTTCTATGTTGAAAGTTGATAGGTTTTCTTATTTACATAGTTCTATGTGATTATCATTGATAATTTATCAACCTACGTTCATATATCAGAGTTCAACTAGAATCATAAAAATGTCCAAATACATCCAAAACACACTATAATTTTATTGTTTGTGGTTTGTTTTCTTTCTAAATTCTTTCTTTTATTTTCCTACCTTATAGATCTAATACGTACAAATGGCAGATGGTAGAAAGCGTTTAGGCGGATGGGAATACAAAAAAAAAGTCAGAGGAGAAACAAAGAAAACAAAAGGAAATCTTGGAGAGAACTACAAAAATTGATTCCTACTTCACCAAGAGTGTTCCGCAACCACCGATTGAAGAATTCGAAGATAATGTACCCAGTACATCAAAGGAGACGAGTGTTCTTTCGGCCTTGTGTGAAGATGAAGATGCTACAGAAAACCATGATGAACGAGAGGAGAAGAAGGATCAACCAATATTATCGTAATTATCGTCTCAACCTTTTAAATTTGACAAAGACCCTCCAAAGTGGATTGTTAATGATGAACTCATAGATTTTGTTGCGCGAAATGGCTACTCTCAAAATGCAGATTCTGATTTTCAGAATTCAAGACGAGTCTACAAAGATCAAACACGTCTTTTGAGTTCAACAATCTTCAAAAGAGAGCTTCAGAATGGTGAAGTTTCAAACCGACAATGGATAATCTATTCTGAAATAAATGGTAGTATTTACTGTGGGCCTTGTCGTTTATTATCCAAAGCGGGTACATCCTTTTGCACAGATAAAGGATTCAATGATTGGAAAAACCTGAAACAATGCATAGAACAGCACGAACGATCTATAAATCACAAAAATTCTGTGGTTGCTCTCAGGGCAAGGGTTTCCAATAAGAATTTAAGCAATATACAAAATGCAGAGATTGCTCAAGAAAACATTATTGGTCGGAGTTTTACAACGCGTTGTCGTCATCGTAAGAAAGCTAACAAGTCGTGGTCTTCCGTTGAGAGGTTCTGATGAAGTTCTTGGATCATGTCACAATGGAAACTTTTTAATGGCAGTGGAACTATTGGCCGAATTTGATCCATTCTTGAAGGAACATCTAAAGAATTATGGGAGACCGGGTAGCGGTAAAACAAATTATCTTTCGTCTACGACGTACGAAGAAGTGGTACATATATGGCTCAGAAGTGCAGAGAAGTTATATCTGCCAATGTAAGGGCAGCTAAATATTTCTCCATAATTGTGGATTCAGCACCTGACATCTCACATGTAGATCAGTTATCGATTGTCATGAGATATGTCCAAGAATGTGGAACACCAACAGAGGTATTCCTAA